>OY740794.1:59260326-59745326 GCA_963514005.1 Raja brachyura | reverse complement strand
ACTCTGTCCAAGCCTTTCACTATTCAGTACCTTTCAATGAGGTCCCCCCTCATTCTTCTAAACCCCAGCGAGTACAGGCCCAGTGCTGTCAAACACTCTAACCCACTCATTCCCAGGATCATTCTTGTAAACCTCCTCTGAACCCTCTCCTTGCCCAGATATTGTGCCCAAAATTGCTCACAATACTCCAAATGCGGCCTGACTATTGCCTAATAGAACCTCAGCATTATATTCCTGCTTTTGGTTTCTAGCCCTCTTGAAATAAATGCTCGTCCCATTTTTCCAACACGTGGGGCCTTGTCGAAGGCCTTGCTAAAGGTCTATATGGACATTATCTACTCAAACTCAGACCTCTTCAAAAAACTCTTCCAGATCCATGGTCCATGATTTCCCATGCCCAAATCCACGCAGACTATCACTTATCAGATTAACTATCACAACCTATAAGAAACATTTGGACAGGTACATGGATATGATCTGTTTAGAGGGATGTGGGCCTCACACAGGCAGGTGGGACTAGTGTAGATGGGACATGTTGGTCAGTGTGGGCTAGTTGGGCCGAAGGGCCTGTTTTCACACTCTATGACTCCATAGCTTCCCAGATAATCTTTTACTTCGTGTTCAACTACCAGCACCCGCTCCAGTCAGAGTGTACCTTTGCGTTGGGGAAAGCAGTGGGCAATATTGTGGTGTGTGGGGAGGAACTGCAGATGCTGGTTTAAACCGAAGACAGACGCAAAAGGCTGGATAACTCAGCAGGTCAGACAACATCGCTGGAGAAAAGGAATATATGACTTTTCATAAGTTAACAAGTGATTGGAGCAGAATTAGGCCATTCGGCCCATCAAGTCTACTCTGCCACTCAATCATGGCTGATCTATCTCTCCCTCCTAACCCCATTCTCCTGCCTTCTCCCCATAACCCCTGACACCCGTACTAATCAAAACTCCATCTATCGCAGCCTTGGTCTCAACCCGAACCGTCACCTGTTCCCCAGAGATGCTGCCTGACCCGCTGAGTTACTCCAGCCTTCTGTGTCTGTCATCGGCAATATTGTGATGCGGGTTTTAACTGGAGCCAGCATCACAATATTGGCCGCTGAAGTGTTTAGTCAATCAACAGCAAGGCTGGTGCTGGCTGCCTGCTGGGATCGTTCAAATCAGCAGGCATCAAAAGTTGGCACTCTGCCCGCGTTGCAATCAACAAGCAAGGCCTAATTGTTCACTGTGACCCCTGCTGCACCTATTGCCAGAGCTTGTAAATCCACTCCTTAAATCTATGCATTTTGATACAAGCGGAGTTCTTTATTCCAAAGCAGCCATTTAAAATGCAGTTTCAAAGATAATTTCCAGAGCATTAGGAAAGAGACTTGCTTGCTTGCTTGCGATAATTCTCCAGCTTTGTGGCCTGTTTTAGCAACCAGGGTGGTAATGTACCATTGTGACAAGGAAAAGAAGACCTTTGCATAAGAACATGGTTAGGTACAGAACTAAATGACATCAGAGTACTGTACTTTTTAAGCGGCACAAGAAGTACTCCAGACCTGTGTGCACTTGTCAGCAACTTGCACAGAAACTGGAAAATATACGTCCAGGGGAGTCGCAGTTACTGAGGGATCACACCCTAGTCACTGCGAACAAAAACCTGCATGAGTTGAATTTGTCTTTTATTTAAAGTACTACATTGTCCTTTGTTGATGAATTTCATTTCATTTAAAAGAATTGAAAATAATTCCAAGCAGTTTTTTTTTTCCGACAGCTAGTTTAGTTTGTTTAAGAAAGAACTGCAGATGCTGGAAAAAAATCGACGGTAGACAAAAAATGCTGGAGAAGCGCAGCGGGTGAGGCAGCATGTATGGAGGGAAAGAATTGGCGGCATCTCGACCCGAAACCAGATTCTCCAGCATTTTCTTGCTAGTTATTTAAGTTTTTAGTTTTAGAGATATAGCATGGAAACAGGCCCTTCGGCCCACCTAGTCTATGCCGACTGTTGATCGCTCATTCACACACTAGTTTAACACACTAGGGGCAATTTACAGAGGGCAGATTAATCTTCAGATCCGCACGTCTTTGGTGTGTGAGAGGAAACCGGAGCACCCGGAGGAAACCCACGCGGTCACAGGGAGAACGTGCAAACTCCATCGAGATCGCAACCGGGTCTCTGGCACTGTGAGGCAGCAGTGTTCAACACTGTTACTGCATGGTTGTTAGCATTTCAGGCCTGCAATCACCAGCTTAGAATTATTTAAGGGGTGTAAATGGAAGGTGCTGGAAACTCAGGCAGCTCTGCCAAAATGAGAAACAGACTTTGAAGACCCTTCATCAGACCTTTTCGAAGGGCTTTATTCTGAGACAAACTTAGGCAGGTGGGACTAGTGTACATGGGGCATGTTGATCAGTGTGGGCATGTTGGGCCAAATAACCTGTTTCCCTGCTCTATGATGCTATGACCTGATCAAAGCCTCCTTAGTAACATTCCCATTGACTCCCGGCCCTTGATCTCCCAAAGTGGGGAAGCAAATGGATGGGATTGAGAACCTCAAGGCCATTCATCAGGAGCATCCAGGAGCCCCTGTGTAAGTGGCAGCAGGAGCACACCACATCTCAGGGTAACCTATGATGAGCGTTTGTCGGCACTGGACCCGTACTCGCTGGAGTTTAGGAGAATGAGGGGGGGACCTCATTGAAACGTACAGAATAGTGCAAAGTTTGGATAGAGTGGATGTGGTGAGGATGTTTCCAGTCATGGGAGAGGCTAGGGCTAAAGGTCGTAGCCTTAGAATTAAACGACGTTCTTTTAGGAAGGAGATGAGGAGAATTTTCTTTAGTCAGGGGGTGGTGAATCTGTGGAATTCTTAGCCACAGAAGGCTGTGGAGGCCAAGTCAGCAGATTTATTTAAGGCAGAGATACAGTCAATAGATTCTTGATTAGTACGGGTGTCAGGGGTTATGGGGAAAAGGCAGGAGACTGGGGTTAGGAGGGAGAGATAGATCAGCCTTGATTGAATGGCGGAGTAGACTTGATGGGCCGAATGGCCGAATTCTGCTCCTATCACTTATGACCTTATGATCTCAAATGTTTCACCTGCCCGCCCTATCAAGCACCTCTGTGGAAAGGTCTGTGGTTCCCACAATGGCCGAGTAGACTTGACTCCTGCACCTATCGTCTATTGGCCTCATCACCCCCCATCAAAACCAGAAGCAAATCATACTCGATTGTAAAAGCTTAAGTAAATCTCTTGAGTAATTAAGCTCGTTTGTGATGCAGAAGAATTTAAAATCTTTAACTAGTAGAAGAAAAGGTCATTTATAATTTACGCTTGTGCGCAATTAGTGGTGAAACTAACATTGGGCACTTTGCGATGTCACTGCAAAGTGGATCCTGCTGGCTGTCCAGTTGATGGGTCTAGTCAATGCTGAACAAGCTGGGACCAGGGTGGGAAGGCTTGATTGGAGCAGCTCAAACCAGAAGTACAAAAGCACCTTGGATGATGGATATTTGAGAAAAACAAAAACACAAAATGCCGAAAATTCCCGGCAGATCCGGAGGCATCTGGGGAGAGATGGACAAAGCTAATGGTTCCTTCAGTGGCCTTATTTTTGAAGAGGACAATGTTTTGCATGTTGCAAGCAAATGTTTTAAGCAAGGCAGGAAGAAAGAGACTTGTGGTACAGAGAACAGAGACCAAGGTATGATGGGATGAATGAAAAGCAACAAGGCAGTGATGTTAAGACCTACACGGCAACTGGAGATAGACCCAGAGGAGGTGGAAGAGAAGCCCAAGGTAGGGAAGCATGGGATGTCTGGAAAAGGAATAGATGCTATCTCGAACAATGAAATTGTGGACGCAGCCCAGACCATCGCACAAACCAACCACCCTTCCGTTGACTCCATTTATACCTCACGCTGCCTCGGCAAGGCCAGCAGCATCATCAAGGACGAGTCGCACTCTGGCCACTCCCTCTTCTCCCCTCTCCTATCATGCAAAAGGTATAGAAGTGTGAAAACGCACGCCTCCAGATTCAGGGACAGTTTCTTCCCGGCTGGAAGAAACCCTCGGACTTATCCTTGATCGGACTTTGCTGGCTTCACCTTGCACTAAATGTTATCCCCTTATCATGTACCTAAAAACTGTAAAAGGCTCGATTGTAATCATGTATTGTCTTTCCGCTGGCTGGTTAGCACGCAACAAAAGTTTTTCACTGTACCTCGGTACACGTGACAATAAACTAAACTGTAATTGGGAACAGCCGAACAGTCAATAAAGATGGTTGCTTCAAACACCAGCTACAACTTGTCCACGGGCAACGTCCACGTCGCAATCAACTTCCCTCAAGAGTCTCAGCAAAAATGGAAACAATGCTTAATTTAAACCTGTTGCATTCAATGTCACTTGCAAAAGTTATAACATCAAAGCCAAAGTGGTCATAAGTGGTTCATGAATTATTGAAAGAAATGTTATGGAGGGGAATCTTTACAGGCGTGACAGTATGATCTTCAGACAGAAAGCCTCAAGGGCCTGTCCCACTGTACGAGGTAATTCAAGAGTTCTCCCGGGTTTTCCCCTGATTCGAACTCGGAGAATGTCCGTAGCGGGTCTGTAGGAGTTTGTGGATGTCTCGTAGCGGCTGGTATGAGTAACGGTCGGTACTCGGGAAATCCGGTAAACTCGTGCCATTTTTTCAACACTGTCCACGAGGTGTAGAGCATAGGTGTAGACCAAAATGTCCACGAGTAAAAAAATACTCGTGATGAAAACAATTGTCACTTTTTACTCATACGAGCCGCTACGAGACATCCACGCACTCCTACGGACCCGCTACGGACATTCTCCGAGTTCGAATCAGGGGAAAACTCGAGGGAACTATTGAATTACCTCGTACAGTGGGACGGGCCCTTTACTTATGTGACCAGGTAAAGTTTTTCTTCATGACGATGCTCTCGGCTGCTGATGATATAGCGCCCGTCTAGCACCACAACTCTGCTTATTGCCTTGTTCACAGCTCGGTCCAATGGTACAGGGTAGCTTAGACACGCAATCTGCACCCGGTGAGTCACCAGCCACAAGTGGCCTTCACTTTTGGCATCATGATATAGCAAAGGTTCACATTGACACGTAAGGAACCACCACTTAAAATCAATGGCATCAGCCCCATAGCATTTAAAACAGTTTAGCGTTGTGATACAGCATGGAAAGGGGCCTTTGGTCCACCACGCCCACGCCAACCATCGATCGCCCATTCATCAATCAATTTTATTTGTATAGCACATTTAAAAACAACTCACGTTGACCAAAGTGCTGTGCAGCAGTGAAGGTACTAATGTGCTACATACATCGGTAGACAGACCTAACCATACACACGTAAATTGTTTACAGCGCCCCCTCAGAGGTGCTCAAAAACACTAGGGAGTAGAAATAGGTTTTGAGCCTCGACTTAAAGGAGTCGATGGAGGGGGCAGTTCTGATGAGGAAAGGGATGCTGTTCCACAGTCCAGGTGCTACAACTGCAAAAGCCCGGTCACCCCTGACCTAAACCTAGACTGCGGGATAGTCAGTAGCCCCAAGTCGGCCGGCCTGAGGGACCTGGAGGTAGAATGGTGGGTTAGAAGATTTTTTATATAAGGGGGTGGGGGGCAAGCTCGTTAAGGGCTTTGTATACGTATAACAGGAGCTTGAAGTTGAATCTGTCCATACCATGTTGACATCCACTCCCTACACAACAGGGGGTTATTTTACAAAGGCCAATTAACTGATAACCCCGCACAGTTTTTGGGATGTGGGAGGAAACCGGAGCACGGGTGGGGGGGGGGGGCACAGGGAGAAGGTGCAAACTCCACACAGACAGCACCCAAAAGTCAAGATTGAGTCTGAATCTCTGGCGCTGTGAGGCAGCAGCTCTCCCCAGCGGTGCCACTGTGCTGCACAATCGCCCTATTGCTTCATGTTCTAGCTTTCCAAGTACGATAAATAGTTACCCGATAATACCCCATTGTTACCCACACGATCACCAGGAGAACGTGCGAACTCCACACAGGCAGCACCCGCGGTCTTCGCAGTGGCTCCAGCAGCTGCTCCACTGTGCCGCCCTTAAACCATGGCACTAGTTTAAAACGATGATATGTATTCTTTTCTTTGTTTCCATCTGTCTCTCGACTTGATCTTATTAAAGCAATGTCTTCAGAGTGATGTTTCCTGTTCCTTTGTGCTGTTTCTTTTTGTTCTGTCCGTCTCCTGTTTTGTTCTTTCTTGAGACTGATTTAGTTCTGTTCAAGCAGTTTTTCATTAAGTTCTCCCTGTTCTGCTTCAGTACAAATGCAGTGCATGAACCATTAGTCCAGCACACGCATTCAGCAAGTCAGCATGGATATTTTCACAGCACAGTAATGATTTAACTCGGGAAGTACTATTACGACACTCTTTAACCACAGACCATCCAGTGGGCAACTTGTTGCTGCTAACTCCTTTGGTTGTCTTTTTCTCAGCAGGGTACTGACTCATGAAGCACACTTGAGGGACTGGCGGAAGGGAGTGCTGCTATTTGGGGCAAACCCGCGTTTGATCCTGATCTCTGGTGCTGTCTGTGCGGAGTTTGCATGTTCTTCCCGTGACCATGTGGGTCTCTCCAAGTCCCCACTCTCCCGCATCCACCGCCCACATCCCAAATGTGCTAGTCGGTAGGTTCAGTTCAGTTTCAGTTCAGTTTATTGTCGCGTGTAACCGAGGTACAGTGAAAAGCTTTTTGTTGCGTGCTAACCAGCCAGCGGAAAGACAACATATGATTGCAATCGAGCCGTCCACAGTCTACAGATACATGATAAGGGAATGATGTTTAATGCAAGGTAAAGCCAGTAAAGTCCGATCAGAGGTAGTTCGAGGGTCTCCAATGATGTGGATAGTACCTCAGGACTGCTTCTGGTTGCGGATGGTTCAGTTGCCTGGTAACAACTGGGGGAAAAACTGTCCCTGAATCTGGAAGTGTGCGTGGAGGTTAATGGGAGATTGAAAATTGCCCTGGTGTATTTTGGGTGGAGTTGTTTGGTATATGAGAGAATAGCTTACAGGGAAACAAATGTGGGACTGGGATTGCTTTGAGGGCCGGCATGAGTTTAATGGGCCAAACAGCCTCCTTCTATGTCCAAGGAATAGGAATTATTGTCACAAGTGACTGGGCACAGTGGCATTCTTTGCTTGCGTACTCATGAGGAGATATGAAAAAGAAGAATGGGAAAAGACGGCTCATTAGATATCCTTTTTTATTTGTTTGCATTGGCAGTCAGAGCTGTAGACTGAACCTTGAACGATAATAAGAAGGAACTGTCAATGCAGGTTTCCAGCAGACAGACAGAAAATGCTGGCTTCACACGGCAGAAATCACTGAAGAAGTCCAAAGAAGGGTTCCGCCCCGAAACGTCATCTATCCATGTTCTCTAGAGATGCTGCCTGACCTGCTGAGTTACTCCAGCATGTTGTGTCTGCCCTTGAAAAATCACGACCATTGACGGAGAATATTAGTTCTGTTGTTGGCCCAGTGACACCCTTATGTCCAATTCTTGCACAATGTTCTATGGGACTCCTTTAATAAACAAGGTGACATTTTGGGTCGGGACCTTTCTTCAGACTTGTCCGAATAGTCTGTTAGACTATTAATGAACATATTGTAACATTAAGGATTAAATATTCTAGGAAAAAATATATCAGTTTCATAACGCAGTCGGACTCTAACCTGTGGTTAGATTGTGTTTGGTAAAATTCAAGTGTAGTTGGCTGTTCCCAAGGAAGAATTCCAGCACATTGATTTCCTGTTGGACCTCATCATTGAGAAAGCAAACTTCAGATACTGTTGCATGTCTTGTGTTGACTGCCGTGACTATTTCAACAGGATCTTCCAGAATTAAAGACAGCAGGAAATTTAAAAAAAAAGGTTAGGTTAAATAAATGACAGCTGGATTTTAGATGCTATGATGCTCAAAGGCAATGGGGTAAGAGTTTTAAAATGCCCGGGTTTATTATATTAAGTTGATAATTAATATTGGCCACTGGTGTGATTAGCAGAAACAAGGAACTTAAAAAACATTTGGACAGCTATATGGATAGGGTTGGTTTAGAGGGACGTGGGTCAAACGCGGGCAGGTGGGACTAGTGTAGATGGGGCACGTTGGTCGGTGTGGGTAAGTCGTGTAGAAGGGCCTCTTTTCCATGGTGCATGACTCTATGACTCTAACCACAGGTGCTGGTCTGCAAAGGATGGACACAAAGTGCTGGAGTAACTCAGCGGGCCAGGCAGCATGCCTGGAGGCAGGAGATAGACAACGTTTCGGGTCGAGGTGTGATTAGCATGCTGGCAGCTCGGATGTGGATTTCTAGGTTACGTTCCCCGTGAATGGCCTGGGCGCATGCGTCACACCTGGCTTGGCGGCAATATTTCAAGCAGTGCCAGGAGTACATCTGCCGCCTGTTCTATAAGCAGCCGGGAAAAATGCAGGACAACTTTGTGCCGAGAAGGTGGAAGAACAGGGTGAACGGGTGGCGCATGTTTCGAAGCAGGGTTTGGAGATGATCATGAGAATTCTCTTTTGTTTCCAAATGGCCTGAAGCACATGGCAGGGAGTAATTCCCGCTTTGTTCGAGAGGCCCAGGCATATTGTTGCAACTGCCAAGGAGCTTGCAATGGTTTCCCCTCAATGAGGTCAAGCTCAACCATGATGTGAAATAGATGGGAGTGACACAAGGCAGTGCCTATTAAATGTCCAGATATTAGCATGGGGAGAGTCCAAAGTGCATTTTTGTTTTTTTAAGCTTCTAAATTAGATGGGTACCGCATAATGGTATCTTGCCATGTACCCCAGTAGTCTGACTAAGCCTTTATCATCATTGGCAACTAAGTGGTGATACCAGACCTAAGGGAATGGGTATGTAAATAGCCAGTTACATGCAAAGCTTTGGTTGTTTGCATGAAGTATTGGCAATTTGGACAAAGGGGCCAATATCCTGCATAGCATTTCCTATTCTTATGCCTAGAAAATCTCACACAACAAAACTAAATGGATAAAGTCGAACCACATCTAAGATTGAAGATGGGTTTCGACCCGAAACGTCACCTGTTTCTTTTCTCCAGAGATGCTGTCTGACCCGCTGAGTTACTCCAGCTTTTTGTGTCTGTCCACATCTAGGTAACGAGAAGATGTGAGGAATAGCAGATGCTGGGACTTTGAGCAAAACGCAAAGTGCTGGAGGAACTCAGTGGGTCAGGCAGCATCTGTGGAGGGAATGTTTAAGAAAGGACTGCAGATGCTGGTAAAATCAAAGGAAGACACAAAATGCTGGAGGAACTCAGCGGGTGAGGCAGCATCTATGGAGAGAAGGAATTGGCGATGTTTCGGGTTGAGACCAATCTTCAGAAGAAGGGTCTCAATGGTGTCTGAAGAAGGGCCTCGACCCGAAGCGTCGCCAATTCCTTCGCTCCTTAGATGCTGCCTCTCCCGCTGAGTTTCTCCAGCATTTTGTGTCTACCTTTTGTGGAGGGAAAGTCCAGGCAGCGTTTCAGCTTTGAACCTTTCGTCATCTGTGTTCCATCCACAGACGCTGCCTGGCCCACTGAGTTCCTCCAGCACTTTGTGTTATGCCTCATCTATGTAACCCATGCATTCCCTATTGCCAGAGAGAAGGAAATTCACCTTAAGAGTTGATCCATTCAAATCATTTTCATGATTTTCATTTTCATTTTCATTTTCAGTCACCAGACTGATTCCTGGGATGTCAGGACTTTCATATGAGGAAAGGTTGGATAGACTCGGTTTGTACTCGATGGAATTTAGAAGATTGAGGGGGGATCTTATAGAAACCTACAAAATTCTTAAGGGGTTGGACAAGCTAGATGCTGGAAGATTGTTCCCGATGTTGGGGGAGTCCAGAACAAGGGGTCACAGTCTAAGGATAAGGGGGAATTCCTTTAGGACCGAAATGAGGAAAACATTCTTTACACAGAGAGTGGTGAGTCTCTGGAATTCTCTGCCACAGAAGGTAGTTGAGGCCAGTTCATTGGCTATATTTAAGAGGGCGTTAGATGTGGCACTTGTGGCTAAAGGGATCAGGGGGTATGGAGAGAAGGCAGGTACGGGATACTGAGTTGGATGATCAGCCATGATCACATTGAATGGCGGTGCAGGCTCGAAGGGCCGAATGGCCTACTCCTGCACCTATTTTTCTATGTTTCTATGTTTCTATGGACATATGGACATGGAGAACCCCCAGCAATGGTGTTATACCGTCCAATCACCCCTCCTCCCTGTTGAAGAGATTTGGACAGATACGTGGATAGTAAGTAAGTAAGTAATTTTTATTTATATAGCACTTTTTAAATCAAATCGCATTGAAGCCAAAGTGCTTTACAGAGAAGAAATTAGATTACCATATGTCCATATAAAATAAAATAGAAAGAAAGACACAATACACTATAGGATTCAACACGAATCGTCCCCCCACAGCAGAATCCACTGTGAGGGAAGGCACCAAAAAGCCCAGTCCTCCTCCTCGTCATAGTCCACCCGAGGTCGGTGGCCTCCTCAGCCAGTCCGAAGTTAGGAAATGTTTGGAAGAATATGTGCCAAACGCATTTAACCATATAACCATATAACAATTACAGCACGGAAACAGGCCTTCTCGGCCCTTCCAGTCCGTGCCGACCATTTATTTCCCCCTAGTCCCATCTACCTGCACTCAGACCATACCCCTCCGTTCCCTTCCCGTCCATATACCTATCCACTTTACTTTTAAATGTTAAAATCCATCCTGCCTCCACCACTTCTGCTGGAAGCTCATTCCACACAGCCACCACTCTCTGAGTAAAGAAGTTCCCCCTCATGTTACCCCTAAACTTCTGTCCCTTAATTCTCAAGTCATGCCCTCTTGTTTGAATCTTTCCTACCCTCAATGGGAAAAGCTTATCCACGTCAACTCTGTCTATCCCTTTCATCATTTTGAAGACCTCAATCAAGTCCCCCCTTAACCTTCTGCGCTCCAAAGATTAAAGGCCTAACTTGTTCAACCTTTCTCTGTAACTTAGTTGCTGGAACCCAGGCAACATTCTAGTAAACCTCCTCTGTACTCTCTCTATTTTGTTGACATCCTTCCTATAATTAGGCGACCAAAATTGTACAACATACTCCAGAATTGGTCTCACCAACGTCTTGTACAATTTTAACATTACTTCCCTATTCCTTTATTCAATGCTCTGATTTATAAAGGCCAGCACACCAAAAGCTTTCTTTACCACCCTATCTACATGCGATTCCACCTTCAGGGAACTATGCACAGTTATTCCTAGATCCCTCTGTTCCACAGCATTCCTCAATTCCCTACCATTTACCATGTATAGGTGGGATAGGTGGGATTTACCATTTAGGTGGGATAGTGGGGGTGGGGCATCTTGGTTGGCATGGGCAAGTAGGGCCGCTGGGCCTGTTTCCATGCTGTATGATCCTGCAAATTTTATGGATTGGTCAATCAATGAGCGAATAAACAACATGCAATCTAACATTACCGGTATTACTGCGAAAAGTCAAAATGACAATCGATGTTCTCTTCTACCACCACTCAGAAGTAATAGATGTGGTCTTCCCTATCTTTAGGCTCTGGAGACGTAGCATGGAAAAGGCCTGTCAGTCCACTGAATCCGGGACGACGAGCAATCACCCCGTGCACTAGCACCATCCTACGCACTAGGGACAATTTACCATTTTGCCAACTCCAAAATATGCATCTTTAACTCAAATGTGAAACAGGTGATTCTGTATGGGTCAGGAGACATGGAAAACCACAAAACACACTACAAACAGGCTGCAAATATGCACTAACACCTGCCTTGGGAGAAAATCTGGTGGAGAGACACAGTAAGCAATGTGGACCTGTGGAAAAAAACAAGCCAGGAGCCCATTGACTTAGAAATTCGAAGGAGAAAATGGAGTTGGATTGGACACACGCTCCCTCAGGAAACCTGCCACAAACATCACCCGGCAAGCCCTGAAATGGAGGGCTTCCCCCAAGGAAAAAGGAAAAGAGGTCGCCCCAGGAACAGCTCGAGGAGAGGTGTCCAGACGGAAATGTCTGAGAGTGGGCTCAACTGGGGAGATCTCGAAAGTACTGCCAACAACCGAGTGAGGTCAATGGCCTATGCTCCTTAGAGGAACAAAGGGCTTAAGAAGTAAGAAGAAGAAGAAGAAGAAGAATGAACCTACCAACCTGCCCGCCTGTGGAGTGTGGGAGGAAACTGGAGCACCCGGCATAAACCCACATGGTCACAGGGAGAACGTACAAACTCCGTACAGACAGCACCCGTGGTCAGGTTCGAACCTGGGTCTCTGGCGCTGTAAGGCAGCAACTCTACCGCTGAGCCAACTACTTTTTCAGTGGATGTGTTGTTTGTGATAGTGGATATTAATCAACTCTAAAATTTAAAATGAGAACAGCAGATGGATATTTTAAAGACAACAGTATTTTTCACGTCACCGTGGATTGTCGTCTTGTCGTGGTGGAGAATGTAGGTCCTGTGGTCCTGAGAGCGATGCCGTCTGGAGCGATGCTCCTGGTAGGGCCACCCATGGCGGTAAGGTCGAGGGGGAGTTCTCTGACAAAGAGCAATCCGACCAAGACCTCAACGGTGGAACAGGCAGAGGACGATGGCTGACCTTAGTGGAGCGTCACAACGGCTGGGAAGGCAGAAAAGGATCTCCGGTCGTCTTGGACTCCATGCCACTGGATCCTGACCCAGATCTGTCAAGGACCGTGGGGTGGCTGTCTGTGCACCAGTCTCCCCACATTAAACAAAGTCACGTACAGGCGTCCTCCAACCCTGGAGACACCCATGGTCAGCCATGACCGAGGGGGGCCAAAGAAGTTTTTTCCTCTTGACCCAGCTACCCAACAGTGGTTGTCAGGTGATGTAATAAAAAATGTGTAAACACTGCAAACTGATTGATAAAAGGCTGGAGTGACAGGTCAGTGTTACTAAGGGTTCTAGCCAGGGTTTCAATGCTATTTTTTTCATTGTTGACCTATTTCTGCCTTCTATTGACTGCATCTACACCTCACGCTGCCTCGGCAAGGCCAGCAGCATCATCAAGGACGAGTCGCACCCTGGCCACTCCCTCTTCTCCCCTCTCCCATCAGGCAAAAGGTGTAGAAGTGTGAAAACGCACACCTCCAGATTCAGGGACAGTTTCTTCCCAGCTGTTATCAGGTAATGGCATGTTGGCCCTCATAACAAGAGGAGTTGGGTATAGGAGCAAAGAGGTCCTTCTGCAGTTGTACAGGGCCCTGGTGAGACCACACCTGGAGTATTGTGTGCAGTTTTGGTCTCCAAATGTGAGGAAGGACATTCTTGGTATTGAGGGCGGGCAGTGTAGGTTCACAAGGTTATTTCCCGGGATGGTGGGACTGTCATATGTTGATAGAATGGAGCGACTGGGCAGCGAATGGCGGTGCTGGCTCGAAGGGCCAAATGGCCTACTCCTGCACCTATTGTCTATTGTCTATTGTCTAACCAGAGAGCAGTCCTGAATTGCTACCCACCTCATTGGTGAGCCATGGACTATCCTTGATCGGACTTTGCTGGCTTTACCTTGCACTGAACGTTATTCCCTTATCATGTATCTGTACACTGTAAACTGATCAATTAACCATATAACCATATAACAATTACAGCACGGAAACAGGCCTTCTCGGCCCTTCCAGTCCGTGCCGACCATTTATTTTCCCCTAGTCCCACCGACCTGCACTCAGACCATACCCCTCCATTCCCTTCCCGTCCATATACCTATCCACTTTACTTTTAAATGTTAAAATCGATCCTGCCTCCACCACTTCTGCTGGAAGCTCATTCCACACAGCCACCACTCTCTGAGTAAAGAGGTTCCCCCTCATGTTACCCCTAAACTTCTGTCCCTTAATTCTCATGTCATGCCCTCTTGTTTGAATCTTCTCAATGGGAAAAGCTTATCCACGTCAACTCTGTCTATCCCTTTCATCATTTTAAAGACCTCAATCAAGTCCCCCCTTAACCTTCTGCGCTCCAAAGAATAAAGACCTATTGTAATCATGTATTGTCTTTCTGCTGACGAAAGCGTTTCACTGTATCCCTGTACATGTGACAATAAACTAAACTGAACTATTGCATGCCCTTTGGGGACATGTTGCTTCATGAGAAAGATAATGGGCCTGTGGCTATTGATAGGACGTTTGCATGTAACACTGGAATACAGAAGAGCCTCGACCTGAAACGTCACCCATCCCTTCTCTCCAGAGAGGCTGCCCGTCCCGCTGAGTTACTCCAGCATTTTGTGTTTGACCCACAGTTTGACTAGTGGTTTCTTAGTAGCACATGATCAGGAAGAAAATTAGCATCTACTTGTTTCATCACGTATGCCACTTCCAGTTACATTTCAGCGCTGCAAAGTGTGGTGAGATAAAAGGAAATTAACAGAAATACCTGAATTCCCAGCCTTTTCTTTACTGTAATTGACTTCCCCAATCCAGCAAGAAATGCACTGAGTCAGTTTTGGTTATTTATTTATTGGTGAAGTTCAGTGGTACAGCATGTCCCATAATTGTTTTCAATTCCTTTTTGTGTGTGTGTGTAGGTTGTTCGTGTCGTAACAGCTCAATGCCTCCATATACCTGGGGGCTTGTCAAGGAACATAATGATCTGAGAGGAAGGTTCTTGTCCTGGCTTGTCATGTTGGAAGAAATCTCATACTTTCTTTTTGATGAGAGAGAGGTTTTTTTGTTCAGGAGGAGTTTTCCCCTGACAATATCTTATCTATCATTTTCTTTATCTCGTTAGAATAGACGTACAAATTGATGGTTGTCCATATGACATAATCTTCTTATCTAACTTACTCCGCTTTTTGTTTCTTAAATCCATTGTACAGTTTCGTATTTTTTCCTGATCCTTCATCTAAGCTTTTCTCCAAAGAAAAAGTCAAACTTACTTTTGAAGCACATGTAAGAATCGTCAGAGCAGGTGGTCCCTGGTGACCTCCCATCAATGGAAGCCTCTCTTTCACTGGGTGTCTGCGTTATTTCTTTAAACTAGGAATTTGCAATTCCCTTGATTGCAGGAGAAAAATGTTCCCGATGTTGGGGGAAGTCCAGAACCAGGGGTCACACAGTTTAAGAATAAGGCGTGGGCCATTTAGGATTGAGATGAGGAAAAACATTTTGCACCCGGAGAGTTGTGAATCTGTGGAATTCTCTGCCGCAGAAGGCAGTGGAGGCCAATTCACTGGATGTCAAGTCAAGTCAAGAGTCAAGTGAGTTTATTGTCATGTGTCCCTGATAGGACAATGACATTCTTGCTTTGCTTCAGCACAACAGAACATAGTAGGCATTGACTACAGAACAGATCAGTGTGTCCATATATCATTATATACGTAAATACGCACATGAATAAATAAACTGATAAAGTGAAAATAACAGATAAAGGGGTATTAATGTTCAGAGTTTTGTCCGAGCCAGGTTTAATAGCCTGATGGCTGTGGGGAAGTAGCTATTCCTGAACCTGGTAGTTGCAGCCTTCAGGCTCCTGTACCTTCTACCTGAAGGTAGCAGGGAGATGAGTGTGTGGCCAGGATGGTGTTCAAGAGAGAGTTAGATTTAGCTCTTGGAGCTAATGGAATCAAGGGATATGGGGAGGAGGCAGGAACAGGGTACTGATTGTGGATGATCAGCCATGATCATATATGAATGGCGGTGCTGGCTCGAAGGGCCGGATGGTCTATTCCTGCACCTATTTTCAACGTTTCTAAGTTTCAATCTTTCTCGCCTCTTGAAGGTAGTGAGAATAATAAGGCATGGGAAACCAGTGCTTATTTGTACTCTTGGCACCCATTCAAATCTCACATTCCTCACAAAGGAACTGTGTCATTTTCATTTAGTGCACTGAAACAAAAATAAAAAACGGTGCTAATCTGAAATACAAACAGCGAGATGCTGAAAACCTGAAATGAAAACAGCAAATGTTAGAAAACACTCAGGCAACACCTTGGGACAGAGAAGCAGAGTTCATGTTTCAGATCAAAGAACTGTCACTGAATGGTCACGTTAAATTCCCGTACTGAACATGGTCATTAAGTGAGTCAAATGTGACAAATTTGATGATAGAAACAAGGAACTGCAGATGCTGGTTTACAAAAAAAAAAAAAACACTCAATGTGCTGGAGTAACTCAGCTGGTCAGGCAGCTTTCAAAAGAATAGATACCAACTCTTTATTGATCTAACTTATATTACAATTAAATTCATACTTGTGGAATTCATATCCCACAACAGATATGGGAACATAGCTCATAAGAAATAGGAGCACAGTGAGGCCATTCGGCCCATCAAGTCTACTCCGCCATTCAATCATGGTTGATCTATCTCTCCCTCCTAACCCCATTCTCCTGCCTCCCCGTAACCACTGACACCGGTACTGATCAAGAATCTCACTCTCTCTCCCTCTCTCTCTCTCTCTCTCTTTCTCTCCCTCTCTCTTTTTTTTTTTTTTTTTTTTTCCATTTCAAAAACTTTATTCAACACAAATCATAAAATACAACACATCAAAACACAATCAAAAATCACACTATAATGAACAGATCATTGTAGTACAGCAGTACATTCATTTATAATCGCCTCAACCCCACGCGGCGACCAGCGCTGACGGAAGGCCTCCAGAGTCCCCGTGAACACCGCGTGTTCCCTCTCCAGGGACACACGTGCACGGACGTAGGCCCGAAAGAGGGGCAGGCAGCCGACTCTCGCCTGACCGTCGACCGCCCGCTCTCTCTCTCCCTCTCTCTCTCTCTCCCTCCCTCTCTCTCTGCCTCTCTCTCTCTCTTTCTATCTCTCTCCCTCTCTCTCTCTCTCCTTACCCTCTCTCTCTCTTTCTCTCCCTCTCTCTCCCTCCCCCTCTCTCTCTCTCCCTTTTTCTCTCTCTCTTTCTCTCTCTCCCTCCCCCTCTCTCTCTCTCTCTCTCTCTCTCTCTCTCTCTCTCTCTCTTGCCGTGGGTTTCTAAACATCTCTGCGTGGCTGGGTGCGTTGGGTTTCGAGTGTGCGCTGAATGTGGAGCTCGCCTCAGCCCCCGGCACTTCACAGGAGCAGGGTGGATGCTGGATTCTCATTGTACTGTTCAAGTCAAAAGCATTCCTCCTCACCAATCGGAAGATCGAACAAGTGTTTTTTTTTTCTTTTTAAAAGGTGATGTAATGGGAAATACTGGAGATGGAAATCATAAATAAGACAGTAGACAAAAATGCTGGAGAAACTCAGCGGGTGAGGCAGCATCTATGGAGCGAAGGAAATAGGCAACGTTTCGGGACGAAACTCACCCTCTGAGTTTCTCCAGCATTTCTGTCTACCTTCGATTTTCCAGCATCTGCAGTTCCTTCTTAAACATAAATAAGATCTTCAAGGTGATCTGCGAACAAAGATACAGCGTTCAACCAATACTCAGAATTTCAGGCAGGATTTGTGAGGAGAGAGAAACTGAGGTAACATCTCTGGGCGGCGCGGTGGTGCAGCGGTACAGCTGCTGCCTTACAGCGCCAGAGACCCGGGTTTGATCCTGTCTACGGGTGCTGTCTGTGCGGAGTTTGCATGTTCTCTCCGTGACCAGCGGAGGTTTTCTCCGGTTTTCCCCTGCAGTCTAAAAGACGTAGAGGTTTGTAGCTTAATTGGTTTTGGTAAAATGGTAAATTGTCCCTAGTTTGTCTAGGATAGTGTAAGTGTACAGGGATCGTTGGTCGGTGCGGATTCGGTGCGGATTTACGTCCTGCATCTCTAAAACTAAATCCCAGGTTCACCTCTTCCTCAAGGTTCAAGGTTCAAGGTTAGTTTATTGGTCACATACACCAATTGGCGCAGTGAAATGCTTCTTGCCAATGCACCACACAAAAAAAATAATACAGACATAACACTAATAAAGAGATTCAAACACAAAAAAACATCCCCCCACAATGGTTCCCATTATGAGGGAAGGCACATGTCCAGTCCCCAACCCTTGTCCACCCATAGTCGGGCTTATTGAGGCCTCCGCAGCCGCCCTCATGGAGGCCCGATGTTCCAGGCCGTTCTCGCCGGGTGATGGTGCTCCGGCGTCGGGAGAATCCTCTCAGCGGCTTGGGACACCCGGAACGGCTGTTTCCTTACCGGAGTCCGCGGCTTCCGAAGCCAACAAGGCTGCGCCGGATGGAGCTCCCCCACTGGCTCCCGATGTTAAAGTCAGCGCCGCCGCCCGCAGCCGGCCGCTCCACAGACCCGCAGCTCCGCGATGTTTTTCTCCGCGGTCTCAGCTCACCGGAGTTCCAGCGCGGTGACCCAGGCAAGGCATCGCCCGCTCCGTCCCGCGATGGGGCTCCAGTGCTCCGCCGCTGCCGAAGCCGAGGTTCTGGGCGGTCTCCTCAGGAAACGCCGCTCCAGGCCCGCTGGTAGGCCGCGAGAACGGGTCAAAGGTGCAGCCCGGAGAAAAGCTGCCTCTCCGACCAGGTCGGGACCAGGAAAAGTAGTACCGGAAAAACATAGAACTCACGCTATATCTCTAAAATTAATACTGAAACGAATATCAGTTCACTTCCATCCACATCCCTCCCTCCGGCTTTACCTCTCTCTGTTCCTCTCCTCTCCTCACCTGGCACCCTATTATCTCTTTTTTGCTCATCTTCCCCCTCATGAAACCCCCTCATCTAACACTTGCCAGACTTTGTCCCACTCCAACTTTGTAAAGTAGTCAGTGCCCTTTATGTGGTGACTATTTGCATGCCTTGGGTACGCGAGCAACATGTCACACTGTGTGACCCCCCCCCCCCCCCCACCCCCAACTCCAATCAGTGTGAAGACGGACCCCGACCAGAAAGGTTGAGTGTCCATGCCCTCCCACATGCTGTCTGAACCCGCTGAGTTCCTCCAACTCTTTGTGGTTCTGCTAAAGGTTCCAGCGTCTGCAGTCTCACGTGTCTCACGTGTCTAACGTCCCGGGTCGATGATGGGAGAAACGTTATTCTGTAAATATCTTCAAGTCTGTTCCTCTCGCCACCGGGCTCCCTGATCTGCAGACCATTCCCATCAATTCAAAACATCGCTGGCAGTGGAGAAAAAGGGCACTGGAGATCTAATGAGTGGAGTAGCAAGGGAACTGTGAAGAGGCAAGGAAGCCATTGACCCTCCGAATTCCACAAACTCACCACCTCATCTCCAGTCTTAAGGTACATCGTTTTATTCCAAAGCTGTGCCCTCTGGTTCTGGACTCCCCCAATTAGTGGAAACATCCACTCTATCGAGGCCCTTCATGATCTGCTAAGCTTCATCCTTCTAAAGTGTGACGAGGATGCTAGGAGGCTGCAGGGTGATTTGGATAGGCTGAGTGAATGGGCAGATGCATGGCAGATGCAGTATAATGTGGATAAATGTGAGGTGATCCAATTTGGTGGCAAAAACTGGAGGTTTAGACTATTATCTGAATGATGGCAGATAGGAGATGCAACGAGACCTGGGTGTCATGGTACACCAGTCATTGAAAGTAGGCATGCAGGTGCAGCAGACAGTGAAGAAAGCAAATGGTATGTTAGCTTTCATAGCGAAAGGATTTGAGTATAGGAGCAGGGAGGTTCTACTGCAGTTGTATAGGGTTTTGGTGAGACCACACCTGGAGTATTGCGTACAGTTTTGGTCTCCAAATCTGAGGAAAGGCATTCTTGCCATAGAGGGAGTTCAGAGAAGGTTCACCAGACTGATTCCTGGGATGTCGGTACTTTCATATGAAGAAAGACTGGATAGACTCGGCTTGTACTGACTGCAATTTAGAAGATTGAGGGGGGATCTTATAGAAACTTACAAAATTCTTAAGGGGTTGGACAAGCTAGATGCAGGAAGATTGTTCCCGATGTTGGGGGAGTCCAGAACAAGGGGTCACAGTCTAAGGATAAGGGGGAATTCCTTTAGGACCGAGATGAGGAAAGCATTCTTTACACAGAGAATGGTGAGTCTCTGGAATTCTCTGCCACAGAGGGTAGTTGAGGCCAGCTCATTGGCTATATTTAAGAGGGTGTTAGATGTGGCACTTGTGGCTAAAGGGATCAGGGGGTATGGAGAGAAGGCAGGTACGGGATACTGATGATCAGCCATGATCATATTGAATGGCGGTGCAGGCTCGAAGGGCCGGATGGCCTACTCCTGCACCTATTTTTCTATGTTTCTATGTTATGTTTCTAAACTTTAAGTTGTTAATGATGTACTTTTATCCCCACCTTTGTGGCTCTGTACAACTCCTGACTGCTACGGTTGGAAATGATTCTGTAATGTTTTGCTTACAATCATGACACAAATATGTTAAATTTATGAGGATGGACACGAAAAGCTGGAGTAACTCAGCGGGACAGGCAGCATCTCTGAAGAGAAGGAATGGGTGGCGTTTCAGGTGGAGACCCTTCTTCAGACTGAGAGTCAGGGGTGAGGGAAACGAGGGATTTAGACGGTGATGTAGAGAGAGATAGAACAAACGAATGAAAGATATGTGAAAAAGTAACGATTATCACATCTTAGCAGGACAAATCAAAATAGGACGTACATGGTAAATGGTAGGGAATTGGGGAATGGTGTGGAACAGAGGGATCTAGGAATAACTGTGCATAGTTCCGCTGAAGGTGGAATCACATGTATATAGGGTAGTAAAGAAAGCTTTTGGTGTGCTGGCCTTTATAAATCAGAGCATTGAATATAGGAGTAGGGAAGTAATGTTAAAATTGTACAAGGCATTGGTGAGACCAATTCTGGAGTATGGTGTACAATTTTGGTCGCCTAATTATAGGAAGGATGTCAACAAAATAGAGAGAGTACAGAGGAGATTTACTAGAATGTTGCCTGGATTCCAGCAACTAAGTTACAGAGAAAGGTTGAACAAGTTAGGTCTTTATTCTTTGGAGTGCAGAAGGTTAAGGGGGGACTTTAAAATGATGAAAGGGATAGACAGAGTTGACGTGGATAAGCTTTTCCCATTGAGGGTAGGGAAGATTCAAACAAGAGGGCATGACATGAGAATTAAGGGACAGAAGTTTAGGGGTAACATGAGGGGGAACTTCTTTACTCAGAGAGTGGTGGCTGTGTGGAATGATCTTCCAGCAGAAGTGGTGGAGGCAGGATCGATTTTAACATTTAAAAGTAAAGTGGATAGGTATTTGGATGGGAAGGGAATGGAGGGGTATGGTCTGAGTGCAGGTAGATGGGAGTAGAGGATAATAAATGGTTGGCACGGACTGGAAGGGCCGAGAAGGCCTGTTTCCATGCTGTAATGGTTATATGGTTATATCAAGGAAAATTAGAACCCACAGTGGTCTTAAAATTATGATATTGACATCGTCAGTATTGAATTAATGTAATCCAATCCATTTCATGTAGAAGGTTGGCTTTAATGGGTTTACATACAGGATGGTTTATGCAGAACCAAATTGACACCAGTCCATGTAATCTTCATGATGCTATTTACTGTAAAACGACATTTTGTGTGTGAACTGCATTCAGTCATATGCAGCAAGCCTGATAATGTAGACACAAAATGCTGGAGTAACTCAGCGGGACAGGCAGCATCTTTGGAGAGAAGGAATGGGCGACGTTTCGTGTCGAGACCCTCCTTCAGACTGATGTTTCAACCCAAAACGGCACCTATTCCTTCTCTCCAGAGATGCTGCCTGTCCGGCTGAGTTACTCCAGCATTTTGTGTTTACATTTGATTTAAACGAGCATCTGCAGTTCTTTCTCACACAAGTCAGATAGTGTAACCACCTTAAGTCTGAACAGTCGCATTGTTCCCGCTCTCAACACTGATGCAGGTTTCTGCAAAACCTGGGGAGTGATTTATTTACAGAAGGGGTTTTCACAGCAGATAGCCACAGAAAGGAAGTTTGGCTAATGTTGAAGCCAAAGGGAACAAAAGATAATTCGACTTTTTAGTTTAGTTGAGTTTAGTTTAGTTTGGAGATACAGTGCGGAAACAGGCCCTTCAGTCCCCAGAGTCCGCACTGACCAGCGATCCCACACATTAACACTATCCTGCACACACTAGGGACAATTTATAGCTACACCAAACCAATGAACCTACAAACCAGTATTCCTTTGGCGTGTTGGAGGAGACCGGGAATCTCGGCGGAAACCCACGCGGTCACGGGGAGAATGAACAAACACCGTACAGACAGCACATGAAATTGGGATCGAACCTGGGCCTCTGGCACTATAAGCGCTGTAAGGCAGCAACTCTACCGCTGCGCCACCGTGGCCACCCCTTATACAGCATTAACGTATCAGAGGCAATAGCAGACACAAAACAGTTTATGCACAATGCCATTAGACAATAGATAATAGACAAGAGGTGCAGGAGGAGGCCATTCAGCCCTTTGAACCAACACAGCCATTCACTGTGATCATGGCTGATCATCTACAATCAGTACCCCGTTCCTACCTTCTCACCATATCCCCTGACTCCGCTATCTTTAAGAGCTCTATCCAACACTCTCTTGAAAGCAGCCAGAGAAATGGCCTCCGCTGCCTTCTGAGCCACAACTCTCTGGGTGAAATTTGTTTTCCTCTTCTCAGTTCTAAATGGCCTACCGCTAATTCTTAAAATGTGGCCCTGTTTCTGGATTCCCCGAACATCGGGAACATGTTTGCTGCCTCTAGCGGGTCCAATCCCTAAATCTATATTACTAAATGTCTGCTCTTGACCACTTCCTGTTGTTCTGTATATTGATTTTAGAAAAAACGCTGCCACATACGGCTGTGACTTTTGGCCATCTTACTCAGAGTCCCTCTCCGCTCATCAGGTGCCGAGGATTATTCCCATCGATGGAAAATAAAAAGGTTATTAGTGTTTAAAAAATGTTGAGATTCTCTCTCCTGTCAATCATGCCATGAAGGCCACGCCCCTTCTGGTGGGAGGGGGGGGACTATAAAACCCAGAAATGTGGGCGTGGCTTAGCCTATGGAAGATGGAGGAGAGAGAGATCACAACTCGCTGTCTTTAGTGGCCTTGCACCCTGCCTGAAATGGTATGAAATTACACTTGAATTTGGTGGCCTTGTACCCTGCTTGAAATGGAATTTAAAGGAATAGCCGTGAGTCAACTACCAGCCCACCAGCCATGAGTGAGTGACCTGCCAATACAACAGGCCTGAGTGACTGAACCGCCAGCCCAAGAATCCATTTGTCCCACAATGTCCATACTAGCCCTCTGGAAACCAGTCCCTTCAGCCCACAACACCCATACTAGCGCTCCAGAACCCCCCCCCCCCCCCCCACTGGCCACCAATATTGGAATTGGTGGGGAGGTGGAATATTGCCTTGGGGGTCCAGCCCTCCCGTGTGATGCTGGGACTTAGTCTAGTAATCTTATACGTTTCAATAAGATATCCTCTCATCCTTTTAAATTCCAGAGTATACAAACCCAGCCGCTCCATAATATCAACATACGACAGTCCCGCCATCCCGGGAACTTCTCCTTTGCACTTCATCCAGTGACTGTTATTTCTACAACTGTGTTTGTTTGTGGACTTAAGCTAGTCCTCGTGTGTTTTCAAAGTTAAAATCAGTGGCTGCACCCGCCCAGTCCTGCCCCATAAACGATTCTCTCCCACACGTTGACAGCCTCAAAGACTCTGCGTATTTGTTGGTTTTCTCTGCTCTTCGCTAATTAATAGCGCATGTGCATGTGCGTATGGTCCTCACTTCAAAGCTGAGCCAGGCAGAGTGTGCAGAGATTCACGAGGACACAGGGGAAGACGCTGGAACACATGTAGCTGGTTCATTCCAATCTATGACCACACCATACTAGCGCACAAGCTGCGCATGCAGGAACACACCAACACAGATGCACGAGTCGGCCATTTGGCCCTTCCAACCTGTTCCGTCATCCTTCATCTTGAACGCCACATTCCCACCCACTCCTCATAAGCCGCGATGACTTTCGTATGTATGAATACATTTACCTTCTTCTGAAATGCATTCAGCGATTTGGCCTCCGCAGTGCTCTGTGGTGAAGGTTCCACAATTTCACCAGATGTTTCTCCCCATCTCAAACTTAAACGCCTCGCCCCATATTCTGAGACTGCAGCCCTACAAATCCTAAAAGAGTGTTTGTGTTGCAATGAAATGCATCTTTCTTCTGCACTCTAGTTAATATAAACCTAATCTCATATAACATTCCTCCCACCTCCAGTGTGGTAATTGTGCATCCCCTATATAGCGATTAGATTAGTTTATTGTCACAGTCAAACGCATTTTTGTTGCGTGCTATCCAGTCAGTGACAAGAATATGCAAGATTACAATCAAATTATCCACAGTGTACAGATGCAGGGTGAAGGGTATAATGTTTAATGCGTGATAAAGTCCAGTAAAGTCCGATTAAAGATAGTTTGAAGGTCTCCACTAAGGTGGATGGGAGGTCTAGACCGCTGTCTAGATAGTGAGAGGATGGTTCAGTTGCCTGATAATGGGTGCTGGACAAAAATGCTGGAGAAACTCAGCGGGTGAGGCAGCATCTATGGAGCGAAGGAATAGGTGACGTTTCAGGTCGAGACCCGGAAGCATCTATGGAGCGAAGGAATAGGTGACGTTTCGGGTCGAGACCCTTCCGGGTCTCGACCCGAAACGTCACCTATTCCTTCGTTCCATAGATGTTGCCTCACCCGCTGAGTTTCTCCACCATTTTTGTCCACCTTCGATTTTTCCAGCATCTGCAGTTTTTTCTTCAACTTATCTCAGCACAGACTCAGACCCTTCAGCCCTATGTGTCTATACTAGGCTAATGTTCTCCCCTCCCCCTCTCTCACGCCCACACTATCACCAATGCCGTCTACTCCCCACTCCTTATTCTGTCCCCCCTCTTTTATTTTAATGTGGCATTTGGAAGCTGTGGAGATGGGGATGGAGATGGGGGCTTCGCCAGAGCCCAGCCTGTGAATGCAGAGCAGAACAACAGACAGCCAACCACGTCATCTCTGGGTGCCCGCTCTACCACCCACCAAACGGAGCTCTGTCAGGGCCTGGCAGACATTGACGCCAACAGAGACAACAACCTGGCTGCTCAACACCCGGCTTGAGATCTTAAGGGCCTGTCCCACTTTCACGACCTAATTCACGACCTCTGCCAAGTTTGCCCTTGACTCATACTCGCAGCATGGTCGTCACGAGGTCGTAGGAGGTCATAGGTAGGTCGTAAGTAGGTCGTGATGCTAGTTGTGGCATCAAGTAGATCGGGGCGTTTTTTCAACATGTCCACGAGTAAAAAAAGATTAGGTCGTGAAAGTGGGACAGGCCCTTAACTATTTCTTTGGTTTATGCTTCATTCGCAAGAAGAAGTCCCGCCTTATTGATCAAACTGAAGAGTGACACTGTATTGTGGTGCTTTTTGGAAATCTAAATAGACTGAGATGAATAGCGATAAGAAGCCTGTGTGTGGTGTAAATACCGAGAAGGCTCAGGAGGACTTCATGACCCGTTTCCACGCTGTACACTTTATATAAAGTAACCGTTCTTTCACATACTTCACACATCAATGAAGCGCTTATTAAAACAAACACAGTATAATTCTGTACCCAATTTCAGAACTCACTTGTTTGAGAAAAAAGCAATTGTGTACTTTTAAACCTAACATGCTGGTCTAATGCTGGTAACTCCAATTAATATGTTGCCAAGAGTCAAGAGTGTTTTATTGTCATATAGTCTTTTGCAGTTCAGAGCTCAGAGTTTATTCCTTGTTGTGTTTAATAGCCTGATGGCTGCAGGGAAGAAGCTGTTCCTGAACCTGGACGTTACAGTTTTTAGGCTCCTGTACCGTCTTCCTGAAGGCGATGGTGTAATGAATGTGTGGCCAGGATGGTCTTGGTCCTTGATGACATTGGCTGCCTTTTTGAGGCAGCGACTACAAAAGAGCAAGATTATCTGTACCTGGCCAGGAATGGGTCATTGGAGAGATATTTTCTTGACCCTTACATTTTAATCTAACCACGCTGTGTATAGTGTCCAGCGACTAGATTCGTTCTAATAAATGTCCCATCTTGGGGGTACAATAAACGCATTTAAAAGGCGCTTGGATGGATAGTGCATGGATATGAAAGGTTTAGAGGGATATGGGCCAAACATGGACATATGGGACAAGTTTAGAGATAGTGTGGAAACAGGCCCTTTGGCCCACTGAGTCCATGCTGACCTGTAATCACCCATCCACTCGTTTTATCCTAACACTAGGGCAATTTACAGAAGGAAATTAACCTACAAACCTGCGTAGGAAGGAACTGCAGGTGCTGGTTTAAGCAGAAGATAGACGCAAAATGCTGGGGTAACTCAGCGGGACGCGCGGCATCTCTGGGGAGAAGGAATGGGCGACGTTTCCGGTCGAGACCCTTCTTCAAACCTACAAACCTGCACATCTTTGGATCTTTGAAGTGTGGGAGTAAACCGGAAAACCCGGGAAAAAAAACCCCACACGGTCACGGGGATATCGTGCAAACTCCGTACAGACAGCACCCGGAGCCAGGATCGAACCCGGGTCTCCGGCGCTGTAACAGCAACTCTAACGCTGCTCCACTGTGACACCCCTAATCTTGGTCGGCACGGATGAGTCGGGCCGAAGGGCCTGTTTCTGTGCTGCACAGCTCTATGACTGAAACGAAAGGAAAGGGAGTGAGATGGCATTGTTGGTCTGGAGTGAGATCAGAGCAACGGTGAGAAGGGATATTGGTTCGGAAAATCAAAGCGGAAAATCAGACCAGATGCTGCGAAGTAACACGAGGGGTGCAGAAAGATTGGTTGGAATTTGCATGAAGGCCTCTGGGCAGTATTGAAAATATGGGTGAGCTGTGGGTGTGGAGCAGTATAAAGAAAACATTATAAACTGTATAAAGAAATCAGTCTGAAGAAGGGTCTGGACCAACTAAGTGTCATTTTCTTTTCATCAAATAGTGCGACTTCTGTGGCTAGTTAATCCTCTTAAATACTGAGGAAATGCACAAACTGAAAGATCTCAACCCATTCCTTCTCTGCCTGTCCCGCTGAGTTACTCCAGCATTTTGTGTCTATCTCCGATTTAAACCAGGATTTGCAATTCTCTCCTGCACGTAAAGAAAACTTAAGTTGTATTTATTTTGTGTGAATTAAATTTCGATCCTGTCAGATCCCCTGTGGAATGTACTTGTACAGCCCGATTTATATATTGGTGCACAAAATAGCTGGTGTACTGTTGAGTGCAGGTATCTGGAAGTTGATCTGCTAGAGATAGTCCCTGTTGTACGTACCACAGGGATAAGGATAAAGCCTTGCCAACTGCATGACATCAAACACTGTTTATGTCACCTTGTTACAATCTGTGTTGCCGTGCAACATGAGCGCCTGTTTGTGATTCCGGGCCGTAACCCAGAGCGTATGAAGGCAAGCTGACATTAAACTCACCTCTTTGGAGCAGATTGTACAGTAAGCCAAGACAAGCATTGTTAATGCCCCCAAACATGACCTTCAAATCCGTATCAGCAGCATAACTTTAGTAATACAGAGAGACACAGAGGGCCTCTGCGTCTATAGGCATCGTGTTTCTCTTGCTGCTTGCTTAGCCTCAAGAGGTGCAGATAACAGCAGCGTGTGCAAGCACAGAGCTATAACAGTCAAACGCAGCCAGCAATAACACTGCATGCTCTGTTCTTGCAACGAACAAAGCCAGCGAGAGGTGACGGAGGGATATGGGACGGCGATGATCAAATGCTTGACTCGGTTCCAAGGCAAGGCCGGAGAGCTGAGGAGTGTCGGTTCACGGCTGTGCAAAGCTCCGCACTCACACCATTGGATTGTAAAACAAAACGCAAAATGCTGGAGCGACTCAGCGGGGCCAGGCAGCATCACAGGTCGGGATCCTTCTTCATACTGAAGGGGGGGTGGGGGTCCCGACTTGAAACATCGCCTATCCACGTCCTCCAGGCTGAGTTACTCCAGCACTTTGTGTTTCTTCTGTACACCAGCACCTGCAGTTCCTTGCTTCTGCTGCTGTAGTCTGACAGGCCGACGTCGACTGCGGAGTCTGAAGAAGGGTCCCGAGTCCCGACCCAAAACGTGGCCTAACCACGTCCTTCACAGATGAAGCCTGATCCGCTGAGTTACTCCAGCACTTTGTGTCTTCTTTTGTAAAGCGGCATCCGCAGTTCCTTGTGTCTCCCAAATCAGACTGTTGGATAGTGCCCGGAACACAACGTTCTGTGGAAACTCAGCAGGTCGGTCAGCATCTGTGGAGGGAATGGATGGGCAACTTTGCGGGTTGTTGGATAGTGGGTTTATCTCTCAGTGTAACAGTGTCTGCAACAGTACCCTGCAATGCACTTATTGCAGTTGGCATGAGTTGGCTCAGGGGCTTCAGGAACGATGGTGGGGAGGGGGGCACAATGCAGCCCAACATCTAGGACAGAGTTCGGCAACCTACAGGCCACGTGCTGGATCCGGCCCACAGGCCTTTTCTTTCTTCCAGTCGCAGAGCCTGTGGACCTACCATCACGGAGCTGGCTGACTTCGGAGGCTGCGGTGGTGCTGCGGCTGCAACTCGACTTCGGGGGCTTCGGTTTTGCAAGCAACATGTTTCACCCAGGATTTCCGCCCGTGCAAAAGGACATAGTGATCAGACTGCCTGTGGACATGCGCTACCTCGCTGCATCATGGGGTGATGCGCTGTTGCAGGAGGCGCATGCATGAGCAATAGTGGGTGTGAGCACTGGTCTTTTCAACCACTTCTTAGTTTGGATTAAGTTTCATTTAGAGGCAGCATGGAAACAGGCCCTTCGGCCCACCGAGTCTGCGCCGACCAGCGATCTCCCGTTCACGCTAGTTCTACGTTAACTTATTTTCTCATCCACTCCCTACACCCTATTAACACAATTAACCTACAGACCCGCACGTCTTTGGGACGTGGGAGGAAACCGGAGCACCCGGAGGAAACCCACGGGGCCACAGGGAGAGCGTGCAAACTTCTCACGGACAGCACCTCGGGTCAGGATCGAACCCTCGTCTCTGGTGCCGGGAGGCAGCGGCTCTACCAGCTGCGCCAGTGCGCCACCCCATTCATGCACCTTCTGTATGCATCAGGCACGTGCCGTCAGGGTAGGCAAGGTAGGCAGTGCCTACCCTGACTAAAATTATAAAATACTGATTATTTTATATATAAATATAATATATATAAAATATATATAAAACATACATAAAATGGTCATAAATAGTAAAGGCGCGGGAGAATTATGCCCCCCTAAGAGATCAATCTCTAAGGGAGGCGTAATTCTCCCGTGCCTTTCATCAGCAGTACGTTTTAAACGCCGAAGTATGTGCTACTCACGTGCCGTCGACGCTGCTTCACGCCATCAGTGGGAACGGTCCGTAAAGGCAGCTGAAACTCTGCCTTTACACTGTGGACCAGTGCATGTGCTGCGTTGCGCACCAGCCTACTGCACATGCGCAAGTTTCTTAGCGGGATTTTCAAGGGTGGATTTACCTCTATAATCTTTGGTGATTACCTGAAGAGTTTCACAAAGCAACCTTATGGATATTTTTGCTGCAAACAAAGAGAGAAGAATGGATTTTGTGCATAAATAATATGGTAAGTAAATTTTTTGGAGCTATATGTTTTTAAATACTTTATTAAGAGATAGGACCTATTGAAAATAAATTACATGATAAAAGTCGAGAGAACAATCTGCGCATGCGCGGTTTCCACGATTTAAAATAGCCGAATGACAGTACACCGGGGAGGGAACAATGTGCGCAGGCACGGGTTTCATGATAAAAAAATGCCGACCGACAGCTCACCGGGGAGGGAACAATGCACGGTTACAAGATTTAAAAAAAAAGCCGACTGACAGTTCACCCGGGAGAGAATAATCTGCGCATGCGCGGTTTTCAAGATTTTTAAAAGCCACTGCCTACCCTGCACACGTGCATGCAGCAAGACGTTTATCCTCTGCATGAATGTCTTGCTGCACCAATAAATTTGTTTGTTAAAAACTACATTTGTGTTTGGCAATAAAAGATGCCCAAGAGACGTTCACAGAATTGTGCATTTATTGCAATAAATGTCCACTGGTCCACAAAACTACATTCCTGCCTTGTCAGAGATCAGAGGTCGAGAGAGGCTGGAAGGTCAACGTGAAAGGGAAAGTCATTGAAGGCAGATTGAAGTTACGGATGCAGGTGCAGGGTCGTTGATCGTGAGTAGCTCAGTGGCCAGATGGACTCAGCGGCTGGCTACACACACACAGGTGCATCCTCCACTCTCTCCTGGGGAACCCCCCCCCTCCCCTCATCACCATCTTCAAAGCTGCTGACTGCTTCTCCAACTCATTACAGCTCCCTCATGCTGCTTCAAGGCACGGCTTGCTAACTTGTGAAGTTCCACGACAGACCAGACCAGCTCAGCACCGAAGGGCCTGCTTCTCTACGCTGCGTCTCCAAAGCCTAAAGTAAAGTCGAAAGTCTAAAGCAGTGAATAGCAGCCTCTGCCCACAAACACACGAGTGCAGTTCATCGACGAGTCACAGGCCCCCATCAGCTCCATAGGATCTGTCAGTAGACGATCAGATGGAATCCCTTCATTATTATCTCCTCGCCAGCCATAGATAGTCACAAAAAGCTGGAGTAACTCAGCGGGACAGGCAGCCTCTCTGGAGAGAGGGAATGGGTGACGTTTCGGGTCGAGACCCTTCTTCAGACTAGTTAGGGATAAGGGAAACGAGAGATATAGATAATGATGTAGAGAGATAAAGAACAATGAAAGAAAGATATGCAAAAAAGTTACCGTGCTAAAGGAAACAGGCCATTGTCAGCTGTTTGTTGGGTGAGAACAAGAAGCTGGTGCGACTTTGGCGGGCCATTATGGGCTCCACCCTTCCTTTGGTCGTGCGTTGTCAGCTCTGTTTTTGTTCTGGCGAGTGAGTTCGATTTAGCTCTCAGGGCTAAGGGAATCATGGGGAAAAGCCGGAACGCGGTACTAATTTTGGACGATCAGCCATGATCAAATAGAATGGCGGGTAGGAAAAATTGCTGGAAAATCGAAGGTAGACAAAAATGCTGGAGAAACTCAGCGGGTGAGGCAGCATCTATGGAGCGAAGGAAATAGGCAACGTTTCGGCTCGAAACCCTTCTCCAAACTGATGTGAGTGTGGGGGGAGTGGGAAGCTCTCCCCCTCCACCCTCACGTTAGTCTGAAGAAGGGTCTCGACCCGAAAAGTCACCTATTCCTTTTCTCCAGTGCCTGACCCGCTGAGTTAGGAGGGAGAGATAGATCAGCCATATTTTGTATCTGTCGACACCATAGCGACTCAGTAGGTTGTAAGTCCAAGGAGCAGAATTGGGCCATTCGGCCCATTGAGCCTACTCAACCATTCAATCACGACTGATCTATCTCTCCCTCTCAACCCCATTTTCCTGCCTCCTCCCCATAACCCCTGACACCCGTACCAATCAAGAATCTGTCAATCTCCGCCCTAAAAATATCCATTAACTTGGCCTCCACAGCCGTCCGTGGCAATGAATTCCACAGATTTGGCACCCTGTGACTAAAGGCTGACTCTTGTAGTTCCATTCAATGGCCTGACCGGGATGTTTGCAGACCAATGTAGAATCGAGTCGCTGCAGATGCTGGTTTACACAAAACGACACAGAAGTCCCATGCAGAGTAATGTGTCATGTCAAAGAATCTTCATTGAAACACTAACTGCATTCGATTCCCTTTCGAAACACGCTTGGTTCTTTTACCATTTCCTTTCCTTCTATCACTTCTGCTTCTTGACTTGCAGACGGGACAGCTTCCTCCCTTCCACCGTGCCTGGGTCCTCCGTCAGATTCCTCGCCCCCATCTGTCCCAAGAGGAACGATTCCCCCCTTTTGGAACGTGTGTGTACAGTTAAAGGTCCTCTCCCTCGTGTCGTTCCCGTAACTCTCCTCTGCATCCTCCCAAAGGCTGCTGACCGCAAAACTCGGAAGTGCCCTGAGCTGCAAGGAGGAAAGTGAAGTTCTCCGAGCCACACGATGGCGCTGCTGGTGGAGCTGTTACCTCACGGCGCCCGAGACCCAGGTTCTATCCGAACCTCGTGCGCTGTCTGTGTGGAGTTTGCATGTTCTCCCCGTGACGGCGTGGGTTTCCTCCGGCTGCTAGGGTTTCCTCCCGCATCCCAAAGACGTGCGGGTTCGTGAGGTTAATCGACCCTCTGTAAATCGCCCCTTGTGTGTGCAGGGCGTGAATGAAAAAGTGGGACAACCTAGAACTAGTGTGAGCAGGTGATCGATGGTCGGTGTGGACTCGGTGGGCTGAAGGGCCTGTTTCCATGCTGTATCTCGAAAATGAACTAAACCAAATTAAACGACCCTCCCCCACCTTCCATCGCACGTCCAATCTTTGTGCGATCTGTAGGTTCGGAAATTGTACCTGCAGAGTCACACACAATTACGACAAACGACAGCCAACATGAGTCACGTCCTGTCTTGAAGGCAGCGTTCTGGTGGAAAAATGAGATTGCATTTCTAGCCAACAAGTCGACAGTGGCCATCAAGCACCCATCCACACTAATCACATGGTGAACAGCCATCTACTGTACGTACTGGCAATTGTCCTCCATTCAAAAACTTCTTACACGTTGGGCCTTCATCACTCCCTCAGGATTGTATGAAAATCATGGGGGCAACAAACAGGATAACTGCACCGAGTATTTTACTCGGAGAAGGGGAATCGAGAACCAGAGGACATTGAGTTAAGGTGAAAGATTGAATAGGAGGCTGAGAAGCATCCTTTTCCCACAAAGGGTGATGGGTATGTGGAACGAGCTGCCAGAGGAGGTTCTTGAGCACCATCACAATGTTTTAAAAACATTTGCACGGGTACATGGACAGGACAGGTTTAGAAGGATATGGGTCATGCACGGGGCTGGTGGGATTAGTGTAGATGGGGCATTGTTGGTCGGTGTGGATAAATTGAGCCGAAGGGCCTGTTTCAACTTTGTAAGTTGAGCCGAAGGGCCATCTGTGACCCTCGGACTATCTTACTGGACTTGCACCAAACGTCATTCACGTTATTCCCTTTATCTTGTACAGTATCTGTACTCTGTGGGTGGCTCGAGTGTAATCATGTACTGTCTTTCGGCTGTTACACAAAAAGCTGGAGAAACTCAGCGGGTGCAGCTGCATCTAAGGAGCGAAGGAGATAGGCGACGTTTCGGGTCGAGACCCTTCTTCCGGCTGACTGGTTGGACGCAACTGTCTTCCGGCTGACTGGTTGGACGCAACAAAAGCTTTTCACTGTACCCCGGCACACGTGACAATAAACTAAACTCAAACCATGAATGTGGTGCAGGTTCCAACCACTCTCTGGGTTAAAAAAAAAATCCCCTCCCAACTTCCTACTTCTTGTCTTACGCCTTTGGCCTCTGGACTTAGACTGTGTGAGGGGGAAAGTTTCTCCTTGTCCATTCTCTCTATGCCTCTCTAGTTAGAAATACAGCGCGGAAACAGGCCCTTCGGCCCACCGTGTCCGCACCGACCAGCAATCCCCGCACATTAACACTATCCTACACACACTGGGGACAATTTTACATTTTACAATTATAACCAAGCCAATTAACCTACAATCCTGTACGTCTTTGGAGCGTGGAGGGAAACCGAAGATCTCGGAGAAAACTCACGCAGGTCACGGGGAGAACGTACGAACTCCGTGCAGACAGCACCCGTAGTCAGGATCGAACCTGGGTCTCTGACGCTGTAAGGCAGTAGCTCTACCGCTGCGCCACCGTACCACCATATATAATGTTAAACTGCCCCTGTAACTTTAATATCTCCATCAAGTACTCCCTCAGCCTTCTCTGCTTCGGTGAAATCGTCCCCAGCCTGCCCAGTGTCTCCTCGACACTGAACACTCCGTCCCAGGCAGTTGTTGGTGAATCTGATGCACAGGCTGCCAGAGGCTTGAGGGATGCAGAGGATGAGGGTTTACAGCATGAATGTGGCTGTTCATAAGGTCATAGGTGATAGGAGCAGAATTAGACCATGCGGCCCATCGAGTCTACTCCGCCATTCAATCATGGCTGATCTATCTCTCCCTCCGAACCCCATTCCCCTGCCTTCTCCCCATACACCATGAACTGACTGCCCCCCTCACCCCCACTTTAATCACCACTGTGTACTTCCTTGCCTTGCAAAGCTGCAATCAACCACACACATGATACTGCCAGCACATCACACTGCCGTGGTAGACCACAGAATAGTATGGGCTGCAGAGGTGACTGAAAGTTCACAGTCAAGCATCTAGCGGACGGTGAAACTATGCTTGGAGTTTGAGTTTTATTGTCACATGTACCGAGGTACAGTGTAAAGGGCCTGTCCTACAAGCATGCAACTCTATGCGATGAACGCGATCAAACTAGAAGCGGGGGCCGCGCAGAGGTCGGGTGATCCCCTGTACAGGGCTGTTTCCACCAGCATGCGCCTGCATGCAGCAAGCTCGACCAAACCGGCAGCGAGGGCCGCACAGAGGTCGGGTGAGTGGCGCAACGCAGCGCAAAGTGAGGCAAACTTGTTTAGTTAACGTTTAGTGCGAGATAAAGCTTCTTCTTTGTATCCTTGCCAAGATAACGAGCTGCCAGGCGAGGTAGCTGAGGCTGGAACTATCCCAACGTTTAATATACAGTTGGGCAGGTACATAGATAGGACAGGTTTGGAGGGATATGGACCAAACGCAGGCAGGTGGGACAAGTGTAGTTGGGAAACGTTAGCCAGTGTGGGCAAGTTGGGCCGAGGGGCATGTTTCCGCACTGTATCACTCCATGACTCTATGATAACTAAGAATGTGATGGGAGTGAATAAGGATGACCCAGGATTCAGCACATAATTTTAATTTAGTTTAGTTTTAAAGATACAGCGCGGCAACAGGCCTTTTGGCCCACCGTGTCCGCGCCGACCAGCAAACCCCGCACGCTAACACTATCCCACACACACTAGGGACAATTTACAATTTTACCAAAGCCAATTACCCTACAAACCTGTACGTATTTGGAGTGTGGGAGGAAACCGGAGCACCCTGAGAAAACCCAGGCAGTTCATGGAGAGAACGCACAAACTCTGTACAGACAGCGGGGGTTACACAAAAAGCTGGAGAAACTCAGCGGGTGCAGCAGCATCTAAGGAGCGAAGGAGATAGGCGACATTTTGGGTTGAGACCCTTCTTCAGACAGCACCCATAGTCAGGATCGAACTCGGGTCTCTGGCGCTGTGAGGCAGTAGCTCTACTGCTGAGTGGTTGGAACCTGCAACACATTCCTGAAGTTTGAGTTGAGTTTTTTTATCACGTGCACCAACGTACAGTGAAAAGCTATTGTTGTTTGCGCTGCAATCAGTGGAAAGACAATACGTGATTACAATCCGCAGTGTACAGGTACACGATAAAGGGAATAACGTTTACTGTGAGATAACGTCCAGTAAAGTCCGATCCATGATAGCCCGGAGAACTCCAATGAGGTAGACAGTAGCACAGGACTGCTCTCTAGTTGTTGGTTGGACGGATCGGTTGCCGGATAACAGCACGTTGTTTTGCTCTGGTGCGGCGGTGGTACGCTGGGCCTCGGGTGGGACTGCGGGGTGGACAGGGTGGCCGGTAGTTCGACCCCACATGCACTCGGAGTGCCGCCGAATGCTACCTGGAATTGCGTGGCAGAGGGTCAGAAACCGAAGCCCAGCGATCGTCAACTCTGACAAACCGCAACTGTCGCCATCTTTCTTGTCGTGCAAACTTGCATTTCACAGCGCTTTTATAAACAAGACCGACATTTTAAAAAGAACCGCTTTCTGAATCCAAATCCAAATCTGAAAGCATACGGCTTAAGGGCCAGTCCCACTTCCACCACCTAATTCACGGCCTTTTTTACTCGTGGACATTTTTCATCATGCTAGAAAAACGCCCCGACCTACAAAAACATACTTGATGCCACGAGTACCTACGACTGGCATCACCACCTCGTACGACCTACCTACGACCTCCTACGACCTCGTGACGACCATGCTGCGAGTATGAATCAAGGGCAAACTCAGCAGAGGTCATGAATTGGGTCGTGAGAGTGGAACAGGCCCTTTAGTGTTCCAAATGTACGCAGAAGGCATCACTTGGACATGGTGTGGATTCAGCGTTTGCTAGCTGACAGAGTGCTTTGACATCGCTGGCTTGTTCCAAAGATGCTCAATAGGTTTGCTGCTGGAAGCACACATTTTGCAAGCACAAGGTTGTGAATGTTCCGTTGCTTTGAAGCTGCAGGTGTAGTCTTGTGTTGCCACCAGCAATAATATCACAGTGCAGAAAGAGCTTGCATTTCTGCAAAGCTCTTCACACACACAGACACAGACACACACACAGATAGACCTCACAGGATGTTGCACTGAAAAGGTTTCATTAAGGTAGCCGACCTTAAGGGGTAAACTTGCACACTGACGTAGGAGCAGAGGACTGTAAAAGTGTGAATTTCCAAAAATATAAAGTGTTTGCAAAGTGGAAAAATAAAGCAGAGTTTCCAGAACATCGATGTAACACCCTAATGAGCAAAGACATCACCGGTTGAACAGCGGGGAGACCAGAACCTTGATACATGTGTGTAATGTAAGGGAACTGCAGTTGCGGGGTTACAAAAACAACACAAAGTGTTGGAGTAACTGGAGGGACGGCACAGTGGCATCACAGCACCAGAGACCTGGGTTCGATCCCGACTACTGGTGCTGTATGTGTGGAGTTTGTATGTTCCTCCTGTGACCACGTGGGTTTTCTCCGGGTGCTCCAGTTTCCTCCCACATTCCAAAGATGTACAGGTTACAGGCTAATTGTAAATTGTCCCTAGTGTGTGTAGGATAGTACTTACTGTAAGTGTACGGGGTGGCTGCTGGCCGGTGCAGACTCGATGGGCCGAAAGGTCTGTTTCCGTGCTGTATTTCTAAGTAAAGTCGAAAGTCCAACTCAGCCGGTCAAGCGGTCTCCAGTAAAGACATCAAAATCCTAAAGCCTATAAAAAGTTACATTTCCGTTCATCATTTTATGGTGATGTCACCATGTTCTGTCATTCCACGGGCATTGATTGATCTCAGCAAAATGACCCATGAAATAGGACAAGAATGCGCCCAAACCAGGGGACTCTTTGTGTGCTCGGAGTATCACAGAAGTGGATCTGCAATCAAGCATTACAATCACCCTACTCTTAAATCTCTATTCTTACAGAAACATGTCTTTCCTTTAACTATGGTCTTCTTAATCTCCTCTACCTAATTGGAGACCCTCGCAGTATCTTTGACCGGACTTTACTTTGACCGGACAGTATCTTTGACCTGCTTCATCTTGCACTAAACGTTATTCACAATATTCCCTTCATCAGCCATGATTCAATGGCGGAATCGACTTGATGGGCCGAATGTCCTCATTCTGCTCCTATCACTTATGAACCTGGTGGTCATGATTTTCATTCTCTGATACCTTCTTAGAATAGAATAGAATAGAATAGCCTTTATTGTCTTTCAGACCTTTCGGTCTGAACGAAATTTCGTGCCTGCAGTCATACATATATAAAAATAACAAAACCACACAATAAACACAAAATTAACATCCACCACAGTGAGTTCACCAAACACCTCCTCACTGTGGTGGAAGGCAAAAGTCTTAGAGTCTCTGTCTTCTTCCCTCCTTATTCTCCCTCTGCGCTGAGGAGATCCAGGCCTCCGATGTTGCCTTCCACCAGGCCCGCGGCCGAGCCTCCGAAACCGGGCCGCCGCCACCGCTGTCGCCGGAACGCCGGAACACCGCCACAGTGCCCGCCGCCGGAACGTCGCTGGAGCACCGCATCCCCGAAGCCAGGTCGCCGCTGGAGCACCGCAGCTCCCGAAAGCCAGGTCACCGCTGGAACGTCGCTGGAGCACCGCAGCTCCGAAGCCACGCCGCCGCTGGAGCACCGCAGCTCCCGAAAGCCAGGTCGCCGCTGGAGCACCGCAGCTCCCGAAAGCCAGGTCGCCGCCGGAACGTCGCTGGAGCACCGCAGCTCCGAAGCCAGGTCGCCGCTGAAGCTCCGAGAGCCGTGCCGCCGCCGCTGGAAGCTGGAGGCCGCCAGCTCCGCCATTAGGGCCTCAGCACAGACGGAGACGGTGTCGGGGGACACGACAAGAAAAGTCGCATCCCCCCGAAGGGAGAGACAAAAACCCCGTTTCTCCCACCCTTCCCCCCCCCCCCCCACACACACACACACACACACACACACACACACACACACACACACACACACACACACACACACACACACACACACACACACACACACACACACACACACACACACACACACGTACACAACCTAAAAAAAACACAAATTATCCCTAAAAACAGGCACGAAGCCAAAAATAAAATAAAAGACAGACGGACTGCAGGTGAGCCGCAGCTGCCAAGCAGCGCCGCCACTTCCGGATTATAGATTGAAATGAGGGCGTGGCCATGGTGATACTGGCGGTCATTTTGAGGCGGCGCCTTCTGGAGATCCCTTCGATGGTGGGGAGATCAGTGGCCGTGATCGAGCGGGCAGGGGGTCATCACTCTTTATACTCATTCATTCCCGGTCCGTCGAGTTACTGAATTAAGTCCCGTGATGCGACCAGTCAGTACGGTCTCGACCTCCACCTGTAGAGGTTCACGGCAGTACTCGTCAACGCGCCAAATCACCTCAATCTGCCAAGGAAGTAGAGGCATAGATTGGCTTTCTGTGCGATTGCGTCGACGTGCTGGGCCCAGGGCATGAGGCATGAGACGAGTGAATTTTGTGATTTTTTAAAATTCTCTGCCACGAAGGGTAATGGAGGCCAATTCACTGGATACATTTAAAAGAGATTTAGATGGAAATCTCGGGGCTGGGATATGGGGAGAAGGCAGGCACGGGTTACTGATTGTGGATGATCAGCCATTGAATGGTGGTGCTGGCTCGAAAGGCCAAATGGCCTCCACATGTACCTATTTTCCATGTTTCTATATGCACGCCTACGGACTCAAAGTCAACTCTTCTGACTGTCAACCCATCGATAAGACAGCTTCATGGATCCTTGGCGTTCCCCTGCTAAACTCAACTATTAGCTCCTTGGCCTTGCTGATGTTGAGAACAAGATCATTGTTCTGGCACAATTCAATCTGATTTTCAATCTCCCACCTATACTCTGATCATTACCAGTAATTCATCCATCAATGGTGGATCGTCGATGAATTTGAAGAGGGCGTTGGAACTGTGTCGGTCTCCGTGGTCATGGGTGTGGAGAGAGTAAAGATTATGCTGGACCCGGATTTCCACGTTGGAGAACAGAATAGACAATAGACAATAGGTGCAGGAGGAGGCCATTCAGCCCTTCGAGCCAGCACCGCCATTCAATGTGATCATGGTTGATCATCCACAATCAGTACCCCGTTCCTGCCTTCTCCCCATATCGTCTGACTCCGCTATCTTTAAGAGCCCTATCTAGCTCTCTGTTGAAAGCATCCAGAGAACCTGCCTCCACCGCCCTCTGAGGCAGAGAATTCCACAGACTCACCACTCACTGTGAGAAAAAGTGTTTCCTCATCTCCGTTTTAAATGGCTTACCCCTTATTCTTAAACTGTGGCCCCTGGTTCTGGACCCCCCCCCCCCAACATCGGGAACATGTTTCCTGCCTCTAGCGTGTCCAAACCCTTAACAATCTTATATAGAAACATAGAAAATAGGTGCAGGAGGAGGCCCTTCGGCCCTTCGAGCCAACACCGCCAATCATTGTGATCATGGCTGATCGTCCGCTATTAATAACCCGTGCCTGCCTTCTCCCCATATCCCTTGACTCCACTAGCCCCTAGAGCTCTATCCAACTCTATATATGGCGTTGGATCTTTACTCTCTCCACACCCAACATCCAACTTATATGTTTCAATGAGATCCCCTCTCACCCTTCTAAACTCCAGGGTGTACAATCCCAGCTGCTCCATTCTCTCAGCATATGACAGTCCCGCCATCCCGGGAATTAACCTTGTAGAATGATGGTAGGTAGACAAAAAATGCTGAAGCATCTCGGGTGAGGGTGGGGCAGCATCTCTGGAGAGAAGGAATGGGCGGCCTTTCGGGTCGAGACCTTTCTCCAGGCCAAGATGGTAGACCAAGTTTGGAAAAGATCGATTGCAAGTCATGGGTTCAAAATCAGTAACAAGGAGATGGCTAAAGGGACGTGAGTGCTATTAAAATGTCTTGTCTCTGGGGCATACCCATTCTACAACAATAAGTTACATTTATACTCTGTCTTTAATATTGAAATGCAAGCCGAGACATCACAGAGAAACAAAATGGATCTCAGGTGAAAAAGGTGAGATGTTGCAATTTAGGAGAGTGCATTGATGTAGGAACATTGGAAATAAAATCAGTCCGAGCACCAACATCCCATAGCTGCACACAATTTAAATAATATTATACCTTTATTTTCGACCTACCAGACAGAGTGGGCAATGTCACACTTCTCCATATTATGGTCCATTCCCCCAGAATTTATCCCACTCACTTTTCCTGTTGACATGCCTATGTTTGTGTGATACATGGACCAGCAGATGGTGGTTTACAAAAAAAGACACAGTCCTGGAATAACTCAGCAGGTCGGGCAGCATATCTGGAGGACATGGATAGGTGACGTTTCGGGTCGGGACTCTTCTTCCGGCCAGGATTCATCGCGTCCCAGTGATGACCACCTTATCCCATCTCCAACCTTCGTCAGAAGTCTGAAGAATGGTCCCGACCCAAAACATCGTGCCCTTCCTTATAAGGTCATAAGTGATAGGAGTAGAATTAGGCCATTCGGCCCATCAAGTCTACTCCGCCATTCGATCATGGCTGATCTCCCTCTCTCCCTCCTAACCCCATTCTCCTGCCTTCCTCATAACCCCTGACACCTGTACCAATCAAGAATCTACCTCTGCCTTAAAGATATCCCCCGACTTGGCCTCCTCTGCCTTCTGTGGCAAAGAATTCCACAGATTCACCACCCTCTGACTAAAGAAATTTCTCATCTCCTTCCTAAAAGAATGTCCTTTAATTCTGAGGCTATGACCTCTAGTCTTAGACTCGCCCCCTTATAAACACTGAACCATTATGTCCATGTTCTCCAGAGATGCTGCATGACTTGCCGAGGAACTCCAGCATTTTGTGTCGTATTTCGAACTATCTGTATCCTCCTCACCACTTACTTTCTCTGCAAGGGACCAGAATTGGAAAAAGTACAAAAGCAAAGAGGGCTTTGGACCCAAAAGAAATAAGAGAATTTGAAGTTGAAACATCGGCTGAGGTTTAGCAAACACCCATGATGTCAAATGGGATCAGTGGCAATCTAAACTCTTAACCCGAGTTAAAGGGCGACACTGTGGTGCAGCGGTAGAGTTGCAGCCTTACAGCTCTTGCACTGCCGGAGACGCGGGTTCGATCCTGACTACGGGTGCTGTCTGTACGGAGTTTGTACGTTCCCACCATGACCAAGCCAATTCTCCGAGATCTTCGGTTTCCTCCCACACTCCAAAGACGTACAGGTTTGTAGGTTAATTGGCTTGGTATAGTTGTATATTGTCCCTAGTGCCTTGTGAGGGAAGTGCCCTGTGAGTAAAGTGTGAGTCTTTGGCTCGAGAGTCTTCGGAGAGGAGGCTGCGCAAAACACTGGATAGGGAGAGACCGAGGCAAAAGAAGGAGATGTCAAGGAAGCTGATGCAGTGTGATGCTTGCAGTATGTGGGAGGTCAAGGACACTGCTGGTGCCTCTGGATGCTACAAATGTGAGAAGTGCATCCAGGTACAGCTCCTGAAGGACCGTGTTGGGGAACTGGAGAAACAAGTGGATGACCTCAGGTTCATTCGAGAAACTGAGTCGTTCCTCGACAAGTCCTTCAGTAAGATTGTTACGCCCAAGGCACTAGAAGAGAGAAGGTGGGTGACGGTGAGAAAGGGAGGAAAACATGGAATGCAAAGGTCCCCAGGTGTTGTACCTCTTGTGAACAGGTTCACCCACGTGGAAGCTGCCGGGACAGAAGACGGTATCTCACTGAGCGGCAGACTGGCTTGCAAAACAAAAAGGGCTGATGAGCCAAAACCAAAGAGGCCAAAGTCGGGCAACGCCATTGTAGTTGGAGACTCCATTGTGAGAGGTACGGACAGGGGTTTTTGCGGCAACAGACGGGATTCCAGGATGGTGTGCTGCCTTCCTGATGCCAGGATCCAGGATGTTACGGACAGAGTGCAGACAATCCTCAAGGGCGAAGGTGAACAGCCGGAAGTGGTCGTGCATGTTGGCACAAATGATGTTGGAAAGAAGGGGATGAATATTTTGCAGCGGGACTTCAGAGAGCTTGGAAAAATGCTGAAAAGCAGGACTTCCAGGGTTGTTATCTCCGGTTTGCTTCCAGTTCCTCGTGCTGGCGAGAGCAGGAACAGGGAGATACGGGACCTGAATGTGTGGCTGAGGAACTGGTGCAGGGGGCAGGGATTTAGATTCTTAGATCACTGGGATCTGTTTTGGAGTAAGGGGGAACTGTACAAAAGGGACGGATTGCATCTTAATAGGTGGGGGACCAGCATTCCGGCCGGCAGGTTTGCCACTGGTACACGGATGGTTTTAAACTGAATAAGGGGGGTGGGGTGTCAAATGGGATAGTCGAGGACGGAGTTAAAGGGAAAGAGAGTAAAGGGATGGTTAATGACCCCAGAATTAACGGGAAAGAAAGCTCACAAAGGGATAGGAGAGTATGGCCAAGTGTAATAGGGATCGATGTGAAAGGGGCCACGTCAACATAATTGTATAAGGAGTAAGAGTGTTGTAAAAACAAGCCTGAAGGCTTTGTGTCTCAATGCGAGGAGCATTCGTAATAAGGTGGATGAGTTGAAGGTGCAGATAGCTATTAATGACTATGCTATAGTTGGGATCACGGAGACGTGGCTCCAGGATGACCAAGGCTGGGAGCTGAACATCCAGGGATATTCAATATTCAGGAGGGATAGACGAAAAGGAAAAGGAGGTGGGGTAGCGTTGCTGGTGAGAGAGGAGATTAATGCAATAGAAAGGAAGGACATTAGCGTGGAGGATGTGGAATCGATATGGGTAGAGCTGCGAAACTCTAAGGGGAAGAAAACGCTAGTGGGAGCTGTGTACAGGCCACCTAACAGTAGTATTGGAGTTGGGGATGGCATCAAACAGGAAATTAGAAATGCGTGCAACAAGGGTAACACGGTTATAATGGGTGACTTCAATCTGCATGTAGATTGGGTGAATCAAATTGGCAGGGGTGCTGAGGAAGAGGATTTCCTGGAATGTATGCGGGATAGTTTTCTCAACCAACATGTGGAGGAACCAACGAGAGAGCAGGCTATTCTAGACTGGGTATTGAGTAATGAGGAAGGGTTAGTTAGCAGTCTTGTTGTGCGTGGCCCCTTGGGCAAGAGTAACCATAATATGGTTGAGTTCTTCATTAGGATGGAGAGTGACAAAATTAAGTCAGAAACAAGGGTTCTGAACTTGAACAAAGGTAACTTTGAAGGTATGAGATGTGAATTGGCCAAGATAGACTGGCAGGTGATTCTTAAAGGGTTGACAGTGGATGTGCAATGGAAGGTATTTAAAGACTGCATGGATGAAGTACAAAAGTTGTTCATACCAGTTTGGCAAAAGAATAAATCGGGGAAGGTGGTGCATCCATGGATAACAAGGGAAATCAGGAATAGTATAAAAACAAAAGATGAGGCATACAAATTTGACAGAAAAAGCAGCCTACCGGAGGACTGGGAGAAATTCAGAATCCAGCAGAGGAGGACAAAGGGCTTAATTAGGAAAGGGAAAATAGATTATGAAAGGAAACTGGCAGGGAACATAAAAACTGACTGCAAAAATTTTTATAGATATGTGAAGAGAAAGAGACTAGTTAAAACAAATGTTGGTCGCTTGCAGTCAGAAACAGGTGAATTGATCATGGGGAACAAGGACATGGCAGACCAATTGAATAACTACTTTGGTTCTGTCTTCACTAAGGAAGACAGAAATAATCTGCCGGAAATAGCAGTGGAACGGGGGTCAAATAAGATGGAGGAACTGAGTGAAATCCAGGTTAGCCGGGAGGTGGTGTTGGGTAAATTGAACGGATTAAAGGCCGATAAATCCCCAGGGCCAGATAGTCTGCATCCCAGAGTACTCAAGGAGGTAGCCACAGAAATAGTGGATGCATTAGTGATAATTTTTCAAAACTCCTTAGATTCTGGAGTAGTTCCTGAGGATTGGAGGGTAGCTAATGTAACCCCACTTTAAAAAAAGGAGGGAGAGAGAAAGCGGGGAATTACAGACCAGTTAGTCTAACATCGGTAGTGGGGAAACTGCTAGAGTCAGTTATTAAAGATGGGATAGCAGCGCATTTGGAAAGTGGTGAAATCATTGGACAAAGTCAGCATGGATTTACGAAAGGTAAATCATGTCTGACAAATCTGATAGAATTTTTCGAGGATGTAACTAGTAGAGTGGATAAGGGAGAACCAGTGGATGTGTTATATCTAGACTTTCAGAAGGCTTTCGACAAGGTCCCGCATAAGAGATTAGCATACAAACTTAAAGCACACGGTATTGGGGGTTCAGTATTGATGTGGATAGAGAACTGGCTAGCAGACAGGAGGCAAAGGGTAGGAGTAAACGGGTCCTTTTCAGAATGGCAGGCAGTGACTAGTGGGGTGCCGCAAGGCTCAGTGCTGGGACCCCAGCTATTTACAATATATATTAATGATTTGGACGAGGGAATTCAATGCAACATCTCCAAATTTGCAGATGATACCAAGCTGGGGGGTATAGTTAGATGTGAGGAGGATGCTTGGAGGCTGCAGGGTGATTTGGATAGGCTGAGTGAATGGGCAGATGCATGGCAGATGCAGTATAATGTGGATAAATGTGAGGTTATCCACTTTGGTGGCAAAAACATGAGTGTAGACTATTATCTGAATGGTGGCAGATTAGGAAAGGGGGAGATGCAACGAGACCTGGGTGTCATGGTACACCAGTCATTGAAAGTAGGCATGCAGGTGCAGCAGGCAGTGAAGAAAGCAAATGGTATGTTAGCATTCATAGCGAAAGGATTTGAGTATAGGAGCAGGGAGGTTCTACTGCAGTTGTACAGGGTTTTGGTGAGGCCACACCTGGAGTATTGCGTACAGTTTTGGTCTCCAAATCTGAGGAAAGACATCCTTGCCATAGAGGGGGTACAGAGAAGATTCACCAGACTGATTCCTGGGATGTCAGGACTTTCATATGAGGAAAGATTGGATAGACTCGGCTTGTACTCGCTGGAATTTAGAAGATTGAGGGGGGGATCTTATAGAAACTTACAAAATTCTTAAGGGGTTGGACAAGCTAGATGCTGGAAGATTGTTCCCGATGTTGGGGGAGTCCAGAACAAGGGGTCACAGTCTAAGGATAAGGGGGAATTCCTTTAGGACCGAAATGAGGAAAACATTCTTTACACAGAGAGTGGTGAGTCTCTGGAATTCTCTGCCACAGAAGGTAGTTGAGGCCAGTTCATTGGCTATATTTAAGAGGGCGTTAGATGTGGCACTTGTGGCTAAAGGGATCAGGGGGTATGGAGAGAAGGCAAGTACGGGATACTGAGTTGGATGATCAGCCATGATCACAATGAATGGCGGTGCAGGCTCGAAGGGCCGAATGGCCTACTCCTGCACCTATTTTCTATGTTTCTATGTTTCTATGTTTCTAGTGTGCGTGGGGTAGTGTTAATGTGCGGGGATTGGTGGTCGGTGCGGACTCGGTGGGCTGAAGGGCCTGTTTCCGCGCTATTTCTCTAAACTAAAACTAAACTACATTAAGATATAGGCAGTATATCGGTATATAGGAGGTTTGGATAAGGTGAAGTTTATCTTGGGTGGAAAATGGGAGTTCAGTTTCAGTTTCAGTTTAGCTTGTTATCAGGTGGTCCATGGGCCTGCTTCCATACTGTATCTGTAAAATAAAAACAATATCCCCCCATTATCCATGAAACCCTGGATTCCCATCTATCGGGTAAAGGATTTGAGCGATGCCCGGTAGAATTGAAGGGGTGCGCTTGTTAAATACTTTTGTCATTCATTTCTTTCTTTTTCTGTTTCTTCGGTGAAGGGAAAACCCAAAGATTGTTCTTGTCTCCTTCATTTACTTTGTTTTGCAATGATATCATTCATTGACGCAGAGTGAACATGGATATTGCCGACATGTCGATGCACTTCTTCATATTCTTCTTCAGTCTGCACCCGTCCAAGACTATCACCCGGGAAAACTAATTGATTACAGTTTACAGTTTGGTTTATTGTCACGTGTACCGAGGTACAGTGGAAAGCTTTTGTTGGGTGCGAACCAGTCAGCAGAAAGACAATACATGATTCCAATCGAGCCATTTACAGTGTACAGATACATGATAAGGGAATAACCTTTAGTGCAAGGTAGAGCCAGCAAAGAGTCGAGAAATCATTGAAATTGCCAAATTTAGAGGTAATGCATCTACAGATGAAAGTTTCAGCTGAGATAGAGGCGAAGTTTCATTTTAAGGATCAGGATCAGTGATACAGCACGGAATCAGGCGCTTCGGCCCAGCGAGTCTGCGGCGGCCTGTGATCCCCGCACATTAACACGAGCCTGCCTACACACACGAGGGACACTTATACCAAGTAAACAAACCCAAGCCCATTAACCTACAAACCTGTGCATCTTTGGAGTGTGGGAGGAAACCGAAGATCTCGCACATAACCCATGCAAGGTCACGGGGAGAACGTACAAACTCCGTACAGACAGCACCGGTAGTCGGGATCGAACTCGTGTCTCTGGCGTGGCAAGAGCCGTGAGGCAGCGACTCTACCGTGCCAACCCTATGGGAGGGATTTACAGTAGGTCATGTATATTTAGTCATAGGAAATGTTTAGTTCACCCATCTAATTATGTCAAACAAATGGAATCGCCACAAATAAGAGCGGGCCGGTCGGCCAGAGGACTGCGTGGGCGATAAAGCTAAGTGTTATCTCTCTGCAGCTGGAACCTTGTGTAGTCAGTGGTACATTGGACAGAACATGCTGGGTCAACCATTACAAACAAAGAGTTGGCAGGGAAAACAAACTGAGTTCACAGCACCCTGGAGCTGCAACATATTGAGAAGAGGTTCAGCAAAAAGAGATGTTCGTAGAAACAATGACTGTAGTATTTTTCCAGTTTTATTAAAACGGTAACATTTAAAACAAAGCCAGAGTTTCTGATGCAATAATGTCGCCACGTTGCTGGTCCCAACGCTTCTTCCCCCACTCGGTGTAAACATGGTAATAAGTGCTTCACATGGCTGTAGTGCCAGTGCCATGCCAATGTCAACCCCCTTTGCTAAAGGACCATTTGTTCCGTCTCCTGCCACGCCTTTCTTGAGGGCTCAAGAGTTATTATGGCTGCAGAGATCTCCGTGTACATGTCGGACAACTGGATCTTCCCCCAATTGTGCTGACGATTTCCAATTTATTGTAACTTTATCTTGACACAACGCTTTCAGGATTTGAGGAATGGAGGTGAGTGAGCAGGTGAGATCAGCATTCACTGACGCAAAGCACTCGCTGTCTGCTACCTTGTTCCCGCAACTCAAGAATCAGTTTGCAATATCATGCTGACTTTCTTCTTCTCTTTCGTGTGGCGCGCACAGCCTAAAGTTGTTGGACAACTTGTTCTATATCATCTTCCGTTTGTGCACGTCGAGTTGATTGCGTTAGTCGTAACAGGCCGAACTACGTGAAGGTTGCAATCTTCCACCCCATGCTGCCTTTGAGTTCAGGTTAAGTCGCACCCTGTCAGAGATACACCAATGCTACCTATTCCCTCTGTATTTTGCTTCCCCTCATCTGTGGAACTACTTTTTTCAGAAAGTGGATTGATTTATAAGGTCATAAAGTCATAAGTGATAGGAGCAGAATTGGGCCATTCGGTCCATCAGGTCTGCTCCACCATTCAATCATGGCTGATCTATCCTAACCCCATTCTCCTGCCTTCCCCCCATAATACCCGACACCCGTACTAATCAAGAATCTATCTATCTCTGCCTTAAAAATATCCATTGACTTGGCCTCCACAGCCTTCTGTGGCAAAGAATTCCACAGATTCACGACCCTCGACTAAAGAGGATTTGTCGGAGAGATTTTTTTAGAACATTTCTTTGATCTGTTGACAGAGTCTGGCTTCAAATGCGATGAGAAAACTGAGCTCATTTTACTAAATACATTTGTTGCATTGCCATTTTTAATCTCAAAGTGACAATAAATGAATATGAATTTGAGACTCGATCATATTTTTAATGTTTCATTTGTTCTGTTTATGAAAGTCAAGCTAAATCAATTATTAGAAAAAATGCCAATAGGAAACATAGGAAGGAACTGCAGATGCTAGTTTATACCGAAGATAGACACAAAGTACTGGAGTAACTCAGTGAGTCAGGCAGCATCTATGGATAGGAGGGGTAGGTGACATTTCGGAAAAAGGATGGGTGACGTTTTATTTCGGAACCTCAGTCACTTTAATGTGAAGAAGGGTCCTGACCCGACATGTTGCCCATCCTGCTGCCTGACCCCCTGAATTACTCCAGCACTTTGTGTCTGTCCAGAGATATTGAAGAATTCTAAGTAACGGTATCCGTATGTATTTAGATAATGCGGTATTTTAAGGCCACAGCGTTGCCTAATTAACGATAGCACAAAACTAACGTCTGATGTGAAACCTGAGTGGTTTCGATCTTGCCTCCCTGAGTCAAACTCCATCAAGGTTACACTGACATACTTCAGCTTGTGAATGCAACATTCACTTGGCCAGATAAATTGGTAGCGAGCTGCAACTCTGACTTCATGAATGATGCAGTAGCTGAGCGCTGACATGCAGAGGAGGGGATTTACATTTTGGCAGGTTTTTGAGAGTAGAAACAAAGGCCAGAGACAATTTCAGACTCCAATTGATTGGACCTGATCTCCTTGGGAACACAAGTGGCGCCAAATTGGATATCAACTTGAAACAGTCATTAGGAACCTTCTGAATGGAAATAGAAGCCAATTGTCATTTGTAGGACGTGATTGAGATTTGCCTGTAAATGGGCAGAGCTCTGCATTGAGCCAGGGCCCTCGTAAGGAAGGATTCAGAAAGACAGCCAGAAGTCATTTTTAGCAGATTCAGGGGTAATAATATTTTTTACGGAAGTAATGTTGTGAATGTAGATGAGGACCGGAGCTGACTTTTGATCATGCCACAATGCCTCACTGGTTCACGGCATTCCCACTGCTCTCTGGTGCAAAGCTAACCAACCTCCTGGTTTTTATAAAGGTTGCAAATTGACGAGATTGACAAGAGGTGGCGAAATATTGGATCAGTTCCCACGGATCTTGAATTGATAGAATCACAGAGAGGTCCAGAGCAGGAAAAGGCAATTTCAAATCTGCGACTTTTGCCAAGTCTCTGCTAAAAAATATATTTTCTCGGCCTCCTTCCCATTATCTCTTCTTTCAGGGTGTTAGTGAAGATCACACATTTGTGGCTGCTCCTTACTAACTCACTGAGCATGGAAATTGCTTTTCAATATCCAAACAGGAACCAAAACTGAACGCCTCAACTAGATCTCGTAGCTTTTACAATCAAAGTCTTTAACCTTTTCTCTGCCCAAGCCTTTGATTTTGTGAATAATTGTAGAAATTTATCTTAGTCATAGAGTCTTACAGCGAGGAAACAGGTCCTTCGGTCCAACTTGTCCCATGGTATATCCCATTTACACTGGTCCCACCTGCCAAAGTAACATTAGCAAATTTGCAGATGACACAAAGCTGGGTGGCAGTGTGAACTGTGAGGAGGATGATATGAGAATGGAGGGTGACTTGGACAGGTTGGGGGAGCGGGCAGATGCATGGCAGATGAAGTTTAATGTGGATAAATGTGAGGTTATCCACTTTGGTAGCAAAAACAGGAAGGCAGATTATTATCTAAATGGTGTCAAGTTGGGAAAAGAGGGCGTACAACGGGATCTGGGGGTCCTTGTTCATCAGTCTATGAAAGTAAGCATGCAGGTACAGCAGGCAGTGAAGAAAGCGAATGGCATGTTGGCCTTTGTAACAAGAGGAGTCGAATATAAGAGCAAAGAGGTTCTTCTGCAGTTGCACAGAGCCCTAGTGAGACCACACCTGGAGTATTGTGTGCAGTTTTGGTCCCCAACTTGAGGAAGGACATTCTTGCTGTTGAGAGAGTGCAGCATAGGTTTATAAGGTTGATTCCCGGGATGGCGGGACTGTCATTTGCTGAGAGAATGGAGTGGCTGGGCTTGTACACTTTGGAGTTTAGAAGGATGAGAGGGCATCTCATTGAAACATATAAGATTGTTAAGGGTTTGGACACGCTAGAGGCAGGAAAGATGTTCCCGATGTTGGGGGAGTCCTGAACCAGGGGCCACAGTTTAAGAATAAGGAGGAAGCCATTTAGAACGGAGACGAGGAAACACTTTTTCTCACAGAGAGTTGTGAGTTTGTGGAATTCTCTGCCTGAGAGGGCGGTGGAGGCAGGTTCTCTGGATACTTTCAAGAGAGAGCTAGATAGGGCTCTTAAAAAGAAAGGAGTCAGGGGATATGGGGAGAAGGCAGCAACGGGTTACTGATTGGGGATGATCAGCCATGATCACAATAAATGGCGGTGCTGGCTCGAAGGGCCGAATGGCCTACTCCTGCATCTATTGTCTATTGTCTATTGTCTACATTTGGCCCATATCCCTCTAAACCTGCCCAATCCAGTTACCTGTCTAAATGCGTCTTAAACATTGCGATATTACCTGCCTCAACTACCTCCTCTGGCAACTCGTTTCATACAGCTACAATCCTTTGCATGAAAAAGTTACCCCTCATGTTCCAATTAAATCTATCCCTCCCCTCACCTTAACCCTATGTCCTCTGGTTCTCGATTATCCATCTCTGGGCATCCACCCGATCTATTCCTCTCCTGATTTTGTACATCTCCGTAAGATCACCACTCACCCTCCCGCACTCCACAGACTAGAGAAACCAAACTACTCTGCTCCGCAACAAGATCAGGGGTGACTTTCTAGCTCAACACCTTTTCTCTGCCTCATTTTTATTTTCCTTGCTGCAGAAACCTATGGATCATGTTTTTGAATGGAATCAATGGCTGTGTCTCGACAACCCTCTGGAGTTGAGAATTCCAAAGATTCACCACCTTTCAAGTTAAACCATTTCTCCTAATTTCCGTTCTAAATGGTCTCCTTCCTATTTTGAGACCATGACCCAGGGTTCTAAACTTCTCATTCATGGAAAATATCAGTCCTCAAGTCGAAAGTCAAACAAACTTTATTGTCATTTAGAAATACATCGATATATGCAGTTCCAAACGAAATTCCGTTGCATTTGGCTCCCTGTGCTCGATTACGTTTTGTTTCTACTCCTCCTCTTCTTTCCTTGTCTGTAAACATACCCTTATCTCTTTGCGCTTTCCCCTTTGGTCCCCTGTTCACCTCCAGCCTTTGTCACTTTCTCTACCCATCTGCCAATCACTCCCACCCCCACCTGTATCCACCTATCACTCCCCAGACTTTGTCCCACCCCCACCTCTCTTTTCCAACTTTCTCTCCCTGACTCCAAGCGGTCTGAAGAAGAGTCCCAACCTGAAACGTCATCTGTCCATTTCCCACCACAGATGCCGCCTGGCCCATCGAGTTCCTCCGACAATGCTTTTTCTTGTGATTCCAGCTGGTGTCTTCATGTTAAGTATTTGGCATGTTTCAATGAGCTCACCTCTCATCCGTTTGACCTGAAGGCTTTACCTACTTAATTTCTCCTCCTAAGATGGACACGCTATCCCGGTAAGCAGTCTGCTGAATCTTCACAGCATTCCCTGTCAGGGAAAATAAATCCTTTGGGCCACTGCAATCCTCCAGTCTCACCAATGCACTTCATAATTGCAGTAAGACGCCTTTTATTCAGGTATTAGGGTGGCACAGTGGGGCAGTGGTAGAGCTGCGGCAGAGACCCGGGTTCGATCCCGACTATGGGTGCTGTCTGATGGAGTTTGTACGTCCTCCCCGTGACCTGCGTGGGTTTTCTACCAGGATCTCCCGTTTCCGCCCACAGTCCAAAGACGTACAGGTTTGCAGGCTAATTGGCTTTGGTAAGATTGTAAATTGTCCCTAGTGTGTGCTGGATAGCGTTAGTGTACGGGTGAATGCTGGTTAGCATGGACTCCGTGGGCTGCAGTGGATCTCTAAAGTCTAAAACATTCAAGAGGCGAGAGTGTTTAGTTGTCATATGTAGTAACATCAGATTAGTGACAATTAAATTATTACTTGCAACAGCCGAACAGGTACGTACATTATATAATAAACAAAGATATCAATAAATTCAGATCCTTTTCCAATAAAGGGCATCATACCAATTCAGTGTGATCAATATACTCATACCAAGTCTGTGTGATCTACCATCTTACGCTCTTGTACTTAAGTATAATTGTGCCTGATGTACAGTAAGATATCTGTGGAATTCTCTGCCTCAGGGGGCGGTGGGGGCAGGTTCTCTGGATGCTTTCAAGAGAGAGCGAGATAGGGCTCTTAAAAATAGCGGAGTCAGGGGATATGGGGAGAAGGCAGGAACGGGGTACTGATTGTGGATGATCAGCCATGATCACATTGAATGGCGGTGCTGGCTCGAAGGGCCAAATGGCCTACTCCTGCACCTATTGTCTATTGTCTACTATTACTAAACTGTATGTAAACAAAGAATTTCACTATACCTCGGTACATGTGACAATAGAGTCCTATTGAACCATTGAATTGGTTTCCAAGAACAACTAGGTCCTTTTAAATATCCACATTTTCCAATCCCTCCTTATTTTTCTTTGCTTCAGAAGTTATTAATTGCAGTTTTTACATTGTACTCCAGCTGTCATCTTATTGTTATCCACACAATTTGGCTCATCTGTGAACATTCTCTTGAAACATCCTCTCATCCCGCCTCACTCGCAGTCCTACTTAGCTCCCACAGTCCCACTTGGTTTTGCACCATCAGCAAATTGAAATGCTCCCATCATAGAAATTTGGCAAATACGACAAGATCGACACAAAATGCTGGAGTAACTCAGAGGGTCAGGAGGCATCTCTGGAGGAAAGGCATTGGTGACGTTTTGGGTCGAACCCTTTCTTCTGACTGAGTCAGGGGGGAGGGAAACTAGCGGGTATGAAAAGGTTCAGAACAAATCATAGCCGGCACCGTTGACCAAGGAAAGGTGGAGCCCGCAATGTTCCATTGTTGGCTGTGGAAGAGGTGGAAGGGATATATGAATGCGAACAGTGGAGTGGCGGCACTGCCTTGGCAGTTTGTTGTTTTTGTTGTTTTCTTGTCTTGTATGACGTGTTAATTTGAGTTATTATGTTGTGTATGTGTGTGGGAGGGGTGGGAGAAACGTTTTAGTCTCTTCCTTCGGGGGGACGCGACTTTTCTTGTCGTATCCCCCGTCTCCGTCTCCGTCTGCGCTGAGGCCTAATGGCGGAGCTGGCAGCCTCCAACTGGGACCGACCTCGAGGCTCCGGAGGCAAAGCCAGCCAGGACTTACCAGCGCGAGGCTGGCCGACTTCGGGGTTGGGGCGGGTTCAGGCGTACCGGCGATCCGGCAGCCCGACTCGGAGCTGTGGCGGCTTTCCCGTGGCGGTGGCGGCGGCGGCGGCAGCGACTTCGGAGGCCCGGCCGCGGGCCCAGTGGACGACATCGCCGGGAGCTCGCAGGTCACAGGTTGGTGACCTGTTTTTCCGGAGCTCCCGCGGCAACAGCTGCGTCCGCTGGACTGGAGGGCGGCAGCTTCGGCAGCTTCGACCGCCCTGGGCCGCGGAGTTGAACCGGCCCGTTCACGGAGCACGGTTCGGCCGCGGGACTTACTTACATCACCCGGTGCGGTCACAACATCGGAGAGCCGGGTCGCCTCAGCGCAGAGGAAGAGGAAGAACAAGAAGGGAAGAGACAAAGACTTAAGATTTTGCCTTCCATCACAGTGAGGAGGTGTCTGGTGAACTCACTGTGGTGGATGTTAAACTTGTGTTTATTGTGTGTTTTGTTATTTACTATATGTATGACTGCAGGCAACGAAACTTTGTTCAGACCGAAAGTTTCCATGATTCCATGAACTGGCAGGGTAAGAGAGGGTAAGAGAGGGAAAGTGAGAGGGAATGCAAGGATTACTTGAAATTGGAGAAATCATTACCGTTGGGTTGCAAGATGCCCAAGCGAAATATGAGGTGCTGTTCCTCCAATTTACCCTGGGCCTCATTCTGACAATGGAGGATGCCCAGGACAGAAAGGTCAGTGTGGGAATGGGGAGGGGTGTCAAAGTGTTTGGCAACCGGGAGATGCTGGTCTCGACTGAGAATGTTAGCACCCTTGAACAGCTGCAAGGTGGTGCATTATTAAACTGCGCAATCATTTATTGGACAATAACTACCTATCATTTCAGATGGATGCAAAACAAAAATCTTATGGTTGAATTCAGAAGAGCAGCAGTGATATTCTGGTGTCGTGGGCAGCATTCATTCCTGGACTAACATCACTGAAATCAGAAACAGATAAAGTGCTGGAGTAACTCAGTGGGTCAGGCAGCATCTCTGGATAACATGGATGGGTGATGTTTCAGGTCGGGACCCTTCATCAGAGGACAGTTCCTTGTGTGCTCACTGAAATCAGAATCTGTCTAGAAAACACGTTGAGTGTAGGAAGGAACTGCATATGCTGGTTTACACCGAAGATAGACACAAAAATGCTGGAGTAACTCAGCGGGACAGGCAGCATCTCTGGAGAGAAGGAATGGGTGATGTTTCGGGTCGAGACCTTTCTTCGGACTTCTTTTGAACTGAAGCCTGAAGAAGGATTCTCTGTAGACAAAGGATGGGTGGCGTTTGTTGTCGGTTGAGTCTGAAGAAGGGTTCCGACCCGAAACGTCACCCATCCCTTTTCTCCAGAGATGATGCCTGACCCGCTGAGTTACTCCACCACTTCGTGTCGACGTTGAGTTCTTCGCCTCTGTGAAAGCTTACCAGTCGCTTAGTTTCCCCTCAAAAGCAAGAGTGGCTGCGGTTCAAGTGTACTTCAGGGGCCCTCAAATGCTTTAAAATATCTGGGAATCGCGAAATGAAACAATATAACTGCAAAGTCTATCCTTCCAAATGTTGGGGAGAACCATTGCTCCCAACGGCAATTGGGTTGGATTAACCGAGATGGACACAAAAAGCTGGAGTAACTCAGCGGGACAGGCAGCATCTCTGGAGAGAAGGAATGGGTGATGTTTCGGTTCGAGACTCTTTTTCAGACTGAGAGTCAGGGGAGAGGGAAACGAGGGGTATAGACGGTGATATATGAAATAAAATGAATGAAAGATAGCATCTGCCTTGCAACTGTTTTTTTTAGTACAGGTTAATGAAATGTTTTATTGCTAATGACAAATTTAAAACAATTTGAAACTATTCCCACTTACAGGCTGGGTGTTAAGATATCACCACTGACGCACTATCCCAACTACTCCTCACATCTCTGTTTCGGCCCCCACCAGCCACTGATCAGTTCCACGGTATTTGGCATGTTACTTCTCAAAGCCCAGGCCAGCGTCAATATTCCTACTATTGCTTCTATAACACGTCACGGGGAGAAATGCGTTATAGGAGATAAAACAGGTTATCTGCTTTGCCTCCCATCTACAAATGGTGGTGGAGTGGTTGTGCGAGTTATCAAAGGAGGAGGTAAGACACCAAAAAACATCTGGAGTAACTCAGCGGGACAGGCGTTTCGGGTCGAGACCCACCCTCGGGAGTATCCTGACTACATAAAAATATATGACTCACCAAAGCGCCGAGGCAGATGAGCAAACACATCCAACTTCCGACACTTACACACCCCTCCACTGTGCATGAAGTCATCTTCCATAAGCAGTTGCAACATACAGTGCCATCCATAATGTTTGGGACAAAGATCCATCATTTATTTATTTGCCTCTGTACTCCACAATTTGGGATTTGTAATAGGAAAAAAATCACATGTGGTTAAAGTGCACATTGTCGGATTTTATTAAAGACCATTTTTATACATTTTGGTTTCACCATGTAGAAATTACAGCTGTGTCATTTCTTCATAGTCCCCCCCATTTCGGGGCAGCATAATGTTTGGGACACATGGCTTCACAGGCGTTTGTAATTGCTCAGGTGTGTTTAATTGTGTCCTTAATGCAGGCATAAGAGATTTCTCAGCACCTAGACTTTCCTCCAGTCTTTCCATCACCTTTGGAAACTTTTATTGCTGTTTATCAACATGAGGACCAAAGTTGTGCCGATAAAAGTCAATTATTGCTATTATGAGTGAGAAACAAGAATAAAACTGTTAGAGACATCAGCCAAACCTTCTGCTTACCAAAATCAACTGTTTGGAACATATTAAGAAGAACAAGAGCACTGTTGAGCTTACTAATCACAATGGGACTGGCAGACCAAAGAAGACCTCCACAACTGATGACAGAAGAATTCCCTCTATAATAAAGAAAAATCCCAAACACCTGTCCGACAGACCAGAAACACTCTTCAGGAGTCAGGTGTGGATTTGTCAATGACCACTGTCCGCTGAAAAGTTAATGAACAGAAATACAGGAGCTACACTGCAAGATGCAAACCACTGGTTAGCCGCAAAAATAGGATGGCCAGGGTACAGTTTGCCAAGAAGTACTTAAAAGAGCAACCACAGTTCTGGAAAAATGTCTTGTGGACAGATGAGACGAAGATTAACTTGTATCAGAGTGATGGCAAGAGCAACGTGTGGAGGCGAGAAGGAACTGCCCAAGATGCAAAGTATAGTACCTCATCTGTGAAACACGGTGGTGGGGGTGTTATGGCCTGGGCATGTATGGCTGCTGAAGGTACTGGCTCACTTATATTATTCAGCAAGACAATTATCCCAAACATACTGCTCAAGCACAAAGGAGTTTTTCAAAGCTAAAAAATGTTCATTTCTTGAGTGGCCAAGTCAATCACCTGATCTGAACCCAACTGAGCATGCCTGGTGAGGTCCATGAATCGCTGACTTCAAGCCGTCATTGCATGGAAATATATGCAACAAAATACTAAACATGACTACTTTCATTTGCATGCCATTGCTTATGGTGCCCTTAAATGGGGGGGGGGACTATATATAAACACTGCTGTAATTTCTACATGGTGAAACCAAAATGTATAAAAATGGCCTTTATTAAAATCTGCCAATGTGCACTTTAACCACATGTGATTTTTTTTATTTTACAAATCTCAAATTGTGGAGTACAGAGGGAAATAAATAAATGATGGGTCTTTGTCCCAAACATCATGGAGGGCACTGTATGATGTCTGGGAAGGCATAATGCATGTTATTGAAGTTAGGCACAAAATGCTGGAGGAACTCAGCGGGACAGGCAGCGTCTCTGGAGAGAAGGAATGGGTGACGTTTTCGGGTGGAGACCCTTCTGCAGACCTATTTTATTGAGCCTGGTCTTATTGTTCACCTCGGATTGGGGGGGGGGGGGGGGGGGGGTGGTGAATTTCTTGCAGAAGAATCGTTTGGCCACCAGGCTTTTATTTTGCAGTAGGCAGCGACAGTCCTGTTAGGGACGAGCCCGCTTGGCGCAAAGTGGGCATGGGACGCCGGTAAGCGCCGCTCTCCAGCAGAGCAGAGGCGTGGGCTGGGGCTGGGTGAGCAGGAGCTGGGGCTGGGTGAGCAGGAGCTGGGTGAGCAGGAGCTGGAGCTGGGGCTGGAGCTGGGTGAGCAGGAGCTGGGGTTGGAGCTGGGTGAGCTGGAGCTGGAGCTGGGGCTGGAGCTGAGTGAGCAGGAGCTGGGGTAGGAGCTGGGTGAGCTGGAGCTGGGTGAGCAGGAGCTGAGTGAGCAGGAGCTGGAGCTGGGTGAGCAGGAGCTGGAGCTGGGGCTGGAGCTGGGTGAGCAGGAGCTGGGGTAGGAGCTGGGTGAGCTGGAGCTGGGTGAGCAGGAGCTGAGTGAGCAGGAGCTGGAGCTGGGCTGGGCTGGAGCTGGGTTAGCTGGAGCTGAGTGAGCAGGAGCTGAGCTGGGCTGGGCTGGAGCAGCGAGTCTCCGCATCGCCGGCCAAGGCTCCGCCCAGATCTTGGTGCAACCTGCCGGTGAGGAGGCTGGGCCGGGGTGTCTCCACTTAAATACAGCCGGCCGAGGCGACACAGGAGCCGAGCGCTGATCCCCGCTGCCCCCGGACTGCGCTCCCTCCCCGTCAGCTCCACTCGGTCCTCCTTCACCCCCCAGCCCCAGATGAGAGTGTGGACCCTCAGTCCCCGGCACCCTACCCTTCCCAGGGCCGAAGCCATCGGCACTGACTGACTGACTGCGGATCCCGCACGAAAGGTAGGAGCTCTCTGTAACAACCTCGGCTCCCTTTCCTAACCCCCACCCCCTCCTCTCCCCCCCCCCCCCTCCGTTAGAGGGGAGAACCCCCACAAACCCCCCCCCCCCCTGACCCGCGGAGTTCCTCCAGCACTTTGTGTGCTTCGATCTTCTCCCGATCTGCCGTTCCTTGTGTCTCTCTAACCCTGATCCGCGAATGGAAGCGGTGGGAATGTGCGATCGACACCCCCCCCCCCACCCCCCCCGCAGCCCATAGAGGGGAGAGGACACACAGCCCTCATTACCAGCCCTCTCCTACATTTTAAATTTGAGACACAACAAACTGCAGACGCTGGAATCTTGATCAAAGCATAAAGTGTTGTTTGTCCTTTAATTGTCTGTCTCTCCTTCTCCCCTCTATCTCTCCCTCTCTCCTCCTCTATCTCTCCCTCTCTCCCTCTCTATCTCTCCTCTCCCCCTCTATCTCTCTCCCCAATCTCTCCCCCTCTATCTCTCCTCTCCCCCTCTATCTCTCCTCTCCCCCTCTATCTCTCCTCTCCCCCTCTATCTCTCCTCTCCCCCTCTATCTCTCCTCTCCCCCTCTATCTCTCCTCTCCCCCTCTATCTCTCCTCTCCCTATCTCTCCTCTCCCCCTCTATCTCTCCTCTCCCCCTCTATCTCTCCTCTCCCTATCTCTCCTCTCCCCCTCTATCTCTCCTCTCCCCCTCTATCTCTCCTCTCCCTATCTCTCCTCTCCCCCTCTATCTCTCCTCTCCCCCTCTATCTCTCCTCTCCCCCTCTATCTCTCCTCTCCCTATCTCTCCTCTCCCCCTCTATCTCTCCTCTCCCCCTCTATCTCTCCTCTCCCTATCTCTCCTCTCCCCCTCTATCTCTCCTCTCCCCCTCTATCTCTCCTCTCCCTATCTCTCCTCTCCCCCTCTATCTCTCCTCTCCCCCTCTATCTCTCCTCTCCCTATCTCTCCTCTCCCCCTCTATCTCTCCCTCTCTCCCTCTATCTCTCCTTCTCCCCTCTATCTCTCCCTCTCTCCCCCTCTATCTCTCTCCCCAATCTCTCCCCCTCTATCTCCCCAATCTCTCCCCCTCTATCTCTCCTCTCCCCCTCTACCTCTCCCTCTCTCCTCTATCTCTCCCTCTCTCCCCCTCTATCTCTCCCTCTCTCCCCCTCTATCTCTCCTCTCCCCCTCTATCTCTCCTCTCCCCCTCTATCTCTCCTCTCCCCCTCTACCTCTCCCTCTCTCCCCCTCTATCTCCCTCTCTCCCCCTCTATCTCCCTCTCTCCCCCTCTACCTCTCCTTCTCCCCTCTATCTCTCCCTCTCCCCAATCTCTCACTCTCCCCCTCTATCTCTATCTCTCCCTCTCCCCCTCTATCTCTCCCCTCTATCTCTATCTCTCCCTCTCCCCCTCTATCTCTATCTCTCCCTCCCTCCCTCTCCTCTCCCCCCGGGGTGGCGATGTCTGCGGGTCGGCCGTGTGTGTGTATGTTGACTCCGCCGGGGGGTTGTCTCTCTGTGTGTCTGTGTGCCCGGGTCTGGCGACTCCGCTCCTCCGCCGGTGGCCGCAGTAAAGTTAGCGCCGGGGCGGGGAAGGAGCTGGAGCTGCCTTGGGTCACGACCCTCCCTCCCTCCCTCCCTCCCTCCCTCCTGCTGCTGCTGCTGCAAACATCCATTCTGCACGTAGGAGGTTTGGGATTAATTATCCGGAGCATTGCTGGGAGCTGGGGTGGGAGGGAGGAGACTGGGAACACGCTGCTGCAACCAACTTTGACAGTGGGAGTGCAGAGGGAGCAAGTTCTCTGGCGCTGACACTGGCCGCTCTGTCCTGCAGGTCGCTGGGTCACGATGGAGAAGACTCTGTCCGCGGCGATGCTGGGTTGCTCGGGCAGCCCAGACTTCGCGGCCGAGCCGGCAGCCAGCGGCAACAGCAGCAAAGTGCCGCTGCTCAACCCCTTCGTCAAGAAGAAACACGCCCAGCGGCAGCTGGAGGCGAGGAACCTGCGAGCCCTGGGTCTGCTCCTCACCAGCCTGCTGCGCTCCGACAAGCTGGCCGACGGCGTGTTCGTGGCCCGGGGATTGTTTGAACCTTTGAAGAACGACTCGGACGAGAGCTCCAAGGCGGGCAGCGACGTGTCCGCTCTCATCCCGTCTGCGGGCAGCCTGGAGCAGATGAGGAAGCCTCCTCCCGTCCCCCAGCCCGGAGCCCCAGCCGACCACTCCTTCCCCACCGACGCTTCCCCGGTCATCTCCAGCAGCGCCGCCGCCAACTTCCACAGCCCCAACAACGCTGCCTCCGCCGACTGCTTGGACAACGCCGGCACCTTGTATCAAAGGCCACTGTGCCCCGACCTGCTGCGGCAGGGCGACAGAGATGTACACACTGGCATCTTCCAGGACAAGAGCGACGAGGCGTCCATCGACTTGGTCTTTGATCTCTTGACCCAGTTACAGTATCACACGCATCAGGATGACGGGATAGAAACATGTGAAGAATTTCTGCAGGGAACTTGTGCTTATGGAAATGACTGTCCAAGACACCACACAGTGCTGCCTTATCAGTGGCAGCTGCGAAACATTATAACTCGGGCCTGGCAAGCCGTGCCAGATGAGGCACAGGAACATTTGGAAAGACTCTATTGCAATCCGGACAACGACCAAGTCAAACTCCAGTATCAGTGAGTAACAGGCAGGATTCATCCTCATTTCTGTTTTCAATTTTGGCAAGTTTTCTTAATGCTTCTGTGCTACCTTAAGCTGCCTGCCTTCAAATAAAAGTTCCTCTAATTGAATTTGCCTGATCATAACGCTGGAAATAGGGCAGAGAATATTTATGAGGTTGTTGCCAGGACTTTAGCCAGAATTGTGGAATTCATTGCCACAGAAGGCTGTGGAGGCTGTTTTTGGCTCTTAAAGATAGCGGAGTCAGGAGATATGGGGAGAAGGCAGGAGCGGGGTGCTGATTGGGGATAATCAGCCATAATCACATTTAATGGCAATGCTGGCTCGAAGGGCCGAATGGCCTACTCCTGCACCTATTGTCTATTGTTTTTAAAAGTAGAGATTGATAGATTCTCGATTGGTAAGGGTGTCAAACGTTATGGGGAGAAGGTAGGAGAATGGGGTTGCGAGAGAAAAGTAGATCAGCCATGAATGAGTAGCTGAATGGCCTGGTCTTATGGTCTTATGCTTGGATTAGAAGGTAATAGCTACAAGAAGAGGTTGCACTGACACGGATAGTTTTCTCCAGAAGCTCGAGGTTGTGGAGATAGAAATATATGAAAGGCATAGATAGAGTAGACAGTCAGAACCTTTTCACAGGGACAGAAATATCAAGTACTAGTGGGCACAGGTTTAAGGTAAGAGGGGCAAAGTTTAAAGGAGATGCTTGGGGCACATTTTTTAGGGTGGTCTTCTTCTTGAGTATGGCCAGCACAGCCTAAAGTTATAGGTCAACTTGTTCTATTTGATCTTATTTGTGCACGTCGGGTTGATTGCATTAGTCGAAAAGAGGGTGGTGAGTGCCAAGAAGGCGCTGGTGGGGGTGATGGTGGAGGCAGATATGATAGTGGCATTGAAGAGACTTTTGGATAGGCACTTGGATATGGAGGGGAGAATGGACAATGTGCAGACAGATAAGAGTTAGTCTTGGCATCACATTCAGCACAAACATAATGGGCCTAAGAGCCTGGTCCTGTGCTGTACTGTTCTATGTTCTGATCGTTTGGCGACTGTGCAAATAGCAACATCTTTGAGCACAGGCGGATCATAATCCCTTGATACTTTGATGCAGGTGAGATGCTGGTTTGAATGTCGGATTTTCAGTTCTCAGAAGCTTGGTTCCATTGTGATGTTGTGTTCCCATAGTGACAAGATGCAGATAACAGCATGCAACGCCCAACCAAAATAGTTGTAAACAAGTTGATGCTGCACATCACTTGCATGGTTGCCATGCTCTTTGGTTAATGCTATTAATCATTTGCGGTCAGCTTGGCTCTAGTGAAGGTCTGTTTGGATGCAAAGAAATCGCTCGATCAGCAGCTTGCTCGCAGAACGATCTAGACAAAACTATAGTAGTCAACTGATTCTCACTGATCAGACTTGTCTGCTTAACCGGGAAGAGTATTGGTCGTGTTTATCTGACTGAAATACATAGTTCAGACGTTCACGAACAATATGAAAACAAATTGCACACATCACTCTTGTAGAAAATTGGCTTAAAAGTGATGGCATGTAAAAAAAAAACAGTGATACATTCCACATATGAAACTGGAGAATGTAATGTGCTGGCTAATATAGCTGCCAATACAGCACCAGCACATACCATTCCTCTTTGAACCTTGTTTATAAATCATACCTTGTTTGTAACTGGGTGGTTGCAATGACGTTGGAGGGCACACGAGAATGCATATCATTTAGTCTTCCTTGAAAGAGGTCAAAGTTGGGTTTCGATTTACATAAACACATCATTGACTTTGTGCTACTCTGGCCATTAGAGGCACAGAGATAATCTGGATTTGATATCCACGCCCCTCTCCCCTTTCTTCTGAAATGTCACAATTATTTGTAATGCATAACATGTGCCAGTGCACATGCTCATCCGTTTTCTATAACTTTGTGAAATCGACTAGTGATAAATCAGTGTTGTGGTACACAAGCCTATATATTCTATAACACAGTGTTCAGAGATGTTCACTGATAACTGAGCCCCTTTGGATTAAGACTTTGAATTGGCATTTTTATGCTGGTGATCATTTTGTGATTGCAATGCCAACACATTAATTAGCTTTAAATTTTAATGGACCATTACATTTCATTTGCGTGTTGTAAATTAGGAACTAAAAGTTGCAAAAGTTTTTGATTACTTGAACTTTTCTCATGCCCTGACAAAGAGAGGAAGCGACCCAATCTGGACACATGTGTTTACGTAGAAAATAACACGCACACACTATGTATTTTTTCATATCAATAGTAGATATAACATACATTTCAGAATGGGTATTTTCCAAGTAGAATAATCGCAAATGCATTTGCAATCATTCTTCAGAGAGCTTCAGGTGACATACAAATTATCAATTGGTTTCAATTAAAAATGAGTATTGCCACTTCTCTGTTTATATGGTGATTTTCATATGCTGGTTAGTCAAGTCCTGCTGTGATCTGCACGCAGGGAGTGCAGTCCATCTAATGCAGTTGGTACAATGTCAAGATTATTTTGTTCCAATAATGTTTTCAACTGACATTAGATGAATTGGTGTGTAAGAGCTGATTTGGGGGGGGGGGGGCTTAAGATTCATTTTCATCGGGTGCTTGTCGTTGGCGAATTCGGTGAGTGAGGTAAAATATGAAGGATTATAAATTGCCTTTCTAAATTTGTCAGACTCTAATCTCCATCCATAAAGAAAGTTATGTAGGAAGGAACTGCAGATGCTGGTTTAAACCGAAGATAGACACAAAGTGCTGGCGCACTCCAGCACTTTGTGCCTATCTAAAGAAAGTTGTGATCAGTCACTGGAAAAAAACAGTATTTGTGTTGCTGATGTTGGATGCTTTGCTTATACACAAGGGCGTGTCTTTGTTTGCAATCTTTCTCAAAAGTTAGAAGCATTATTAATAACATTTCTATGTCACGTAAACACCTGATTTGGACGAAGGTTGCTTTCTTCCATTCAATGTGTTTGCTGGAAAATTGTATTGCTTTCATATAAGGGAAATTGTGTGCAAATATTCCACCCGTATTTCTGACTGAGAATGGGATAAACATCACTGCCGTTTGTGTACTAATCCCACCTGTTTGTGTCTTCAGAGTCATTGTGGAACGAGTCTCCAACCATTCCAATTGCACCAATCTACCTAACTACCTCATTAGGATAGTGCAGGTTACTTAATACGTCAGGGACATTGTAAGGAACATGGGAGTGGTTCTGATCGACTTCACGGAAATCCAATATAAATCTGTATTTGTTTCACAGAAAACTGCATAGATAAATATGAAGTGAATAAATTAATACATTGTAATAAATAATGGTTGCGGAAATCTTGCACCATGGCTGAAGTACTAATGTAGATCCATCGTAAATAATACCTGCATTGAGTTCTGCTCTCAGACTTTTTGAAAGCACTTTGCATAATACATTTTTAAGGACATTGAAATATTACGCAGGAAGAGAGCACTTAGTTAATCAACAGTTCACTGTAAAATCACGTCACGATTCACCAATGCCAATTCAGTGACAACTAGGTAACTCTCTAGAGATAAATGTAACAGAAATTTCACAACTAATGGGACGGGGAGGTAGAATATGAAGAAATACCTTGCCAGTGCTTTCTCAGTTATATCTAATTTCAGGAGACTACACTGACCATATTAATACTACCTGACACTTCTTTTGTAGGATGTTTTTTTGGTCAGTCCATGAACTAATTTGGCTCTTTTGGGTGTATACAAAGACCTAACATTCTCTACTTTAGTCATCAGCTAGCTCATTCCATGGGTTTAAATGCTCTTTTAAAAATAAAATGGAAACCCAGTTCCTGAACTGACGTGGCATGATTTGAATGTAAGCATCCTTGCCTTCCCGAGTCAATGAAATGAGCCCTTTAACTTCAGAAGCGAAATACCTCCGATGACAATCGAAATAAAGCCTCAGGTTCCGGCAGTGCTCAGCAGTCTGGACAGTATCAGTGGGTGGAGAAATGCGGCTTGTGTGTCTGTTTAACAGAGATGTTAAGAACATTGGCACAGCTCCTAAACAGCATTGAGGTACAGAGGGATCTTGGGGTCAAAGTCTATAGCTACAGAAGTAGAAAGATGGTAAATAAGGCGCATGTAAAGCTTGCCTTCATTGTTTGGAGCATTGAGTGTAAGAATCAGGAAGTCATGATACAGCTTTACAGAACCTCGGTTGAGTTGCATTTGGAGTATTGCGTGCAGTTCTGGTCACCCCAGAACAGGAAGGATATGGAGGCTCTGGAGAGGGTGCAGAAGATGATGCCTGGATTGGAGGCTACCAGCTAGGTTGGACATGCTTGGAATGTTTTCTCTGGAGCAGCAGAGGACGGCGGATGTATATACACTTATGAGAGGCATAGATGAGGGAGATAGAACCTGTTTTCCAAGGGTGGTCATTGGTCATGTCAAATGCTAAAGGGTATAGATAAAAGGTCAAAGGAGATGTGCTGGGCAGGGAGTGGTGAGTCCCTGGAATGCACTGCCAGGGGTGGTGGTGGAAATAGATAACAATAGTGGTGTTTAAGAAACTTTTAGACAGACACATGAATATGTAGGGAAATGGAGCATGTGCTGGCAGAAGGGATTAGTTTAAGTGGGCATCATGTTTAACACGGGTATCATGATCCTGCTCCTGCCCTATGCTGTTCTAAAATGAGAAATGAAGTACCTGATAGGGTGGAGAAACAGAATGGATGTAACAGATGACTGTACGGGGTGGTTCATAGGACTAGGAAAGTAACACAAGGTGGATCTAGAGCAGGTTTAGATGCCAAACACTATAGACTACTATTTTTATTTAAAAGAAGATAGTTTAATATTCAATCTAATAGATTGTGGAGTGTCAATCAAAATATGTTTTTTTTAACTTAAGACTTTAGAGACACAGTGCGGAAACGGGCCCTTCGGCCCGCCGAGTCCATGCCAACCAGCGATCCCCATACATTAGCACTATCCTATACATAAGTGGCAATTTACAATTTTACCAAAGCCAATTAACCTACAAACCTGTACTTATTTGGAGTGTGGGAGGAACCCAGATCACCTGGAGACAACCCACAGGGTCACAGGGAGAATGTACATTCTGTTCAACTTTGTTGGAACAGTGTGAGACGTGTCGGTGGATTGACATTACAGGCATCAGAGGCACAGAGTCATTCCTGGGCATGGAGTTCTCGAAATGTATGATGACACAGCCTATCTTTGGTCTCTGGCCATCGGGAGTAGTGAATGCCGTGTTCCAAATCAGCACAAACTCAAGATGCTAGCTGTTTCACTTGAAAGAAATGTTTGGGCCTTGGCGAGTGAAATGAAAAAGCAGTATCACTCCTGTCCTTACCGAGGGAGTGCCAAGAGGAGAATGTGCTGAAGTGTGGAACAGGATGCCAGAGTGCAGACTCCACCCAATTCTGAAGTGGTTACTCATGGAACTGATTTAATTGTATCTTAACTTATTTATTTCTCTCATCAAATGTCATCCCAGGTATACCCACGAGTGTTTTAATTTAGGTTAGTTTATAGATACAGCATGGGAACCAGCCCTTCGGCCCACCGAGTCCAATCACCCATTCACAGGCATTCTGCTTCAACCCACTTTCTCATCCATTCCCAATACACCAGGGGCAATTTTACAGAGGGCCAATTAGCCTACTCAACTCGCACGTCTTTGAGACGTGTGAGGAAACTGGAGCGCCCGGACGAACCACGCGGCGTCACAGGGAGAACATGCAAACTCCACACAGGCTGCACCTGTGGTCAGGATCGAACCTGGGTCTCTGGCGCTGTGAGGTAGCAGCTCTACCAGCTGCGCCACTGTGCCGCCCTTTGCAAGTTTGCTGCTAGTTGCTCTCTTCATTTTGTGATGGATATCTAATCCCTCTACAGTGCCACCTGGATCCCTTCAGCTGCTTTCTGGAACGGAGGTCGCATGATCCTTCTCCCAGTATTCTACCTAGCCAAACGTTCCCACGTTCAATAAACTCTCCTTTCTACCTAATCATTTCCTTTGAATGAAAATGATCACTGTGGAAACACATGGGCCCTAGTTAGAATCTACCTTTATGCAGGATGTGTGGAACGCTCTTTGTTCAGGTCTGAATTGGATCCGTTCCACAACTCTTTTGGTCAATGGCTTCCAGAATTTCCTTCCCTTCTTCGACTTCACTAAGTCCACAAGTCACAGGGACATGATTAGGCCATTTAGCCCAATGAGTCTACTCCTCCATTCAATCATGGATGATCTATCTTTCTTTCTCAAGCCCTTTCTCCTGCCTTCTCCCAACCCCCCCCCCCCCCATAACCTTTCACAGCCTTACTAATCAATCTCCACCTTAAAATACCGAATGACTAGGCCTCCACAGCCGTCTGATTCACATCTACTCTTTCCTTCCTTGAATTCTCTATCCCCCACTTCTTGGTGTGGGCTGCTGATTAATATTCTTTACCAGCCCATTAGTTCCCACAATGACCTTGATTACGTTTGTTCCCACTCCACTTCCTGTAAACGTCCTAACTGGTTCTGCCACTTCTTAATTCCCCATCTCATTAGCTCTGCCGCCGCCGTACACACCAGTGCTTCCAACATGTCAATGTTTATTCAAACCAGGGTTCCTTTCCACTGGGTGCATGGGCCCTGAATTGTACCAATCCCAGTTCCTGTGCATCTCCACAACCAAGTCTCCCGATCCCTTCTTCTCACTTTTCACCCTCCAGACCCCAGACACAGTGGGGTTGTTTCTGACACTTGATGCCGCCGGCAAATATAATCATTCCCCTTATTTCTTCAGCAATCCATATGGATCTGTCCCTCCAGGCCGCCCTGACCCACTCGTCAGTCAATCTGGAGAGGGTGGTCGATGGTCGGCAGGGACTAGGCAGCCCCAAGGGCCTGTTTCCCTGCTGTATCTTTCAATTCAGTTCAATGCTCCATTGCCTTCCCATTAATGATTAGTGAGCAAGCACAGAATGGGAGGTGAATCTGTGGAATTCATTATGACTGGGCGGCTAGAGAGGACATTTGTAAGGTGGAGATGGAAAGATTCTTGATCAGTACGGGTGTCGGGGGGGTTATGGGGAGAAGGCAGGAGAATGGGGTTGAGAGGGAAAGATAGATCAGGTGAAGTAAACAATGGGTCGAATGGCCTAATTCTGCTCCAATCACATGAACTTATAAACCACTGGCAACAACTGCTCTTGTGCCTCCTCTGACACATTTGTCTCACACTGTGTTATTTTATCTCTGCTTCTTTCCTTTCACCCATCCTAAAACTACCTCTGCACCCCCTGCACTGCCCACTACTTTCCAATGCTTTTTACTTGCTTAAAATGCCCCCAACCCTTACTAATATTTCCCACTTCTGCTTTAAGGATAAATCAAAGTTGAACTTTGCTTTTTTTTTAAAAAACTGTTTGAGCCCCTTTACCTTTTCGTAGTGTGCCGAGAAATCCATCTTAAGTTTGCACTTAATACTGAAGAAGGGTCCCGACTCTCGGACTATCTTTGGTCAGATTTTGCTGGCATTACCTTGCATTAAACGTTATTCCCTTGTGTATCTGTACTATGTGAATAGCTCGATTGTAATCATATATTGTCTTTCTTTGTACAGGATAGCAGGCAACAAAAGCTTTTCACTGTACCTTGGTACACCTGACAGTAAACAAAATTGAACTGAAATTACCCGAAACGGTACCCATCTTTCTTCTGCACAGATGCTGCCTGTCCCGCTGGGTTACTCCAGCACTTTGTGTCTATCAAAATGACATGGGTTCAGTTTGTTATTACTAGCAAGGTATCTAATGTTCTTAAAACTGGAAATCACTGTTACTGTTTTAGTATTGGAATTGCAAAGGCAACATGACAGCCTTTGGCGGACAAATAATCCCGAACTGAGTGACCAGTTAGTTATTGAAGTACAGTGGACGAAACATTGGGATAATGTACCTGTTGCAAAACCAACCGAGCTATTTTATTCAAAGCAGAACCCAGCAGGTCAGGCAGCATCTGTGGAGGATGTTTCATAGTACAGGAGGTAGCTTTAGGATGGTTGAAAGGAAAGATCTGTGTTGGGATGGAAAGCAGGAGAGATAAAATAAAGTTATCCCTCGGATTCCAATTAAATATTTCCCCTTCACCTGGAACCTATGTCCTCTGGTCCTCGATTCCCCTTAGGACCACTTGCTCAGGAATCTATTATAGGAAGGGGATGGAGTATTGAACTGACTTAAAAGATACAGTACCAAAACAGGTCCTTCGGCCCACCGGGTCCGTGCTGACTACTTTTCCTGGATGGAATGTGGAACACATCGCCTGAGTGGGTGTTTAGTTTGGAGACATGGAAACAGGGCCCTCAGACCACCAAGTCCACGCTGACCATCGACCACCCATACTCATTATTTCTATGTTATCCCACTTTCCCACTCATTCCCTACACCTTTGGGACAATTTGCAGAGGCCAATTAACCTACAAACCCACTCCTCTTTGGGATGTGGGGGGAAACTGGAGCACCCTGAGGAAACCCGTGCGTTCATAGGAAGAGCATGGAAACTCCACTCAGACAGCACCAGAGGTCAGGATTGAACCGGGTCTCTGGTGCTGTGAGGCAGCAGCTCTACCCGCTGCACCACCGTGCTGCCAAATACTGACAGATGCTCTTACAACATTTAAGTAGTGCCTAAAAGAGCACTTTAATAGCCAAAGCTTAGAAGAACACAAACCAAGTGTTGGCAAGTGGCATTAGTGGAGATGGTTGGCATGGTTATATGGTGGGCCCAAGGGCCTGTTTATGTGCTGTTTGAATGCTGTAAATTCAAATCTTGGTTTGGGGCAACCTTTTAACCAAAGCACAAAATTGTCTTTTCATTTGTGGAGACGAAGTTCCACACATTTGGGAGCAGGTTGAGTTGTTACCATAACAATGTTGTGTGTTTAACATCCTCCTTTGAAGGAGCTGCCCCAAGAGCAAGACTCGCCTGTTGAACAGGTCAATTCACTTTTAGTTCACTTTTAATTTATTGTCACGTGTACCGAGGCACAGTGAAAAACTTTTTTTGCAAGCTATCCAGTCAGCAGAAAGACCACACTTGATTACAATCCAGCCATCCACTGTGTACAGATACATGATAAGGGAATAACGTTTAGTACAAGATAAAGCCAGTAAAGTCCAATCGAAGATAACCCGAGGGTCACCAATGAGGTAGATAGTAGTTCAGGATCGCTCTCTGGTTGTGGTAGGATGGTTCCGTTGCCTGATAACAGCTGAGACAAAACTGTCCCTGAAACTGGAGTTGTGCTTTTCCACACTTCCGTACCTCTAGCCCGATGGGAACAATAGGTTTCGCAATCCCAGTGTTTCAGACAGTTTCGGTATGAGATTATATTTGACACTTTCGACTTTTGAAATTGTCCACAAGCATTTTTGTGAACGATACGTGTGTGCAGCTTTAAACCATTGAAGTGGCAACCGTGTGAGGGTGTATGTGATGGTGATGTCACCAGGCTGACAATGTCACAACGGCCAAATGGTTGTGTAAACAGGATTTGTTTGGTTAGAAACAGCTGACAACCCGGGCTCATTAAAAGTTCCAATTGTTTCACATAGGAACAAAAGTAACCTTGAGACGAAATCAGAAAGAAGCAATAAACTGCTGAATTTAGAGTTCCATTGATCTGTGAGAATTTTGAAAAAAGCCATTTTAAGTGTATGATCTCAGAAGAGCCAATTTTAGATTTAGTGATAGAGACACAATGGTGGAGTAACTCAGCGGGTCAGGCAGCATCTCTGGAGAAAATGGATAGGCGACGTTTCAGGTCGGAAGCCTTCTTCAGACCCCCTGATCCAGGCAGCATCCTGGCAAACCTCCTCTGCATTCTAACGTTTGACGATACTGGGCCTGTGCTCGCTGGAGTTTAGAAGGATGAGAGGGGGACCTTTTTAAAACTTACCGAATAATGAAAGACTTCGAGTGGATGTGGGGAAGATGTTTCCACTAGTGGGAGAGTCTAGGACTAGAGGTCATAGCTTCAGAATTAAAGGACATTCCTTTAGGAAGGAGATGAGGAGGAATTTATTTAGCCAGAGGGTGGTGAATCTGTGGAATTCTTTGCCACAGAAGGCTGTGGAGGCCAAGTCAATGGATATTTTTAAGGCAGAGATAGATAGATTCTTGACTAGTACAGGTGTCGGGGGTTATGGGGAGAAGGCAGGAAAATGGGGTTAGGAGGGAGGGAGAGATCAGCCATCATTGAATGGTGGAGTAGACTTGATGGGCCAAATGGCTTAATTCTGCACCCATCACTTATGAACCTATAAAAGTGAAGTGGGGGGGAAGGCTTTCTCATCCATTCCCTTACACATTAAGGGCAATTTTAAATTAACCTACAAATCCACGCGGTCACAAGGAGAATGTGCAAACTCCTCACAGAAAGCACCCAAGATCAGGATCAAAGCTGGGACTGGCGCTGTGAGGCAGTAGTTCTATCAACTGCGCTACTGTGCCGCCCAAATATATTGAGGATATCGTACAGGAACTGCCTACCTGAACAAACTTTCTTGAGACTCACTGGATAATATTTAGACAATAGATAATAGGTGCAGGAGTAGGCCATTCGGCCCTTCGAGCCAGCACTGCCATTCACTGTGATGATGGCTGATCACCCACAATCAGTATCCCGTCCCTGCCTTCTCCCCATATCCCTTGACTCCGCTATCTTTAAGAGCTCAATCTAACTCTCTCTTGAAAGCATCCGGAGAATCATACTCCACTGCCTTCTGAGGCAGAGAATTCCACAGATTCACAACTCTTTGGGTGAAAAGGTTTTTCCTTATCTCGGTTCTAAATGGCCTACCCCTTATTTTTAAACTGTGGCCTCTGGTTCTGGACTTCCCCAACATTGGGAACATGTTTCCTGCCTCTAGCGTGTCCAATCCCTTAATAATCTTACATATTTCAATAAGATCCAACAATAATAATTTTTTCCCAATCCCTTTGTTCGATTCCCTCTGACAACACAATCATTGCCCAGACTGAGGTAAAATATTTTACAGTAGCTGATGAATAGAACATTGTGACTCACTGCATCTCATGTCTTTATTAACCTATTCTGGGAACATTGTACCTTGGACAACTGTGCACTATCTTCCTTCTGTGGATTGCTAAATTTGCAGGATATGCCTGAAGCCAGGGTTAAGTACTTAAGTACTCTGCTTTTGTGATGTGTCTTAAAGTGAGACCTAATTCCATGCACATTTTCTTTATCGTCAACAGGCCTGGCTTTTCAGACAAGGGTTTTAAACTAAAAGTGACTAGACAAGTTGCAGTAGAAGTCAAAATGTTGTGTTTTCCTGCAACAGTTAGTCGGGCCTGCTATCAGTTGATAGTGGACCATATTTGCTCTTGTGTTTCTCAGCATATCATGGTACGATAGGGCTGAACATTAGAACTTGCTTAATGATTGTTGAAGAAAAGGGAACAAAGTTTAGAGTGGAGATAGACACTAAAAGCTGGATTAACTCAGCGGGTCAGGCAGTACCATTGGAGAAAAGGATTAGGAGACGTTTGGGGTGGAGCCACTTCTTAATTATTTTGATTTTGATGGAAAAATCTTCACCCTTCTTAGAGATTAGATTAGATTAGATTCCTTTACTGTCATTCAGACCTTTCGGTCTGAAGGAAATTGTTACCATACAGTCATAACATATAATAAAAAACAAAACACACGATAAACACATATCCAACATCCACCACAATGAGTTCACCAGGCACCTCCTCACTGGTGGAAGGCAAAAGTCTTAAGTCATTGTCTTCATCCCTCCTAGTTCTCCCTCTGCGCTGAGGCGATCCAGGCCACCGCCGCCGCTGGAGCACCGCAGCTCCAAACCAGGCTGCCGCCACAGCTCCGCCATTAGGCCTCGGCACAGACGGTGACGGGGGACACACGTCCCCCCGAAGGGAGAGACTAAACCTCTGTTTCTCCCCCCCCCCCCCCCCCACCACCCTACCCCACATACACAACCTAATAAAACAAAGTTCTACTACAACAATCACTAGAATACAACAAACAAAAAAGAAAAAAACAGACGGACTGCAGGTGAGCCGCAGCTGCCAGCCAGTGCGGCCATTTCTTGAGACATCTCGACCCGAAAGGTCACCTATTTCTTTACCCCAGAGATGCTGCCTGACCGGATGAGTTACTCCAGCATTTTGTGTCCCATCTTCAGTGTAAACCAGTATCTGCAGTTCCTTGCTGCAAAGTTTAGAATGGGAGTCTTGGATCTGATCATCTGCGCCCATTTTAAAGCTACAGCTTTGTTGTGTTTTTTTGAGAAGCAGACAAGATTGATTAATTTTTTTGACCTCAAACAATTCGGCAGCAAATGTACACTCTGACCTAACGATCACTGTTGCATTTTGCAGGGTTACTTGGAAACAACTCTTAGCACTCATTTTCAGAATGCAAAATCAAATGTTAAAATCTATAGTCTTGTGATGATGTGGATGACTGTGGTATGAAAAATATTACAAACTTTCAAGTCTTTACACGCACAAGTGAACTTTCACCTATTTTCATAATTGCAGTTCGAGGCGTTGTCTTTTTTAGGGAGTGTTTGTTGGTTAGGTAAAGTTCATTGAACAGGCATGAATATCCTTGTCTGAGAATTCTGCTCAACCAGTACTATGTCAGTCTTGCAAGTGAGCCTGCAGTTCTTGCAATTTTCATGTTCCTTTTCTTCAAACTTATCGAAACTATTTATTAAACGATGCTTGCATTTTCTCTGGCACGAACAGACTTCACATTTAACATCTCCTAGTTTATCTCCTATCTAACTTTTTCATTTTGCATAATTCTTTTTTCGATGGGGCCAGGGTCCCAGCCTGAAACATCATCTGTCCATTCCCTCCACAGATGCTGCCTGACCCACTGTTGATTATTGTAGCTGTGAAGCTGATGGAAGTGCAATAGTTCTGCTTGGCATCTTGATTCACAAAGGGGAGAAAATAGCTAGGTTTCTTGCTTCGAATTACCTTGCCCAGTGATAAATGTAATTTTTGTGAAATATTTCAACTGAAAAAAGCACTGTATCTCCTCAGCAATTTGCTACTATTATCAAATAAGAGAAGATATATACTTGTGTACTTGTTGTCCACGTAGGCTTGTTACAGGGGAATTTATGCAGCTAAAGACAGCCACAAAATGTTGGAGTCACTCAGCGGGACAGGCAGCATCTAAGAAGAGAAGGAATGGGTGACGTTTTGGGTCGAGATCCTTCTTCAGTCTGAAGACTTCTCTCCAGAAATGCTGCCTGTCCTGCTGAGTTACTCCAATCTATCTTCGGTGTAAAGGAACATGTGCCCACACAATATATGCAGCTGATCATGTGCTGATTATATTGGAACAGCATGCCAGAAGCCGGTCACATTTCAGGAAACATTTGGCAGACACCTGCCCGGAAGTACAGAGGTGATCAACAAGGAAATTAAGTAGTAATGGGGATTTTGTTTTAAACACAAAAAAACATTATTTTACTTCAGCATGCCTTCCGTTCGACAGTAAAGTTTGTGCCTATTTTTTGACCAATGACAATTTCCTTGTCATAGCTGAATAAGCCCTTGACACAATTAGTACAAGATCAATTTGCTGCCTCTACAGACCTGGATGAGGTAACCTGCAACCATCTTGGATGTTTAAATTTGTTCACCGGGTCCTTGGCAAATGCAGCATTCATTGCTCATCTATAATTGCTTTTCAACAAGATGGTTCTTGGCAAAGAGATGCTGAGCAGCTTCCCAAGGAGCCGTTGACCAAGGGTGGCGCAGGGGTAGAGGTGCTGCCATACAGTGCCAGAGACCCAGGTTCAACCTGAGGTGCTGTCTACATGGAATATCTCTAAACTAAACTAAACTAAAAGAACAGACAGCCAATTGCTAAAAAGCTGTAGAAACTCAGCGGGTGCAGCAGCATCTAAGGAGCGAAGGAGATAGGCGACGTTTCGGGTCGAGACCCTTGTTTAAGGGACAGTTTAGTTCAGTTTAGAGATACAGCGTGGAAACGGGCCCTTTGGCCCAGCATGTCCATGCCGCCCAAGCAATCCCCGTTCGCTAGCACTATCCTACACACTAGGAACAATTTACAATTTTTACAAAGCCAATTAACCTACACATCTGAAGAAGGGTCTCGACCCGAAACGTCGCCTATCTCCTTCGCTCCTTAGATGCTGCTGCACCCGCTGAGTTTCTCCAGCTTTTTGTGTAACCCCCTAACCTACACATCTGTAAGTCTTTGGATTGTGGGAGGAAACCGGAGCACCCAGTGAAAACCAAAGGCGGGACGATGGGAGAACGTACAAACTGTACAGACATCACCCATTGTCGGGATCGAACCCGGGCCTCTGGCACTGTGAGGCGGCAACTCTATCGCTGCGCCACCCCCAATAGTGAGGGGATCAAGGGGAATCGCTGGGGCCAGAGTAGAGGGAGGGGTGGCATGATGGTAGGCCTGTGTAGCTCACTCCTGCTACTTCTGATAGAGCGCACTTCATAAACAATGTCTCCAGTTTGTGTACACAAACATCGTGCAGCAAAGACGTGGAAGGTGACATGTATGCAAAGAATAAAGGGTGTAAGACACACAATAATTGGAGTAACTAAATGGCCCACTGAGTTATTCCAGAAAATAACTGGAATTCCAGAAAATTCCAGAAAATAACTGGAATGGTCTGAAGAAGGGTTTCGGCCCGAAACGTTGCCCATCTCCTTCGTTCCTTAGATGCTGCTGCACCCGCTGAGTTTCTCCAGCCTTTTGTGTACCCTCGAGTTATTCCAGCACTTTGTCTTTTTTTGTTAGCCAGAAGCTAAATTCCTTGTGTCCAGAAAATACAATATGGTTCATGTTGAACAATTTTCCAAAGTAAATTCCATCCCAAGTTATGTCCAGAGCAGCGCCGGTAGTAAAATAACTTCGAGAAACGGCGGGTGCTGGTTTACGCATAAGGACACAAAGTGCTGGAGTAACTCAAGTGGCTCAAGCAGCATCTCCGGAGAACATGGTCTCATTAGACTGAAGGGTCTCGACCTGTCACCTATCCATGTAAAATAACTTGAATTGGCCTGTGGCTGACACTTACATTTAGTGGTCAATTATATATTCTTATTTCATCACATTCTATTTCAGCCTGCCTGCTCAGTTTTAGATAAGAGAGTTCATCATCAAGTGGTCAGTCAGTTACTGTACTTATATTCTCACACAGGGTGATGATAGATTGTCAGTATGAGCAGATTATATCATCTGTTGAACAATTGCACTGCAGATGGCTGTGGGTTGTGCAAGTTGCAGCTCACAGTACAAAAACAAAGTTTTGCATGTGCAACTATTTATAATTGCAATGATGATGTCAAAGGCAATATTTAACTGTTCGAATCTGCATATCTGGTAGTCAAAGCATTTTTAATTCTGAAAGTCAGCATTTGCAGGTCCCTGTCATAAGGAAGTTCGTTTTCTATATTTTAATCTACTTGTGAAATGCTTTCTTTTCGCCTGTTGGGTTTTTATTCTTCATTTCTGCAAGAATGCATTTGTTACTACAAATGTGTTCTAATTTTAGAAAATAATAAAATAATAGTTTTTAAGTTTCTCTTATGCAAACCAGTTCTCGGCAGTTATCAAATGGTCATATCCCAACCATTGTAAGATAATCATTACAAAGAGAAGTATTGGAGTCATAGAGTCATACATCACGGAATCAGGCCCTTCGGCCCAACTCATGCACGTTATTCGAGATGCTCCGTCCAAGTGAGATACATTTTACAGCTTTTGGCCCATATCCCTCTTAATCCTATCCCATCCATTACTGATCCAATGGGTCAGGCAGCATCTCTGGAGAGAAGCAATGGGTAAGGTTTCGGGTCTCGAACCAAAACGTCGCCCATTCCTTCTCTCCAGAGATGCTGCCTCACCTGTTACTCCAGCATTTTGTGTCTACCTTCGATTTAAACCAGCATCTGTAGTTCTTTCTTACACATTACTCATCCAAATGTATTTTAAATGCTATTATAGTACCTGTGTCAACTACCTCCTTGTGCAGCATATTCCATATACCCTCCCCAACCCTCTGTGGAAAACGTTGTCCCTCGAGTTTCTATTAAATCTTGCCCCTCTCACCTTAAATCTATGTCCTGTGGTTTTGATAGCCCTTCCCTGGGTAAAAGACTACCCTATCTGTTCCCCTCTTGATTTTATATGCCTCTATAAGTTTTATCCCTTAGCCTCCTGCGCTCCAAGGAATAAAGTCCTAGCCTGCCCAACCTCTCTCCCAGTAGCTCAGGCCCTCGAGTCCTGGCGACATCCTCGTAAATCTTCTCTGCACTTGTTCCAGCTTAATGACAAACCTTTTTGCACAGTTGTGTCAAGATTTACGAGGTAATCATTTTGTTAATTGTTGGATGCTGTCTAAACAATTCCGGGATGGTAATTTGGATTTTTATGTTTCCTCAGGGGACGTGTCTTCTCGCTGGATTTTAATTTAATGACGGTTTATGATGTAGAATTCAACCAAGTGAGGAGATTGTCCACCCCTTCCACAGCGAGTTCTGGTTCACAATTCCGCACCGTCTGGAAGTACTATTGCAGGGAACACTTTGGCTGGAGAGAATATTCTGAGGTAATTTAAAAGATTTATCATGTCAGCCAACGAGTGCAATGTGGGTTTTGATAAATGTGCAAATCCCTTGTAAATGAATGGTGTTGCATTATGCAAATAATGTTAATATTTTAGCAAATTCTTCCTCGTGTTCCCATGCATGAAAATAGATTGTTTCAAAAGATCATTGTTTTTTTAATTTTGTATTTAGCATTGAGATGTGAAGGCCTATCAGCAAGAGTGATAGCACCTGCAGATATATTTTCAATAACTGTTTTAACACAATCCATTAATCATCAAATCTTTTGAATTAATGACATAAACTATAAATCAAAGTCTATTTCAATGTACCTGGCAGCAGTGATAGACGAGGAGGCAAACTTTTGTCAAGGAGTCATACAACATGGAAACGGGCCCTTTGGTCCATTTTAGTTTAGTTTGGAGATACAACGCGGACCCAACAGGCCCTTCGGCCCTCTGGGTCCGCGCCGACCAGAGATCCCCGCACATTAACACTATCCTATACCCACTAGGGACAATTTTTACATTTACCAAACCAATTAACCTACAAACCTGTAAGCCTTTGGAGTGTGGGAGGAAACCGAAGATCTCGGAGAAAACCCACGCAGGTCACGCGGAGGACGTACAAACTCCGCACTGACAGCACCCGTAGGCAGGATCGACCCCGGGTCTCCGGCGCTGCATTCGCTGTAAAGCAGCAACTCTAGCGCTGCACCACCGTGTCCGCCCATTTAGACAGGTACATGCATAGGATAGGTTTGGAGGGATATTGGCCAAATGCAGGCAGGTGGGGCTAGTGTAGATGTGGGCAGGTTGGACTGAAGGGTCTGTTTCCACGCTGAATGACTATGAATCTATTAAATTGTGATACAGGAGTCAACGATCAGGACTTCTCAATATAAGTGTGTGGCAGTAAAACAACATCATGGTTTAAAAAATAAGATGTTGTGCAGCAGGCAGGTGATTTGTATCCAGATGTTAATGGCAATGTTTTGTGAATGTTAAAAGCGTATTGTTCTGTTGTTTCCAGGCAGTTGTCCGTTGCATCGAGGAAGCCTCATCTCGAGGGATGAGTGAGATTTGTTTTGTGATGCAGCAAAATAGGTACATCCTGAATTTAATGGAGGGGTTTCAACAGAACGCCGTCTTTGGCACTCGCCGAAGAATCACTCGAAGACCCTTATTTCGCTCCCTTGTTCTACTGATTCCCTGCTTACAGTAAGTTGAACGTGAATCACGAATCACACATTGTGTAAAGCTTCCGTGGAAATATTTGCAATTAAATCTATCCTCGTGCAATGTGGAATTAAAAAAATAGTCGGGGCATATTTTACACCCTAAAATTTTTGAGCTAAAGCAACAGGTTTTGCCATCACCGTCACAATGAATCGGCAGCCAATTAGCAAAGTTTCATTGCACCCATCGGCTATTCTTGCTCTGCATGTCCATTATTAAGTGTAAAATGTACACAGAAATTGGACCATTGATGGTTTTTAATATCTTTATCGTTTAGTTCAGAGATACAGCAGGGATTCTTCGGCCCACCAAGACCATCGATCACCCATTCACACTAGTTCTATGTAATCCCACTTTCTCATCCACTCCCTGCACACTCGGGTCCAATTATTGGGGCCAATTAACTGACAAACCAGCACGTCTTTGGGATGTGGGAGGAAACCAGAGCACCTGGAGGAGGTCCACAGGGAAATCGTGCTAATTCAACACAGACAGCACCCGAGGTCAGGATCGAACCTGGTGCTGTTGGGCATTGGCTCTACCAGCTGTGCCACTGTGAGATGGACCACGCTTGATCCTCAGCCCAAGTTTGAACGGCCTACTCTATCTAGCTCCTGTTTCTTGCGTCGTTATACTCCACATATTTAGGGCGTAAAGATATTTCCTGCATTAGAAGTGCCATCAGATGATGATTTATTTCCTTCTCTCTTATATAAGGAGCAACCTGTGGACTCGACAGCCCCACAGTAGATTTTTCCCTTTGCTTTCTACTCCTTGTATACCTCAGCCGTCATTCCTTCATGACTGGTGTTGGTCAACAAAAAAACACACCATTCTGATGTTTTTTATGTTTGTAAGTGAGATTACCTCACCTTTTGGTTGCCCTTCAAAGGTTTGAGGAATGCTAAAATGTGAATGACCTCGGTGGTTTGATTGGCATGCAGACCTGTCACCATACAAAAGATGTCAACATACAAGTTATACTGGTCGAAAATGGCCACTAACAGAATTCCACTAATTGTCTAACAGTAGTTAGTTGGTAATCTGATCTGCCGAAACTGTGTTGTCTAGCACGATGAATCAGGTTTTAACTATGTGTTTGGTGGGGATGGGCGGAGGAGAGTTCAGATAGGCTGTTGGTTGTGTGCTGCTCGATCTGGGTCAGTGAGGAGTCAGAGGGTAACTTTCATACCTCTGAGCCAGAGGTTGTGGTAGCATTCTTTGGATATCTGAGCACAATTCTCATTTGAGCAGTGCCACAAGGGACCTGCATTTTCAAGTGGGTTCTGTGTCCGCCTCCTTCTCTCAGTCTAAAGAAGGGTGTCGACCCAAAATGCCACCTATTCCTTTTTTCCAGAGATGCTGCCTGACCTGCTGAGTTACTGCAACATTTTGTGTCTGTCTTCGGTTTAAACCGGCATCTGCTGCTCCTACCTACACATTCTGTATCAGGCAAGATGGTTGAACTGAGGTTCTGACTGCCCTCTCAGTACACATTGATATCTTTACTAAGTCTGAAGAAGGATTTCGGCCCGAAATGTTGCCAATTATCTTCGCTCCATAGATGCTGCCACACCCGCTGAGTTTCTCCAGCATTTTTGTGTACCTTCGATTTTCCAGCATCTGCAGTTCCTTCTTGAAACTTGATATCTTTACTCTCGGCTGTGAAATCTCATCAAGAGTGATTCCACTTTAAAAAAGGTTCTCCTCTCAGAAGGGTCCCGACCCAAAACATCGTCTGTCTAATTCCTACTACAGATGCTGCCTGACCTGCTGAGTTCCTCCAGCAGCATGTTATCTACTCCAGATTCCAGCATCTGCTGCCTCCTTTGTCTCGTACATAAGACATCCATGGTGAAGAGACATCTCCTGGCTGTCTGTCCAAAATGTATCTTCTAGCCAACACCACTAAGTAGCAAAAAGTTTACAAAAAAAGGACACAAAGTGCTGGAGTAACTCAGCGGGTCAGGTAGCATCTCTGGAGAACATGATAGGTGACTGTGGGTTGATTGTGGCTGGGGAAGAAAGCTGGAAGACAGGAGGGGTAGGACAAACCCTGGCGAGTAATAGGTCAATATAGGTGAGGGAATATCCCGAACCGAAACGTCACCTATCCGTGTTCTCCAGAGTTGTTGGCTGACTCGCTGAGTACCCTGTCACTAAATAGCATATAATTTGGCCACTGTCGCATTGCTATGTATGGGGTCATGCTGTGTGGACATTTGCTAGATTACAATGGTGACTCCATCAGAAGTATATCTTCAGCTGTAAAGCTGTGATTGTGAAAAGAGCTGTCAAGCCAGTTCTTTCTTTCTGATCTAAGATAAAATTATTTGTTTTCAATCAGCCAATTTTAGCACAGCCTGTTCTAGTGTACACGCTGACCAGTAAAGAGTTCTTTCTGCTCACTGATACTCGCCTTGGGTGGGCCCATCATCCACATGGTGGAGATTTCTGTGGAGGAGTTATCCTTCCTTGATTTTTTTTAACTGTGAGCAAATTTGGGCCCCATATCTGTGGAAGGGTGTGCTGGCTCTGGAGAGGGTCCAGAGGAGGCTTACAAGAATGATTCCAGGAATGAGCGGGTTAGCATATGACGAGGATTTGACAGCACTGGGCTCGTTGGAGTTTAGAAAGTTGAGGGGGGACCTAATTGAAACTTACAGAATAATGAAAGGCATAGATAGAGTGGATGTGGAAAGGATGTTTCCAGAGGTCATAGCCTCAGAACTAAGGGGCGCTCTTTTAGAAAGGAGGTGAGGAGGAACTTCTGTTGTGCTGCAGCAAGTAAGAATTTAATATGACATATGACAATAAAACACTCTTGACTCTTGACTAGTTAATCTGTGGAACTCATTGCCGCAGAGGGCTGTGGAGCCCGTCAGTGGATGTTTTTAAGGCAGAGATAGACAAATTTTTGATTAGAATGGGTGCCAAGGGTCATGGGGAGAAGGCAGTAAATTGGGATTAGGAGGCAGAGATCAGTCATGATTGAATGGCAGAGTGGACTCGATGGGCTGAATGGGCTAATTCTACTTCAAAGACTTGTGAACTATGGTTTGCAGATGTAATGAATAGTTTGCAGTAGGGGAGGAATTTTAACATGGGCAGCACGGTGGCGCAGCGGTAGAGTGGCTGCCTTCCGGCACCAGTGACCCGGGTTCGACCCTGACTGCCGGTGCTGTCTGCACAGAGTTTGTACGTTCTCCAGAGATGAATGGGTTTTCTCTGGGTGCTCCGGTTTCCTCCCACACGCCAAAGACATGGAAAGTTAATTGGCTTGGTATAAATGTAAATTGTCCTGAGTGTGTGTAGGATAATGTTAGTGTGTGGGGATCGCTGGTCGGCATGAACTCGGTGGGCCAAATTGCACACTAGAGGCAATTTACCAAGGCCAATTAACCTATAAACTTGTTCCCCGTTGGGATGTGGGAGGAAACCGGAGCGCTGGGAGGAAACCCGTGGGAAAAATTCCACACACAGACTCGCGCACACACACACGCACACACAAAAATAAGTAAAATAATATTTATGTAGCGCTTTATTGTAAGAACAGAAGGCTGGAAAAATGTAGCTGATCAGAGAACATTTGCAAAGAAAAATATTTAATATTTCAGGGATTCCCTCCATTGATTGATGTTTTCACCTTTCTCAAAATCTCCAACATCAGATGGGCGTGGGACTAGCGTAGATGCGACATCTTGGGCAGCGTGGGCCGAAGGGCCTGTTTCTGTGCTGTATGACTCTGAGTCTATCTGGAGTATTCAGCTGCTCCTCACTGTAACATCCCACAGTATATCGGTGCCTCACAGGAATTTTTTTTTAAGTAGTGACTGTTATCAGACACACACAATTCATTCTGCATTATCAATGTTCCAGAAACAGCAAAGAAATGATTGATCATCTGGCCCAAGCTTCATTATTTTATAGAACGTAGAACAGTACAGCACAGGATCAGGCCCTTTGGCCCACAATGTCCATCCTGAACATGATGCCAAGTTAAACTATTCTCCTCTGCCCAGGCTTGATCCATATCCCACCATCCCCTGCATATCCATCTGCTGACCCAAAAGCATCTCAAATGCCACTGTTGCTCCTTCTATTTCAATCTTTTCAGCTTCTCATCTATGCCCTTTATTTCTTTTGCTCTCTGTTTCTACTCACTTGTCTATCTATTCCGACACTCTTTATTTCTTTTGTCTCTCACTGGTCTTTTATTATTAAATCAAAAATACGAAGTTGTACAAGAATGGATATATGTATGTATGTATGTATGTATTAGGTACTCAAGTACCACACTATTGTACTGACTTCTAACAAAAATAAACACACAAAAAAATAATGCCACTGTTGCATCTGTCTCTACCACCACCCCTGTAAACGCATTCCAGGCACACACCACTCTGTGTTTTTAAAAAACTTGCCCTGCACATCTCCTTTAAACATTGCCCCTCTCATCTTAAAGCTATCTCCTCCAGTCTTTGTCATTTCCATTTTTTGGGGGAAAAGGTTCTGACTGTCTACCTTATCTATGCCTCTGTTCATTGTATATACTTCTATCAGGTCTCCTCTCAGCCTCCAACAATCCAAATAAAACAACTCATGTTTATCAAACCTCGTCTTTATAGGTAATTCTAATTCAGGCAGCATTTTGGTTAAAGAGGACTGCAGATGCCGATTTACAACAAAAAAAGACACAAAGTGCTGGAGTAACTCAGCAGGTCAGGCAGCGTCTCATGAGACTATGGATAGATGATATTTTGAGTCGGAATCCTTCTTTATATCTGGTAAAACTCCTCTGCACCCCCCCCCCCCCCCCCAAGGCTCCACATCCTTCTTGGAATGGGGTGACCAGAACTGCATGCAGTACTCCACAGAACTCACACCGTTTCCACAATGGTAAAATCAAGAAGACTCCTCGGATTGTTTCAAGGATCATAAAAGCCATCAAAACCTGTGGATGAAGGTCATGTGTAGGAAGGAACTGCAGATGCTGGTTTACACCGAAGATAGACACAAAATGCTGGAGTAACTCAACGGGACAGGCAGCATCTCTGGAGAGAAGGAATGGGTGACATTTTGGGTCGAGACCCTTCTTCAGATTGAAAGTCAGGGGAGAGTGAGTCGAGAGGTATGGAAGGGTAAGGTGTGAAAACGAAGATCAAAGCAGACGACGATAAGGAAATGTAGAATGGTTCATTGTTAGCTGAGGGGAAGGTGACAAGGAGGCACACAATCAGTAAAATGAATCAACGGAGGTCTCTGTTTTCTGTCACTAAACAGGAGGAGAAGGCAGGAGAATGGGGTTGAGAGGGAAAGACAGATCAGCCATGATTGAATGGGCATTGTAGACTCAATGGGGAAAAATGGCTTAATTCTGCTACTGTGTCTTATGAACAACAACACAGTACCCTTATGTGATGGTATGGCATATTCAAAAATGTTGTCAGATTTACAGTTTCTGTTGTGCTTTTTTTTGTCTTAGAACTTTGGGTGGCACGCCGGGCACTTTTGCGAAGTTACCAGAGGGATCCATTTCTCCAGCTATCGATATTCCTGCTGTTACTCCCCTTTCAAAAGTCTATCCTGAAACATGGATTTCAATGGAACTACTAGATGATTTCATTCAAGTGCCGGTCTCCATAGAAGACAAAAGCTACAGGACTGTGTATAATCTTTTCCATAAAACAATACCAGAAACCAAATTCAGGATATTGAATATTCTACGGGTTCAAAACCCGTACCTTTGGGAGAAGTATAAAAGGTAAGAGTTTTTTAAATTTTTATTTATTTATTTATTTATTAGAAGTAAGTACATTACATTTTAATGGTACCTTTTTACAGTTCCCAGAATTATTAAAACGTTCTTTGTACAACTTCCTTTTTTTAATTTTAGAAAGAAAGAAGTATCGAAGAGTAACGAATAGTCTAGTGAGTGTTGTGTAAAGAAAGAAATAAGTGAGAAAATGAAAGGAGATTCTCACACGCCACAAGTCGATATATATATATATTTTATTCTGAATCAATTTTCACCCAAACCCAGAATTTTTAATCTTACGAAGTTATTATACCCCATGAATCAATAAATGGAGACCAACTCGTTAAGAATTGGTCTTTTTTTTCTATTAGGAGTCTCACTTTTTCCAAATGGGCCGTGTCCAACATATTACCAATCCACATTTTTGACTGTTGGTATAGTAGTCTTTTTCCAGAATTTGAGTATGAGTTTTTTCGCTATTATTAAACCATAATTAAAAAATGAGATTTGGGATATATTTAATTGGTTTCCATCTCCCAATACTCCAAAGATAATCATTTCCATGCTAGGTTCCATTTTTATCTTAAATAAACTAGTGAATATATATCACACCAAAATCTTTGAAGTTTTGTGCAAGAAACAAAAGAATGTGTGAGGGTTACACAAAAAGCTGGAGAAACTCAGCGGGTGCAGCAGCATCTAAGGAGCGAAGGAGATAGGCGACGTTTGGGGTCGAGACCCTTCTCCAGCATCTGCAGTTCCTTCTTTAACAAAAGAATGTGTGAAGCTGGCATTTTGAGAAAGGCATTTATCACAGATGGGAGAAATATTTGAATACAATTTATTCAACCTAACTTTTGAATAATATAATCTGTGTACTATTTTAAATTGAATTACATTATGTCTAGTGTTAATCGAACATTTATGGGTATATATATCAAATACCTCTCCCATGTTTCTTTAGAAATTTTTATCATTAAATCTTTTTCCCAGTCTTCTCTAATTGCCTCTGTTGATGGCAATTCTCTATTAAGAATACTGTTATATAGATATGATATTAATTTTTGTGGTAAACATTTTGTGGTAAAAATTAAAAAGGTAAGAGTTGACCGTAGTATTTTTTAAATTTTGGAGCGTTACCTTGTATTGCAGATACTTAAATTTTACATTTGAATTGTAGATATCAATGTGTAGAGATCATAGTTATACATGCACACTGCCCAGATTATTTTAGTATTAGATGTTTTTGCGCCTGATATTGTGAATCCAAGATGCATAATGGAAGCAGGGGGACAGAGAACTGTGAAGATGCAACCATTTTTCAGCCAAGGAGGATGAAAGACTTAAACTACGCTGTGAATAGGATTGATTGGTCTAAAAAAAAAATTTGTCTTGTGGGGGGGGGAAAAAAACTTTAGTCAATCTGTGGAATTCATTGCTACAGCAGGTTGTGGAGGCCAAATCCATGGATTTTTTTTAAAGCAGAGATAGATAGATTCTTGATTAGTTCGGGTGTCAGGGATATGGAGAGAAGGCAGGAGAATGGGGTTAAGATGGAAGGATATATCAGCCATGATTGAATGGCAGAGTAGAATCGAATTCTGCTCCTATCACTTATGAACATGAAATTATCAATAACATTAAATGGCCATAAACGTTAGGTGAAGGAAGGAACTGCAGATGGTGGTTTATACTGAAGCTGGACTAAAAAATCTGGAGTAACTCAGTGGGTCAGGCAGCATTTCTGGACAACATGGATAGTTGACCTTTTGGGGTTGGGAACCCTTCCTTGGGTCTGGTCTGCCTCTGTCTGAGGAACTTTTGTTCCTATTCCTTTTTGTCAGAGATGCTGCCTGTCCCGCTGAGTTGCTCCAGCATTTTTTGTCTATCTTCAAAACGTGGGTGAATCCGTCTTCCTAACCTTGCAATGATAATTTTGATTTATCTTTGCAGATTTTTATCATGCATTAGCCAATTGACTCAGCGCATCCATTCTTTTAAAAGGTAGTTCTGCAGGCTTCCAGTTAACAATGCCACATCCTAAAGTTAGATTTACTGTATAGAATATAAAAGAGTAATGATGAAGAGGTGGAGAACATTTTGTCACTGAGGCAATGCAGATCTTGAGTCAGCACATAGTTAAATGGCGGGGTTTGGTACTTTTGGGTAGATAATCAACCAAGAGTAAGGCTACCATTGTGCATTAGACATCCATTATAATAAGTGGAAATTAATTGTGAGTGAATTATCTACAATGTCAATTTACGCCCTGAAAACTAGTTGGGGTGGCACGGCGGTAGAGTTGCTGCCTTACAGCGCCAGAGACCCGGGTTCAATCCCGACTAAGGGTGCTTGTCTGTACGGAGTTTGTACATTCTCCCCAGGACCTGCATGGGTTTTCGCCAAGATCTTCGGTTTCCTTCCACACTCCCAAGACGTACAGGTTTTGTAGGCTAATTGGCTTGGTATTTTTTTTAAAAAGTACATTTGTCCCGAGTGTGTGCAGGGCAGTATTAATGTGCAGGGAAGCACTGGTAGGCACAGACTCGGTGGGCCGAAGGGCCTGTTTCCGAGCTGTATCTGTAAACTAAACTGAACTAAATCTACCTCGATGAATCTAGCCAGGGGTCAGGTTACAATTGAACACGTTTTCAGTGAGCCAGCAACTCTATTGAGAACTGCTGACTACTTGGATGTGTGTGAAAAACTTCCACACCTGTTCACTGCAGCACAGAAGGTTAGATGCATGACATCACTCTACCCTTGGATTTACCACTTCACATCTGGCCCCTCAGTTTTACGCCATCCATGGTTGGCATATCCTACACCACCCTGCATTTAAATAATTTTAAGATTTTTTTTGTTAGTTCACATTTATGTCATTGCATGTTTACATTTAATTAATCGTGGTTAAATGTAATTGTATTGTCCCTTTTACTGTCTATGACAATCGGGGGGACATGTCGAAACAGTATAAAAGGCTCTGATAACATGGTGGTACATGGCAGCAGATGGTTAATGCAGCCTCCTTGGGACCAGCCAGAGTCAACTATATGGCATGGCCTTCTGTTTGGAAGCAGTAGGAGATTATTCATGTGTAGAAAGGAACTGCAGATGCTGGTTTTAACACAGAATCTGATAGACACGGAAAGTTGGAGTAACTCAGCGGGACAGAGCAGCATCTCTGGAGAAATGCTGGCCAGCTGATTACAGTTCCCTCATATTTGTTCAAGGCACGGATTGCTGACTTGTGAATTTCACAATAGACCAGACCAGCTCACCGCAGAGACTGAAGAAGGGTTTCGACCCGAAGCATCGCCCACTCCTTCTCTCTATAGATGCTGCCTGTCCCGCTGAGTTACTCCAGCATTTTGTGTCTATCTTCATTATATTGCGTGTGTTGCCTTGATGAAAGTATTTTTTAAACAGTTAAGGGCAAGAAATCTTGGTAATCCAAAGACATTAAAAGACATGAATCCAGTGCCAACTACATATAAATATTAAAGAGGCGCAGAGAATATTTAAAGAAAGGTTAATGGCATCTGGGCTTTTATGACTAGAGGACATGAATATAAAGGATTAGAAATTATGCTGCAATTGTACAATGGTCCAGTTATATGTAGAAACACCAATAGTTCCAGGTACAGCAATGCAGGAAGGTTAAAACAACTTTGGGGCTAACATTAGGCAGATGTATTAGAATAAAATGTAGACTCTAGAGCTTAAAGTGCATGTGATGATTGTATTCCCTGGAACTGAATAGGTAATGGTGATTTGATTCAAAATATTTGGGCGGAATTGAAGGGATAATTAGATGGATTGTTGGATGTGTGGAAGGAGGGGGTGTTTCTCCATCGAGATCAACCACCTGCTCTTGACATTCAGTAGCACTACCACTGCTGAGTTCCCCAACACCAGTAGACCGGGAGTCCACAATCTCTATTTGGACTAGCCACAAACATACTGCGGTTACAAGAGCAAGTCAGAGGCTGAGCTTCCTGAGGCAATTGACTCTACTTCTAATACCCCAATGCTTTTCCACAAAGGGACGTGTAAAATGTGTGAGGAAATGCTGTCTACTTGCCTGGATCAACGCAGTGCCAGTATCATTCAAGTAGCTGGAGAACTGCCAGGACAAAGCAGTCCACACCCTGCTACCCTAAACATTCATTCCCACCACCACTGGTGCATGGTGGCAGCAGGATGTGGCAGCGCCCAAATACACCTCAGTTACTCACCTTTGATACTCTGGCAGCACTTGTCAAACCTGTAACTTCAGTCTCCAGGAGGGATAAGGACAGCAGGGATACAAGAACACTCCTGTGTGGAATCCTCTCCTGTTCCTACTCGTAGAAGAGTTCAGCTCAAGAAAAGCCCCGTCAGCCTACAATGAGTAACCTGCACATATCTGCGTGCACATAACCCATACCCCTCCAGTCCCCGCATATCCATGTGCACGTTAACGTCTCCTAAACGCCACTCTCGTATCTGCGTCCACCACCCACTCCTGGCAGCGCGGTCCAGGCACTCGCCGAGCTCAATGTAGATTCAAAAAATTGCCGCGCACACCTCCTTTAATCTTTGCCCCTCTCGCCCTAAAGCTGTGCCCACTAGTATTTGATATTTCCATCCTTGGATCCTGACGTGGCAATATATTGCTGTTCCGTTATTCTCAGGAATTTGAGGCCAGGTGGGGAGTCCTGCTGTGGACCCCCAGCAGGACCAAAAACAAGTCCTGTCAAAGGGCGGATGAGGTCCCAGCGAGCCAACGGCCATCCACACTTCAGTAGAAGTTGCGATCACCGTCGTACACAGCATTGTAAGGCACCGGGCCCGTTGATGTTTTCAACAACAATGATGATGATTTATTCTCACAGGGTGTGAATTCTGGAAATCCCTCCCCAATAGCGTTTGTACGAGTGCCTTCGCCAGATAGATTTCAGCAGTTCAAGAAAGTGGCTCACTATCACTTTCTCAAGAGCCGCTGGGATTAAGTGCTGACCTTGCTGGCAATACCTAGCGTCTGATGAAGGTTTTCGACCCTGTTCATTTTCTCCAGAGATGCTGCCTGTCCTGCTGAGTTACTCCAGCATTTTGTGTCTATCTTCGGTGTAAACCAGCGTCCGCAGTTCCTTCTTCCACCTCGAGTCTATAACATGAATACGTGAATAAATACTTAATTGCTTAAATAAAATTTGCTGCATGGTCTAATAAGCCTTTTCGTATTTATGTTGTCCACCAGGAAAAAGGACTACATGTCACGGAAGATGTCTGAAATGGATAAGATCCTGAACGAGCGGCATCTATTCCATGGGACCTCACAGGACGCAGTGGATGCCATCTGCAAACACAATTTTGATCCCAGGGTGTGTGGGAAACATGCCACCATGTTTGGACAAGGCAGTTACTTTGCACGAAAGGCGAGCTATTCTCACAACTTTTCCAAGAAGTCACAAGAAGGCGTTCATTACATGTTCCTGGCCAAAGTGCTGATTGGGAAGTACACCTTGGGCAAGCCGACCATGAGGAGACCTCCGCCACAATCTCCTGCTGACCCTTCCAGTGATTTGTACGACTCGTGTGTGGATAACTGGCTAGAACCTCAGATTTTTGTCATCTTTAACGATGACCAGAGTTTCCCTTACTTCATTATTCAATATGAAGAAGTTGGAAGTACCGTAACTGTTTGATGAATGGTCACAGACTGGAGATGCTACCACGAACTTATCTATACACTATAGACAGAGATATGTGCAGACGGAACTTATCGATAAACTCAATGACATGGCCACCAGCCATTGTAAGAATACTGCACTGGCAGTACCCTGACAAGTGTAAATATCTAAGTACATTGCCTTGAACATTGTTCAAATGTTTATGTGCCTCTTTGTTTGTGAATGAGTGTATTTATATAGAAAAAATGTTGCCCATTTTTAATTAATTCTGAAGTATTTGAGAAATGTATACTTGACTTGAGTACAGTAGTTTATTTTTTAATTATCAGACGCTGAAGTGTGGAAATTAAATGTTGAGCACTTTTTAAACCAAAGTTTTTTGCCGAGATGTTGATGGTGATTTCAGTAAAATGTAGCGACTGCCAGAGATGCAGAGGACAAGGCGGGTGTATTGCTTACCTTACTGGCTGGAGATAAAGATCTACCACAGCAGTCTTTTCATCTGCCACAGGAAAGGAAGCCCTTACCGTGAGAAAGGCCCATTTGATGCTTTCCCAGAGCTGTAAATTGTGGTGATTTGGTTCTTGACTCGGCGTCTTTTTTTTTGGCTCGTCAATGTACTGTGATGACTTTCTTGGTCCACTTTCTCCTCCGCCAAAGAACTGAAACCAGCACAGAGCAGACAGGGATGCTCCACTAAAGAACTAGAAAGGAAAGTGTCGACATCAATCCTGTTCTGCATTATTTAGCAAGCGAACAGTTAAACATTCCCTTCCCGAAACACAAAGGGTTACTGCCCCACAGCGCCGGAGACCCAGGTTCGATCCTGACTACGGGTGTTGCCTGCACGCTCTCCCCCTGACCTGTGTGGGTTTTCTCCGAGATCATCTGTTTCCTTCCACATTCCAAAGACGTACAGGTTTGCAGGTTAATTGGCTTGGTATAAATGTAAATTTCCCTAGTGTGTGCAGGATAGTGTTAATGGGGCCTGCTTTACACACTGTACCTCTAAACTAAACAAAGTGCTGGGGGAACTCAGCGGGTCAGGCAGCATCTGAGTTCCTCCAGCACTCAGTGTTCTGCTGCAGATTCCAGCATCTGCAGTTCTTTGGTGATATTCACAAAGGGAATCACAATCACTCTATATTGGTAATCTTCCAAATTCCTCTTTGGCTGTGCGTGGTAAAAGAATGATGGGAAAATGGTGCAATGCTTCAGATCACAACGACTCTCCTGCAGTGGTGTTGTGGGTTTCTCAGGCTTCACTGTAAAATGAAAGGCAAGAAATTGAGCACAAGAATCATTTGGCCTGACACTGGGAACTTGACTGTCCTTTCATTCGAATAAAATCCATGTTACTCACCTTGTTAATCAGCACCAAAGGAAAGTCTGTTACAGTAACTGAAACGCAGCCTTAGAAAATATAATTGGATTGCAGATTGGAAGCCACAGTAAAGAGAGAAGCAAATGGGATCACTCCAGTTAACCTATTCACGTCACTGACATCTGGAAATAATGTGCTTCCAAATCTTCAAGCAAAAAGGCTAAACGCTAAACTATCAGCAGTCAAGTTTTGATAGAATCTGCCTGTTTTTAATTTTATTCTGTCTCACATTAATTATTTCACTTCATAAATAGCTTATGTTTGGATGTCACAGTGCCATTAAGTAGCTGTTGTTTTTTTAAAATAATAAAACAAATAGTGTTGCTAGCCTGCCAGCACTCTCTACACGCATATCCTAGAATCATTGAATGTGAACTTTGGAAAATGGATAAAAATCCAGGGGGCAATTGAAGCAGACCACAGATAACCAGTTCAGATAATAAGACCCCAAAAGAACGAGCAGAGAACTGTACAGCACAGGAACAGGCCATTCGGCCCACAATGTCCATGCCAAACATGATGCCCAGTTCATTAATCTCCTCTGCCTGCATATGATCACCATCCCCTCCATTCCCTGTGTTATCTAAAAGCTTACAGAAAAAGACAGAGGGACCTTCAACAAGTGGTTATACCCAGACACAGTATTCAGGGGCAGCTCTTATTAAAAACCTCAGACCATAGAAATGTATGACGTTTCCATGCAATACAGATACTCTCTGAGAAATCTGCACCTACTTGCAGTCATGCTGTAAACTCAGAGCAGCATGGGTTGTATAATCCAAACTCATTGATCGGATTGGATTGATAACTAAGTTTATTATAACATGTACTGAGGTACAGTGAAAAGCTTTTGTTCAGTGGAAAGACGATATGTGATTACAATCGAGCCGTCCACAGTGTACAGATACATGATAAGGGAATAACGTTTAGTGCAAGGTAAGGCCAGCAAAGTCCGATCCAAGACAGTCTGAGGGTCTCCAATGAGCTAGATGGTAGTTCAGGACTGCTCTCTGGTTGTGGTAGATGGTTCAAATGCCCGATAACAGCTGGGAAGGAACTGTCCCTGAATCTGGAGGTGTATGTGTAGATTTCTCAGAGAACATCCATACCACTCACCATTGTGTAGGTGACCATTCTAACAAACTTCTCTGGGTTTAGTGCCTTCGATATTTCATTCAAAGGTATTCGCACAGTGGCAGTGTTACATTTATTTGGTCATAGAGGCTCTGTACCCCTTTGTCAGAGATCAGCTTTGCCTGGCTGCTGGACACTCAGTTGCGTATTGTGTTGATAACAGCCTAAATCCATAGGGGAGGGGTGCAGTGGTGCCTTACAGCACCAGAGATCTGGGTTTGATCCTGACTACGGGTGCTGTCTGTACATATTTTGCACATTCTGCTAGTGAATGCATGGTTTTTTTTCCCGTTGCTCCGGTATCCTCCCACATTCCAAAGGCATGCACGTTAGTAGGTTGATTGCCTTCTGTAAATTGTCCCTAGCGTATAGGATAGAACTAGTGTTTGGGGCGATTACTGGCGTCATGGACGGTGGGCCGAAGGACCTGTTTCCACGCAATATCTCTAAACTAAACTAAAATCCAGTGGGGTCTTGATCATACCCATGCAGATTCAATGCCCATCAGGGATAGCATTCTGTGCTGTCTGTTGTCCATTCTGCGGTGTCCATTGTCCCAGCTGCATCTGAGCGACCATGGGAAATGAAAGGAGAGCAATGGGTAAAGGTGTGAGCAGCTGCCATGGAGTGGTCCCCACGCTGGCACTAAGTCTGGCAGAATAGACCATTAGCACTGAAACTAAAGGTTTCATTATTAGGATTCATGGTGATCATTCGTTGGAAAAAAACATATAGTGCACCGTCAGTAGGTCACTGCAAAGGTAATGTGTACATTCTCCATGTAACCACGTGGGTTTTCTCTGGGTGCTCTGGTTTCCTCCCACACTCCCAAAGACGTACAGGTTTGTAGGATAATTGGTTCCTGTAAAATTGGAATTTGCCCCTAGTGTAGGATGGTGTGAGTGTATTGGATGATTGTTGGTCAGCATGGACTTGGTGGGCTGAAGGGCCTGTTTCCACACTGCATCTCTGAAGTCTAGAGTAAAGTTTAGAGTTGGGCGATCAGCTGATGTCGGTAAGCAGTATGACATGATCGAACTCATAACTATGGCGCGTGGCCTCGTCATCTTGAGGGGCCGCCTCTTGTTATCAACTATTAAACAAGGCTCTAAGAACTAGGAACATGTGGAGAAAGGTGAAAGAAGAAGCTGCCCAATTTGTCTGACAATACACGTGATTGCAATGGCTACTCCCTATTCAACAGCTCCCAGTTTGCCTTCTCTCCACCATTGACCATCAGTGCATCCATTTGATCACATCGTGAAGATAAATCCCAGTATTAAAAGAAGTTCCAAACCAATTTTAAATGTCAAAATGAGTTACACTGCACGCACACTTCGCTGTGTAGGAAGGAACTGCACCAAGTATACGCACAAAATGCTGGAGAAAATCAGTGGGTCAGGCAGCATCTCTGGAGAAAAGGAATAGATGACGTCAGGTCTCGACCTGAAACATCACCTATTTTCTCCAGGGATGCTGCCTGACCCACCGAGTTACTCCAGCATTTTGTGCCTATCTTCGGTGCAGACTTTACTGATCACTATGCTTTGAGGTTACCCTGCAGTCCCAAGTGGGTGCAACATGACCAGGGCAATGTTCCTGACTTGCAGCGGAACAATGATGGAGCAACCAAATGTGACTGCGAGGACGCAACCCAAACTATGGAGCACTTAGTGTTAAAGAAGGAACTGCAGATGCTGGAGAATCGAGGGTTACACAAAAAGCTGGAGAAACTCAGCGGGTGCAGCAGCATCTAAGGAGCGAAGGAGATAGGCGACGTTTCGGGTCGAGACCCTTCTTCAGTCTGAAGAAGGGTCTCGACCCGAAACGTTGCCTATCTCCTTCGCTCCTTAGATGCTGCTGCACCCACTGAGTTTCTCCAGCATTTTGTGTAACCTTATGGAGCACTTACTTACCTGCCCCCTCCTCCCAGAGTCCTGCAAACAAGAAGATCACAAGGTCTTAAACCCATGTGCCAGAGCCTGCATTATGCAGTGGCTTGGAAATGTGTAGCAACACGACAAGAAGAAGAAGTGGAGAATGGCAATGACCATGGAGGAAGATATCAATAAGTCAGGCCCCTGAAAGGGTGTAGATGCAAGTGGCAGCCATCTGGGCTGGCTTGGGTGAGAGGGCAACTGGTTTGTATTCCACAAACACACTCAACAACCCGTGGAATCATGGGAAAATAGCTCTCTGGAGTATGCCAGATCCTCCAGGACAAACCATCATCCACAGCCAGTATAAACTACAATAGCAGCCCTCAGACCTTGAGTGCTGGAGTAGCTCAGTGGGCCAGGCAGCATCTCAGGGGAATGCAGATAAGTGACGTCACCTACCTATAGTCTCCAGGGATGCTGCTTGACCACTCCAGCACTCTGCATCTTCCTTTGTAATCCAGCATCTGCTGTTCCTTGTTTCCAGCTCTCAGACCGTAGCTAGCTTCTGCTTTTATAGGCAATGGAAGTTGTGACTTGGGTGTGGAGCACTCCATCTTGGTGGGGCCACAAGTGCACAAAGAGCGTTGGTCACCATTTGCATGTGGAAAGGTTGGACACCTGGTTGCCTGCTAAGTCCTACACCAAACTGGTGGCCAATACCACCACGCTCCTTCACATGGACCTCAGGCTTCCCAATTCACCATGCACTTTGTTGTTCTGCTGCAGTCTCCCACTGAAGACCTCTCAAGAGGATTGTGTGTAATCTCACTGCCATGCAAGTTGACCTTAGCACCAACCTTACTACCAACCCTGGCTGCCAATCATCTATGCCAAATGATCAAGAATTTCTGTTCCATCCTCGAAAACAGGTGGTTCATTGGTTGAGCTGGTGGCTGTGAGGATCATAGTGGGTGAATGTGTTTCATCAGTGATTTGCTCCTTCACTGAGCGTGCTGGGGTATTTTGAGCAAGCAAGGTACAAGAATCGAGTTATCGTGTAGAAGTGCAGAGACTGGAAATAATATTCATTGAGTTATGCTGCATGGAAACAGACCCTCCAGCCCAATTATCCATGTCAACCAAGATGCCTATCTATATTAATCCCATTTGTGCTTGGTCAATATCTCTCTAAACCTTCAACCATGTACCTGCCCAAATGTCTTGTAAATGCTGCATTTATACCCACCTCTACAACCTCCTCTGACAGCTTGTTCCATGTCACCCACTATCCTCTGTGTGATAAACTTGCCTCTCTGATCCCCTTTAGATCTTTCACCTCCCACCTTAAACTTACACCCTCTAGTTTTAGACTTCCTCCTCTGGGAAAAAAAGACTGTAGCTATCTACCCTATCAACGCATCTCATCATTTTATAAGCCTCTATAAGGACACCTCTCAGTCTTCATCGCCACTGGTAAAATAGCCCATCTTATTTAATTCATAGATTCTGAGAGACTCATGGAGTTCTACAGTACAGAAGCAGGCCCTTTGGCTTTGATGAAGAGAATACTCACACAATTACCAGCTTGTAACTTGCAGAGAGTTTAGTTTAGTTTAGAGATATAGCACGGAAACAGGCCCTTACGCCCACAGAGGCCGCGCCGAACAGTGATCCCCGCACATTAACACTACTCGACGCACACTAGGGACAATTTTTTACATTTACAGTGGCTTGCAAAAGTTTTCATACCCCTTGAACTTTTCCACATTTTGTCACGTTACAACCACAAACGTAAATGTATTTTATTGTGATTTTATGTGATAGACCAGCACAAAGTGGTGCATAATTGTGAAGTGGAAGCAAGTTGTAGTGGATGATAGTCACTCGTTGAGCTGAAGTCACGTTTACATTTGCTAGTGAAGTCATTGTTCAGGTCCCTGTCTAATCAACCAGCACAGGTTAATCGTAATACACCCGCTCATTCTGGTGGCTATTAAGTTTAGCCATTTTGATTTCTTTCTTTCCTTGGGGATGTTTACAATTACAGTTAGACACAAAGTGCTGGAGTAACTCAGTGGCTCAGGCAGCATCTCTTAGGAGAACATGGATCGGGTCAGGACATTCTTCAGACCTCTAAGAGGAACGTTGTAGATGGGAGAAGGGGTCGTCACTGGGAGGTTCCCGATGTTGGGGAGGTCCAGGACAAGGAGTCACAGCTTAAGGATAAGGGGGAAATCCTTTAGGACCGAGATGAGAAGGACTTTTTTCACACAGAGAGTGGTGGGTCTCTGGAACTCTCTGCCACAGAGGGTAGTTGAGGCCAGTTCATTGGCTATATTTAAGAGGGAGTTAGATGTGGCCCTTGTGGCTAAGGGGATCAGAGGAGAGAAGGCAGGTACAGGATACTGAGTTGGATGATCAGCCATGATCATATTGAATGGCGGTGCAGACTCAAAGGGCCGAATGGCCTACTCCTAATTTCTATGTTTCTATGTTTCTATGTGAGGACACCTTGCCAGAAAAGAGGGGCCAGACCTGAAACGTCACCTGTCCATGTTCTCCCGAGATGCTGCCTGACCCACTGAGTTATTCCAGCACTTTGTGTCTTTTTTGTAAACCAGCATCTGCAGTTCCTTATTTCTCCATGCCACTGTAGTTACAGTTGTTGCCTGATTGGGTCAAAATACTCATGTCATCAATAAAATAATATAAGGATCAATTATCAAAGAATATAAATCATTATCAATGGATCACGGCACAGTTTCTACAAGGCATGGAATAATGGACACTTACAGAAGTCCATGAATAAGATCAAATGGAAAGTACACAGAACATAATTCAAAATTCATTTATATGTGCATGAACGTCCCTGAGAACCATGACATTTGACAGATTTGAATCCTAAATGAATATCCTGTACTTGGTTGAATGAATTCAATTGTATTCAACATTGAGATGGAAACTTGAGATAAATCTGTGCATGTTTTATTCTCAAGTGCAGTTTCAGTCTGAATCAGTTTTGAAGAATAGTCAGCAGGTAGGATGTTTCAATTGCATGTTGTCATGGTTGTGTGCGCCAAATTCTTCTCTTTGTCTCTTTATTTAAGAGTAAACTAAATTTGAGAAAAAACTGCCAATCATACGTATTATAATAGACATTTTCATTCATATTCCTGTATGAGACTGGAGCAGTTTCCCCATTGTAATAATTCAATATTTTAGGCATTTAACACTGCAGGTCTTTCATAATCTCAAACTTAGATGATACACAGTAGGTTAAAAATGTCATTTGAACATATATAGGCCTTCGGACCATGTGTACTTACGGCATCATGCAACAAACATTTCTTATTCCCTTATCGTGCATGTGTACACAGCAGATGACTCGATTGTAATCATGTATTGCCTTTCTGCTGACTGGTTAGCAGGAAACAAAAGCTATTCACTGTACCTCAGCGCACGTGACAATAAACTAAACTGACCCATTGAAGGGATAGGAAAATAATTGTAAAAAGCAAAAAACTGCAGATGCTGGAAATCTGAAATAAAACGACAATGTGTTAGAAATACTCAGCCGGTCATGCAGCTCAGGTGGATAAGGATTTTAATGTTGCGGGTCAGTGAATGTATATCGGAACTAGTTTCTCACGTAAATTTACTGTCATAGGAACTCCAATAATAGAGTGAAGCACAAAAATAGATGGGCCAGCCAGCAGTGAATAGGAAATAAAGAGGCCATGAAGGGATATAGATAGGTTACATGAATGAGCACGAAATTGGCAGATGGAGTCTTTTTGGGGAAAATGTCAATTTTGGAAGGAAGAATGAAAAAGCAGATTGTTATTTAAATGGAGTGAGGCTACGAAATGCTGAGTTACAAAGGGATCAGGGACCCCGAATCCATGAATCACAAAAAATGAGGGTGAAAGTGCAATAATTAATTAAGAACTCTAAGTTTTGCTGCAACTTTACAGTATACTCCAATTCAATTCAAGTCAATTCAATGAACTTTATTTATAGAAACATAGAAATTAGGTGCAGGAGTAGGCCATTCGGCCCTTCGAGCCTGCACCGCCATTCAATATGATCGTGGCTGATCATCCAACTCAGTATCCCGTACCTGCCTTCTCTCCATACCCTCTGATCCCCTTAGCCACAAGGGCCACATCTAACTCCCTCTTAAATATAGCCAATGAACTGGCCTCAACTACCCTCTGTGGCAGAGAGTTCCAGAGACCCACCACTCTCTGTGTGAAAAAAGGTCCTTCTCATCTCGGTCCTAAAGGATTTCCCCCTTATCTTTAAGCTGTGACCCCTTGTCCTGGACCTCCCCAACATCGGGAACAATCTTCCTGCATCTAGCCTGTCCAACCCCTTAAGAATTTTTTTAAGAATTCCAATCCGTTAAAGTATCCGTTAGGAACTTCATTGGTGCAGAACATCAGTGTGTGTACAGTTCACATACCCAGCAACACAACATAATACACCGCACACATCACATACCAGCAGTCCAACAATGGTCTGTAGGAAAAGCTTGCAAAGCACAATACATGAAGAATAGGCAATAAAAACATTAAAAGAATGTTAAAAAAATTTATATGAATAAATGAATAAATAAATATTCATGAGTCTAATGGATGTAGGCACGAAACTCGACATGGCTCTCCTAGTCCTGAATGTGAGTGACCTGTATCTCTGGCCTGAGGGTAGAAGACTGTATTGGCTGTGCAGTGAGTGAGTGGTGTCTGAGGCTATTTGTGTTCCTTTTAGTTTAGTCCTCTTAGAACGTTGAGTATAGGTTTGGACTGAAAATAGGCACAAAATGCTGGAGGGTTATGCAACATCTCTGGAGAAAAGGAATAGGTGACGTTTCGGGTCGAGACCCTTCATCAGATTCGGGTTGACCTGCAAACTCAGAGAAAGTTGGGTGTGAAAGTGTGCACTGTGCAGAGAAGGGTCACTTAGTTGATTTTTGGGGTAAAGGGTGTGAAGAAATGCTGTGCAGGCGAGGGCTACATACACTGAAGTATGGAAGAATGAGAGGTGATGGTATTGAAATGTACACCCCTCGAGGGGAACTTGTCAGGGTGTAGGGTGCAAGAGCGTTTCCCCTTGTATCTCGGACGAGAGGGCATTGCTTTGGAGGTAAGGAGGTATCTCTTTTTTCAGAGAGTGTCTGGAAGTCTCTATGAAAACAGTTATGGGGCAAGGTAATTCGGTATATTCAAAGCAGAGGTTCACAGACATTTAAACTGCGAGGAATATGGGGCAAGAGCAGGAAGGTGGAGAATTGAGACCAGGATTGGATCAGACATGATTTTATTGAATGGCAGAGCAGAACTTTGGGCCAATTGACCTATCCCTGTACCAACGTCTATGAATTACATATTTTTCCTCCATTCTAAAGAGACTACAATGCTTCAAGACGTGATTTTCCTGTACTATGTATTGAAGTAAATATCACACACGTCATGGTCAGTTTTGTAGCTATTCCAGAAGTATGAACTCTAATTATTGTACCCCACGCAATGCAGAACTGTACTTATTGACAAATATAAAAATGTTCAATAAAATCAGCAGACTCATTCCCTGATCAGTAAATTTCATGTCCGTTTCTTAATTCATTCTAAATTGCCAACTAGAGAGCGGTCCTGAGCTACCATCTACCTCATTAGAGACCATTGGGCTATCTTTAATCAGACTTTTCTGGACTGTACCTTGCACTAAATGTTGTTCCCTTTATCCTGTTGACGGCCCGATTGTAATCATGTATAGTCTTTATGCTAACTGGATAGCACGCAACAACATTGCTTTTTACTGTACCTCGATACACGTGACAACAAACTAAATTAAACTAAACTAAAAATGGAAAGAGTGGCAAGATGTTTATGCATCAAAGTAAATTGCGGAATTGACCTATTAGGTTAATAAAAAGCACTTTTGTGTTGGCTTATCACCTCAAAGACAGCGTACTGCATTAGGTGCTCATAATGAGGAGAGACCAAATGTGGATTTCCAGACTGCCCGTTTCCCGTCTGCAGGAGTGACCCAGAGTTTCTTGCTGACTGTCACTATAATACTTAATTCCATTCCCACTCTGAATTATCTATGGCTTCCTGCATTATTAAACAAACCCCCTCGCAAGCTAGAGGAACAAACCTCATTGAGTCATAGAGTGATACAGTGTGGAAGCAGGCCCTTCGGCCCAACTTGCCCACACGTGCCAATATGTCCCAGCTACATTAGTCCCACCAGCCCGCGTTTGGTCCATATCTCTCCAAATCTGTTGTATCCCTGTCTAACTGTTTCTTAAATGTTGGGATAGTCCCAGCCTCAACTACCTCCTCTGGCAGCTTGTTCCATACACCCACCACCCTTTGTGTAAAAAAGTTACCTCTCATCTTTTCCCCTTCGCCTTAAACCTATGTCCTCTGGTCCTCGATTCACCTACTCTGGGCAAGATACTCTATGCATCTACCCGATCAATTCCTCTCATGATTTTATACACCTCTAAAAGATCACTCCTCATCCTCCAGCACTCCAAAGAATAGAATCCAAGCCTACTCAACCTCTCCCTATAGCTCAGACCTTCTGGTCCTGGCAACATAAATCTTCTGTACCCTTTCCAGCTTGACAACATCTTTCCTATAGCATTTGTGCCCAGAACTGAACACAATACTCTAAATGCAGCTTCACCAATGTCTTATACAACTGCAACATGACCTCCCAACTTCTATACTCAATACTCTGGCTGATGAAGGCCATGTGCTAAAAGCCTTTATGACCACCCAATCTATCTGCGACTCCACCTTCAAGGAACCATGCACCTGCACTCCTAGATCCCTCTGCTCTACAATACTCCCCAGAGCCCTGCCATTCACTGTGTAGGTTCTGCCTCCTCTTCTGTCAGGCTTTCCAGACCTAATGTCAAAATTTCCAACTTCAGGAAATTATTTCACTGTATCAGAAACTATTTCTGCTGCGAGTTATCGATCTGTAGTAATGGCTCTGCTTCCCACTCACCATGGGTACAACCTGACCTGCTGGATTGTTCCACAGCCTTGCTACTTGCAACATACTACACTTTGGTCGATGGTTTTACCTCTAACTGTTTGCATTAAACCATGCGACTGACTGACCCTTAAACTCAGGACAACCCAGGCCTCGTTGTCTCAGTTAGGCCCTCCTGCGCTCCATCGCTCCCGTCATCCATCCTCCTGCCACATCCATTTTAGCTAAAATGCAACTTTCTTATCTCTAGCTCCCAATCCTGATGAAGGGCCTTTGAATTGAAATGTTAACTCTGTTTCTCTTTCCACTAATATTGCCTGACCTGCTGAGGATGTCTTTGTATTGTTATTTCAGATTTCTAACATCTGCAGTTGATTTTCCTGTTAACAGTCGTTCGGTCTCATCTCACCTCAGAAATTCAGCTCTTTATGAAACAGTTGGAGATCATTGGGCCGAAGATACTGCATGCATCTGCTGCTAAGTGGTCTTGGTGGAATGCAAACTGAGTACTCGTGAGTGGGCTAATGGTAATGAAAACGCAACGTGCTGGAGGAACTCAGCAGGCCAGGCCGCGTCTGGGAATGGGAATAGTGAAGCCATGTTTCAGGTCGGGACCCTTCTTCAGCACATTTTGTTTTGCTCCAAAATGCCAGCATCTGCAGTCTCTTGTTAATGATAGGTACTGCTTGATAGCACTACTAATGGCATCACTCTGCTCATGATTGGCAATAAAAGTTTGGCGTGTTCTACATTTAATAGACAGGATGTATCAGAGCAACTTTGAAACATAGAGAAACATAGAAACATAGGTGCAGGAGTAGGCCATTCGGCCCTTCGAGCCTGCACCGCCATTCAATATGATCATGGCTGATCATCCAACTCACTATCCCGTACCTGCCTTCTCTCCATACCCCCTGATCCCTTTAGCCACAAGTGCCACATCTAACGCCCTCTTAAATATAGCCAATGAACTGGCCTCAACTACCTTGTGTGGCAGAGAATTCCAGAGACTCACCACTCTCTGTGTAAAGAATGTTTTCCTCATCTCGGTCCTAAAGGAATTCCCCCTTATCCTTAGACTGTGACCCCTTGTTCTGGACTACCCCAACATCGGGAACAATCTTCCAGCATCTAGCTTGTCCAACCCCTTAAGAATTTTGTAAGTTTATATAAGATCCCCCCTCAATCTTCTAAATTCCAGCGAGTACAAGCCGAGTCTATCCAATCTTTCCTCATATGAAATTCCTGACATCCCAGGAATCAGTCTGGTAACTTTGCGATAGTCAAGCACTGTGGTGGAATGCCAACTTTCTGCAATTACACTTGGGGATTTTTGCACTGAATCTGCTCCAGTGTAAATCTGGGACAGGTTCAATGACTCCATTCATTTCAACAGAGAAGATCAACAGTGTGATAATGCTGGGGGTTACACAAAATGCTGGAGAAACTCAGCGGGTGCAGCAGCATCTAAGGAGTGAAGGAGATAGGCGACGTTTCGGGTCGAGACCCTTCTTCAGACTGGTCAGGGATCAGGGAAACGAGAGATATAAACAGTGATATGGAGAGATAAAGCAAGAACAATGAGTGAAAGATATGCAAAAAAGTATTGGTGATAAGGGAAGCAAGCCATTGTAAGCTGTTTCTGGTGTGAAAATGAGAAGCTAGTGCGACTTGGGGGGGGGGAGATGGAGAAGGAATGTCAGGGCCCGAGGGCTGAGGGAGAGGTGGGGGGGGGGGGGAAGGGAGCAGTCTGGGTTAACAGAATTGAGAAAATTCAATGTTTAAGCCAAGAGGATGCAAACTCCCCAAGCGGAATATGAGATGTTGTTCCTCAAACTTGCGGTGTTGTTCACTCTGGCCATGGAGGAGGCCCAGGACCGAGAGGTCGGATACGGAGTGGGAGGGGGAGTTGAAGTGCTGAGCCACCGGGAGGTCGGGTTGGTTATTGCGGACCGAGCGGAGGTGTTCGGCGAAACGATCGCCTAGCCTCCGCTTGGTCTCACCAATGTAGATTAGCTGGCATCTGGAGCAACGGATGCAGTAGATGAGGTTGGAGGAGGTGCAGGTGAACCTCTGTCGGACTTGGAATGACTGCTTGGGTCCCTGAAAGGAGTGGATGGGGGAGGTGAAGGGACAAGTGTAGCATCTCTTGCGGTTGCAAGGGAAAGTGCCCGGGGAAGGAGTGGAGCGGGAGGGAAGGGAAGAATTGACGAGGGAGTTGCGGAGGGAGCGGTCTTTGCGGAAGGCAGACAGGGGGGGAGATGGGAAGATGTGGCGAGTGGAGGGGTCACGTTGGAGGTGGCGAAACTGGCGGAGGACTATCTGTTGTATGCGTTTTTTGGGAGTCAGTTGGTTTGTAGTGGATGTCAGTCAGGAGTGTGTCACCTGCAATAGAGATGGTGAGGTCAAGGAATGGTAGGGAAAAGTCGCACTAGCTTCTCATTTTCACACCAGAAACAGCTTACAATGGCTTGCTTCCCTTATCACCAATACTTTTTTGCATATCTTTCACTCATTGTTCTTGCTTTATCTCTCCATATCACTGTTTATATCTCTCGTTTCCCTGATCCCTGACCAGTCTGAAGAAGGGTCTTGACCCGAAACGTCACCTATCTCCTTCGCTCCTTAGATGCTGCTGCACCCGCTGAGTTTCTCCAGCATTTTGTGTACCCTCGATTCTCCAGCATCTGCAGTTCCTTCTTTAACACAACAGTGTGATAATGCTGATAAGTCCAGGTCATTTAGTTTTCTTGAATGAATCAAATTAAATATAATTAAACGTTTTACACATGTCCAGGTATTTTTAAATATTTTGATTCATACAACTGTTAACATTTGTAATCATTTAAATTGTTTTGCATGGAATTATCTAATAGATTTTCCATGGCTATGAATTTGAGAGGCATTTACTGAAGGTTGGAGGGTTGCAAGGTATTGAGGGAGGGTGTGACTTAACCAGATATTAAAGTATTTCTGTGGGCAGAACTTGCTATTCTTCATCAATCAAGCTGGAGCCGGCTCTGCGGACCAAGCTGCCACTGGAAGATTGTTTTCACCAAGTATTGACCTGGCAGGGAGGGAAGCAGTTAGACTAGGGCACTGGCTAATCTCAGGAAATTCCATGCCTGTTGTATACCTGAACAATGCAATCAATAATAAACTGACATTAATAAAGATAAGCATTGTTAGTACAGTATTTCTTGTGGAATGTTCACTTGAATGAAACACCTGGATTAAATATTACACGAGGAAGCAAATGAATATTTCATAATATTTAACTCCATTACAATGGAAGTGTCTTGATGATAAACACAATCATTAGTGGTTAATGATGAATATATTTGGTTGATGTGAACAAAATGAGTGAACTTCAACCAATGAGAACTTACATGGAGCAAATTTACTTAATTTGACAACATTTTTTTGTACCATTTTACTCCCTTTATTCAAAAAGAGTAGGCCCAATTCTCCATTTGTCAATGTTGATTGTTCAATTAACACCATTAAAATACCATCACCAGCCACATCTGCCTTTGAAACTTGTGAACGAACCCCTGTTATTCAACGCCACCCTTTTTTTTCCATATCTACTTAATCCTAATTGAACTCAGGCATCATTAGAGAACTCTTCCTTCTCAATGTGGGCCCCTGGAATGTATCGCGATGTCTAGACAATCTTGAGTAAAACACAAAGTACTGAACCCAACCCATACCGTCACCTCTGCATTCCCTCCACAAATGCTGTCTGACCCACTGAATTACACCAGCACCAAGTGTTTTGCTCAAGATTCCAGCCTCCGTAGTTCCATGTCACCAGAATATAAATCTTATCAGACCTAGATACAACTTAAGACTAAAAAAATTGATTTATTTATGTAAAACTAAGTAATGAAAAATAATCATTAAAACACATTGAAATAGAATTGTCTTTACTTGTTACAAGATGTATAAAGTTACCAATCATTTTCTCTTTAAAATTAGACTTCAAATGAAGATTTGTTTGCTCCATCTTCTATGTTGCACTCCATGGTTCAGGGTGAAAGGGTGAAAATTCTTATGTCCGTCTCTGACACCCTTTACGATAAAAAAAAGGGTGTCAGGGGTCATGGGGCGAAGATAGATCAGCCATGATTGAATGGTGGAGTAGACTTTAGTTTAGTTTAGAGATACAGCGGCAAAATAGGCCCTTCGGCCCACCGAGTCACTGACTAGCGATCCCTGCACACTTACACTATCCTACACACACTAGGGAAAATTTACATTTATACCAAGCCAATTAACCTACAAACCTGTACGTCTTTGGAATGTGGGAGGAAACCAAAGATCTCGGAGAAAACCCACGCAGGTCACGGGGAGAACGTACTAACTCCGTACAGACAGCACCCGTAGTCGGGATCGAACCTGAATCTCTGGCACTGTAAGTCCTGTAAGGCAGCAAATCTACCGTTATGCCACCGTGCCGCCCTATTCCTTGGTGGGCCAAATAGCCTTATTCTGCTCCAGGAACTTATGAAATTATGACTTTGATGGCCTGGTAGATGTGTGATTATCTGGATTGTTACACAGTAGATAGAGATACAAAAATACGAGTAGCAGAAGCAGTAGATTCTCCCTTAAGTAGCAATTAGTCTGTGATATGAATTGTTCAATTTCCAGAGCTGCGTTCACCCACATTTGTTTGCCAGTGTTAATTTTATTGGGTAGTTTTGGATCTGAAGATTTGTCTTGTGTTTACAGATGCACAATCTTTGCAACTGACATATTTCACAGTAGATGTCAGTATATTTGTACCTTATGTGTTGTACATGGGTACAGATACAAGTATGAGATCATCATCCTAGCCTCCTTTAATTCATGGTTGCTGTCGAGTTTTACAAATGTTCATCACTGCCACTCCCTATTGCTTTTCCTAAAGGAATGCTTCACCATTGTACCTCCCAAGTGACTTATTAATGCTGTCCTGTCAAAGTTAGTTTTAAGAAGGGTCCTAACGCAAGAATTAAATCTTGTTTTTCCATAAGTAGTCAGGTAATTCAACAATACCTTGCTGCAGAAACCAAATGAAATTTCTTCAGATATATTTCATTTTACCAAGGATATATTAAACTGGAATCAGTCCAAGTTCAAAATCATTCCTATTTTTGCATTTGCATGATTGATTCCAAGGAAGTGAATAGTACTTGATTATGCCATTGCTGTTATTGTCTAGTTGTATATATATTTTGCTTTAATGAAACCATTCAATCTCTTTGGAACAACTATTAGACGCTTTTGTAAAAAAGATGTTTATTAGTATGCATTGGAGGTTTTGAGCAATAATCATAGCATACTTGCTTTATTCATGTTAAATGATCTGCATATTTCATGTCTTTTTCTGTTGACTAAAATATTGATGAGTATTACCAGGCTAACTTATATTAAAACAGGCTATGTTTTCTGTGAAGTTATTACTTGCTCTAGAGTTAATGTAACTTCATCCTAACGATCCAACAACATGATTCAAATTTCTTGCAAATTAATAATTTACAAAAAGGCATTGCCGATTTTGTTTCATGTTTTGTGTTACATGTAATGAAATTAAAAAGTGAGAGATGATGATTTTTGTCCATCAGAATGTGATGCATTGCAGAACGTTCTTCAACATTTTTGATAGTTTGATATGCTTCTTGTTGGAGCTACTGAGGAATGGAGACAGTGTAAGGAAATTCAATCCTTGTGTGAAAATCAGGGTGAAATGTAGCATTGTGAGTATATCCCGGACCACTGCACGATGGCTGACTCTGTCATTTGAGATTTGCAAATTTTGTAAATTCCCTGTTAACGTCTGCCTGCATTGTGGACTTTCTCCAAGATTATTTGCACGAGGTCAATGCCTAAAGCTAAATTAAAATGGTTCTTGCAGCTGTTTAGACAACAAAGCCAGAACATTTCGTGCAGGCTTTTGTATTAGCAAAGGTGCAACAGCAAGATAGTGATGAACAAGCTATTTAAAGGGAGCCCTGTGAATCGCATGCAATTCAAATTCCATGACAATTTCTATTACTGATGTGACCTCAATTTGTGGATGCAAAGGACTGCAGACTCTGGGATCGTGAGCCAAACACAGAGTGCTGGAGAAACTCAAAGAGTCAGACAGCATCTGTGGTGCGAATGGACAGATGACATTGTGACCGGGACCCTCCTGCAATCTCAGAGTCTGAAGAATGGTCTAGACACAAAATGTTGTCCGTTCCGTACACAAACGCTGCCTGATGCATTGAGTTCCTCCAACACCATGATTTGCTCAATCTATGCCGATCATCGCTTATTAATCCGTGTGTTTCTAAGTGCTGGAGGAACTCAGCAGGTCAGTCAGCATCTTGGCAGGGAATGGGCAGGCAGCATATCAGGTCACATTCTTCTCCATTTGGGTAATTGAAAGAACATGATCCAGATCGACGGAAGAGAACTCCCATGTGCTTCAAAGTGTATCTTGAGACCGTCAAACAAAAGAGATAGAATCTTGGGTCAACATTTCATCAAAAAGACAGTACGCGTATCAGAAAGAATATGTTTGCCTTGTTAAACAGGACATACAAATGGTGATACTTGAATGCCCACCATACTGTAACAACATTCAAAAGACATATTTGGACAAGTACAAGGTTAGAAAAAGTTTAGAGGGATACGTGCCAAATGCAGGCTGGTGGGACAAGTGTAGATGGGACATTTTGGTTGGTAAGGGCAAGTTGGACAAGAGGGACTGTTCCCATGCTGTGTGACTCCATGCCTCGCTATATTCTGTACAAATGGATGGTGCAGTAGAGGAGGCGGCCTGTAAGGATCACAACATGGTGTTAAAGGATCAGAAATGCATGAAGTTAGGAAGTTTAAAAAGCTGTCCTCATCCATACAATCATTATTATTGTAATAGTCTATGGAGACAGGGCGTTCCGATATATGTGAGGAGCACAGCTACTTCAAAACACGACAAAACTGTAGGTACTGGAAATCTGAACTACAATAGAAATGCTGGAAATATCCAGAAGGTCAGCACCATCTGTGGAGAGGGAAACCGAGTTAACATTTAGTTCACTGACCTTCCATCAGAACAAACACCCAAATATAAACGGGTCAATGATCTGGAATCTTATTATCTTTATTTCCCTATCCAAGGATGCTTCATTGGTATATTATGGTCACATATACAATACAAGGAAAGGCTTTGCTTTGTATGCCATCCAGACAAATCATGCTAAACATTAGTACAGTCAAGGCTTAGATGAGAACAGGTGGTTCAAAAATACAAAGGAAATGGTGCAGAAATAGAATTGCAACTATAGGGAAAAGGACAGATTGAAAAAAGTGCAAGGGCCGCAATGAAGTAGATTGGAAGATCGTAAATTCATTCTTAGCACATTAAAGGTCTATTCAACAGTCTGATAATAGCAGGGACGAAGCTGCTCTTGAATCTGATGGTGGTACGTACTTTCAAGCTTTTGTATCTTCTGTCAGGCAGGAGTGGGGAAAAAAGAGAATGACTGGGGTATGGATGATGTTTGATAATGTTGGCTGCTTCTCCGAAGCAAAGGTGGGGGAGACTGGTTTTCCATGATGCACTGGGCTATGTCCATGTTCATGCAGTCTTGGGCAGAGTAGTTGCCAAACCAAGTTGTGATGCATCCCGATAGGATCCATTTCTATGGTGCATCTGTAGAAATTGATGAGTCATTGGAGATATGTTGAATTCCCTTTAGTCTTCTGAGGAAGTACAGGTGTTGATGTATTGTATTGCGTTGTGTGCCTTCTTTGCCATAAATGTGGTTAGACCAGAACAAATTGTTGCTGATATTTCTACCTAGGATCTGAAGCTATTGACTATCTCCACTTTGGATCTGTATCTCCAGCATTTTCGACTTTTATTTCAGGATAGCTGTTTGCCCTTTAAGGCTGCGCACAATTTTGTTTCTGCATGCCAGCAAATATTAAAGAGCGTATGTGTAGGAAGGAACTGCAGATGCTGGTTTAAACCGAAGATAGACACAAAATGCTGGAGTAACTCAGCGGGACAGGCAGCATCACTGGAGAGAAGGAATGGGTGATGTTTCAAGTCGAGACCCTTCTGAAAGTCACGGGCAAGGGAAACAAGAGATATAGACGATGATGTAGAGAGATGTAGAACAAGTGAATTAAAGATATGCAAAAAAGGAACAATGATAAAGGAAACAGACCATTGTTAGGTGTTTGCTAGGTGAGAATGAAAAACTGGTGTGACTTGGGTTGGGGAGGGATAGAGAGAGAGGGAATGCAGGGGTTACTTGAAGTTAGAGAAATTAATATTCTTACCAATGGGTCATAGGTTGTAAGCTGCGCAAGCAAAATAATGGATGCTGTTTCTCCAATTTGACTTTGGCCTCACTCTGACATTGGAGGAGGCCTAGGACAGAAAGGTCAGTGTGGGAATGGGAAGGGGGAATTAAAGTTTGGCAACCGGGAGATCAGTATATACAGTCAAAACCTGGTCAGCTTTGCATACAATAATGAGAGTATTATAATTTAAACTCAATGTTTTGAGAAACAAATTGTCTTCCAATCTTGAGAGAAACACCCTTGTTTAATTATCAAATCATAAAAGACAAAACTTAGGCTACACCAATGATTCATAATCAAGCGCAGGAAGTCAATATACCCAAAGAAATGATTCTATAGGGGTGGGGCAGGATGGCAGTGTGATTATTACCCCTCAGTCATTTGAAATATCCTTCAAGAAATAGTTTTGTGGAATGTCAGCCCACAGTTACATGGGTATGAACATGCTTCTGCACAAAGTAAACTGGACTGGGTCCAGAGAAAAACAACTTTTTAAGTCTTTCAAACTTGAAGCTGTTTTTCACTCAAAGTTTTCCCTTTTTTAAAGAGATAATTCCCTGTAAATTTCTCCTACAATCTTTGGCAACCATTTTATTGTCAGCTGGGCAGGTGAAAAGATGGGCTACGTTTCTGATCCAGCTGCCTTTTGAAGTTGTTACATTGCTGAAGGTGGAACAGTATGCATCTGACAGTTCAAAGCTTGTTTTCTTTTTCTATTTTCTAATCCGGGATATATGTTTCAATTAGTTATGCTTGTAAAATTATTCCAATATAACATTATAATTATGTAATAAAAACCTGCATATGAATGAAAACTTTCTTTTGAATAAAAATGTAGTTATGAAAACATTAGGACAAAAGACACACAAATTGAGGATATTGGTTTTAGAATCAACTAAATATTGTTACATCTTTTCTAAGGGTGAACAATACAAGTCCTCTGCTGAACTTCCTACAGATGGCTTCATTTGGGAGAATGGGTAGTGAAGGACAAAATTAGGTCTAAACAAGTCATGCTGAGAATTTTGCCTCAGGATATAATGAATAGAGCAACTGAAAGATTGGACATATTCACAACTGGAGCCATGAAAAGTTGCAGATTATACTTTTGGAACAGCAGTTGAAGTGGTTCTGAATTTAATCAATTTAGAGTTACGCCAGCACTTCATGTCTTTTTCTGTAAACCAGCATCTGCAGTTCGTTTTATCAATATAGTATTCCAGCTGCAGGCTTTGCACAATCAGAGCAAGATTTCTCCACCCTTGTACTCAAATCTCCTTTCAATAAAACTCATCATTTACTTTTTTTAGCTTGCTGAACCTTCACGTTATATTTTATGATCTGGGGGAAAGTATAAAAGATGGCTTAGAATATTGGAGAGAAAAAATTGGAGCTTAAAAGGAAGTTCTTTAACCCTGGAGTCAAAGTGACAAAATAACCCCGAACACAAGTGTGTGAGCATCTGTTCTCAGTACCAAAGATAGACACAAAAATCTGGAGTAACTCAGCGGGTCAGACAGCATCTCTGGAGAAAAGAAATAGGTGACGAGACCGTTCTTCAGACTGAGGGTCAGGGAAACCCACTGCTTTAGTGATCAGTGCCGGGTGCACCAACATCATCAGCGTTATGTAACCGGCCGTCTGACCCTATTTTACTTCTCATTGTTTTTTGTTGACGCTCAAAACCATGGCGTGACACAATCCAATTTCTTGGCGACACGAGCAACTGCAGGTGCTGGAATCTAGAGCAAAACACAAACTGGTGGAGAAACTCAGCGGGTCAGCCAGCATCTGGGTGGGGTGGGGCATGAATGGACAGGCGACATTTCAAGTCCGGTTGTTTCCGGACGTGTTCTTTTAAGTTTTAGAGCAAGGGTTCCCAACCTGGGGTAAATTTGTTGATTCTGGATTTGCACATTTTTTTTTTTCTCATTGAGTGACTGTTTGGTTCTGGTATACCGGTATCTGTTCATCATCATGTTGTTCATAAATAAGTGAAATAACGTTGTTATGTGCTATTAAAGCTGCCAGGGGGGGAGAAAGGTTGGGAAACCCTGTTTTAGTTCCCTGAATGGTTTTGGGTTTCTGCAATAAGTTGTTTTAAATCTAAGTGCTAAAAAAAGCCTTTAAGATTCCACTTGGGAGGCCCGAGTAAGTTGTGTTAAATCTGAGTGAACAAAGTCTGCAGGTTTCCACCTGGGAGGCTGCAGTGGATGTTAAGGCGCACGGAACAACTCCCCAGTCGCACATTCATGTGTGCAAGCGCTGCCCTTGCTGCACGCAGTTGAGCACCTGCACTGCCTCAGTCAGAGGCGCTTCCTGCCCCCGCCCGGCTTCCTGCTGCACAGCGCTGCGTGACTGCGTTTGATCGCTGGTAGCCTGCGGTTATTTTAAACTGTGCTTCTCAGAGCAGTGTCACGATATTAAATGCAGTGGCGTGCTAATAGTGTTTTTCAGCTGATCCTTGCACTGGGCCGCGGTATGGGTTTCTCAAGGCGAGATACTGGAGACACGATCTGGGGGAAGGTGTCGAGGCTACGGTAAAGGTCCGCAAGGTTCATCCTGTGTGTGGGAGTCACGATCTAAGATCTCTCTGATCTTTGGTCACGATCACCACGCACGTAATGCTCGCTGGAGCTGCCTCGTCGACATCTTAGAGGTCGCTCGCCAGCCGGTCCCTTTCGTCATTTCGTTTATATTATGCGCGCAAGAAACTGTTTACGGGCGATCCCATTATTTCAGTGTCATTTGTCAAACTCTGACAAAATATGTGGCAGAATGCGCACGTTACTCGGCCCAACTCTCACAAGCACGCAGGGAACTACGTTTTGCTGCAGTCGCCCAAGTTTGGCTTTGCATTAACTCGGCGGTGCGTGCAAGCCTTGATCCATTGCACGCCATCCGTGTCCTATCTAAACATTACTCATTCTTTCGTGCAGTTTGCATGAGGCTTAACTTTGCCCTGGTGACCTCTATAATTTCCGGTAGCTGGTGTGCATGTGTGTGTGTGCAGTCGATATCGTGCCCAGGAGTTTGCGGGGTTAACTAGCCAGGTCTCCATACCAAAGCAGTTTCACTTCAGACACGTAGGGTCAGTTAAGTGCAGCTGGTATGATCATACTTCCTTTATCAACGCGGCTCGTCGCCTTGGTGGGGAGCAGGAGAGGAACCGCTTTGCATGCAGATACGTCAACATTTTGCTTTTCCCACGAAAGAAATGTCACGGCATTTGATTTACAAATACATGCTAATGTTTCTTTTCTAGAAATCAAGGTTATAACAAGCAACGTTTTCACCCCAGGTGGTTAACGAAAACAAGAATTATACACGTGGGGCTTAACATTGCAGATTTTTGGTTTTGTTTATAACAGGACATATGAGAGGGCTCACATTTTCTGAAGTAAAGGGAACATGGAAGCCCATCATTAGTGGGGAAGTTGCCTTTGAAATCTTTTATATCGTCAAGAATACATTTTGCCTTATTTGGTATCACTTGGTACCTTATTTGTCACGTACTGAGGCACAGTGAAATTGATTTTTGTACACAGTTCAGTACTCTTTGGTCACCATTTAGAGGTTTGAACATAAGTAATCTTCAATGGTTTTGTACATAGCCAGTGAAGACAAGGTGTAATACAAACAGGAGGCATAAGAATCCACAGATGCTGGAATCTTGAGCAGAACACAGTGCTGGAGGAACATAACAGGTCCGGCAGCATCTGTGGAAGGAAGAGACATGACGTTTGGGTCGGGACCCTTCTTCAGACTTCTTCCACAGATGCTTCCTGACCTGCTGAGTTCCTCCAACATTTTGTTTTTTTTCTAACCCTGTTTCCTTTGCATCACAGATATGCATCCTCCACCTCAATCTGGGGATAGGTCCCGACTTAAAACGTCATCTATCTATGTTCTCCTGAGATGCTGCCTGACCTGCCGTGTCACTCAAGCACTCTTTTGTAAACTAGCATCTGCAGTTCCTTGTTTCTGTACTTCCACCCCAGTTGTTTTGCCCCACCTTGTCTATGTCCTGGCCAACTGGGTGCTGAAAACCTATATTGTCACTTTTGTTATCTTGAGATACAATGATTCCAATGCTTTCTGGCTATTTTCTTAAACTTGAGATCTAAAACTTCATCCTCGTGTGTTCATTTGAATCAAGTTCCATTCATCCTTCATGGACGAAAACGGGAGCAGGAGCAGTGGCCACTAGCCCTCAAAAGAGCCAAACAACATGGAAACACCCTTCCACCCAACCTACGTATGCCAAACAAGATGTTCAATCTACACTTGTCCCGTCTGTCTGCATTTGGCCCACAGCCCTTTAAACCTTTCCTATCCATGTACTTGTCCAAATGTCTTTTAAATGTTGTTATAGCACCCTCCTCAACTACCTTTTTATTTTAGCTCTTAGGGCTAAAGGAATTAAGGGATATGAGGAAAAAGCTGATCAGCCATGATCATACTGAATGGCAGTGCTGGCTCAAAGGGCCGAATAGCCTACTCCTGCACCTATTTTTCTATGTTTCTACCTCCTCTGGCAGCTCGTTCCATATACCCACAACATAAACAAATCTAATAACCATATAACCATATAACAATTACAGCACGGAAACAGGCCATCTCGGCCCTTCAAGTCCGTGCCGAACAACTTTTTTCCCTTAGTCCCACCTGCCTGCACTCATACCATAACCCTCCATACCCTTCTCATCCATATGCCTATCCAATTTATTTTTAAATGATACCAACGAACCTGCCGCCACCACTTCCACTGGAAGCTCATTCCACACCGCTACCACTCTCTGAGTAAAGAAGTTCCCCCTCATGTTACCCCTAAACCTCTGTCCCTTAATTCTAAAGTCATGTCCTCTTGTTTGAATCTTCCCTATTCTCAAAGGGAAAAGCTTGTACACATTAACTCTGTCTATCCCTCTCATCATTTTAAAGACCTCTATCAAGTCCCCCCTTAACCTTCTGCGCTCCAGAGAAATCTAATGACATACAGATTCTTAAACACAAAAGCTGTCACAGATTTTGCATTTGTGGTGCATCTTTCTAAATCTCAGGATATCCCAAAACAGTTTAAAGTTAAGTAAGCCTTTAAGTGTAATTTTCATTGGGTTAATACAGGAAATATGGGAGCCAATTTGCAATACCCATAAATAACAGTGAAATAATAACCAAATAATCTGCTGTAATGATGTGGATACATGGATCAGGACTTATTAAAGGTTATCCACATGACAACTCATTGCAGTTATCAATAAACTGCAATCTTTATTGATAACTCTCCGAACAACTGCTTTGATTTCTTTGAGGAAGTGACAATCAAAGCCAACCGTGGTAATTCCTATGATGTGTACTTTGACGTCGAAAAGGTATTTGATCAAGTTCCACACATTTGGAAACCACACAATGATTTAACTCCATCGCTTTGCTTATGCTTGTGGACTTGATGATCCTCGCTGATCAAGAAGGCTCACCAGCGTCTCTTCTTCCTGAGGAGACTTAAGAAGGTCCACCTGTCTCCCCAGATTCTGGTGAACTTCTTCCGCTGCACCATCGAGAGCATCCTTACCAACTGTATCACAGTATGTTATGGTAACTGCTCTGTTGCCAACCGGAAAGTTCTGCAGAGGGTGGTGAAGATCGCCCAACGCATCACAGGCTCCTCACTCCCCTCCATTGAGTCTGTCCATAGTAAACGATGCCTGCGCAGGGCGCACAGCATCGCCAGGGACAGCTCACACCCCAACCATAGACTGTTACCCTCCTCCCATCCAGGAGACGCTACAGGTCCCTCCGCTGCCATACCAGCAGGCTCAAGAACAGCTTCTTCCCTGCGGCTGTCACACTTCTCAACGCTGCACCTCATTGATTGCCTGTCTCCACCCCTCCCCTCCCCGCCCCCCGGACTATCCAATCACCAGAAAATTGCACGGATACCACTGTATATGTATAGATGTATATACTCATACTACTGCGCAATTACTTGTTTATTGGTAAGTTCGCCCTTCGGAGATACCAACTGCATTTCGTTGTCTCTATATTGTACACTGCACAATGACAATTAATGATTGAATTGAATTGAATTGAAATGACATCTGATTCAATCCAGACAACAAGCTCAGTCTGAAGAAGGGTCTCGACCTGAAACATCATCTATTCCTTTTCTCTACATATAACGTCTGACCCACTGAGTTACTCCAGCTTTTTGTGTCTATCTTCAGCTCTGTATGTACTACGTCGTTTTTAAAGCTACCATGCAGCAAATATTGTGTAGATTTTTTTTCCCCTCACTGTATAATTATTTAGGTTTCAATGTAATTTTTAAGAGGGGGTTAGATGTGGCCCTTGTGACTAAGTGGGTTTAGGGGTATGGAGAGACGGGATACTAAGATGGATCATCAACCATGATCATATTGAATGGCGGTGCAGGCTCGAAGGGCCAAATGGCCTACTCCTGCACCTATTTCCTATGTTTCTCAAGAGTGGACAATTTTCTTTAGGAGGGAGCATAATGGCTTTACTGGAGTAACGCAGCGGGTCAGGCTATATCTCTGGAGAAAAGGAATAGGTGATGTTTCAGATCGAGATCCTTCTTCAGACCGAGAGTCAGGGGAGAGGAAAACTTTAGTCCAGTCTCCACCACTGACTCTCTCAACCCCCACCTCTCCACCACCCAGCAGCACGCCCTGGGTTACCAGCTCCAGGCCCACAGCCTTCACACTGCAGACTCCACCACCCAGTGGCCTGACTCGCCTTCTACCACCAGCAGAGCCACTGGTGGAGGGAAAACATGTACAACTATACAACATGTAATTGGATATAATAAATGAATTTAAAAGATGTTATAGTATGCCGTAATACCGAGGACTGACTGAACTTTGTGCCTTCCACCACAGTGATGAATGCTGTGGTGGATGTTTGTGTTAAATTTGTATTGTGTATTGTGTGTTCTATTTTATTGTACCGCTGCTGGCAAGTTCATTTCGCCGCACTTTATTGTGTCTGTGACGAATAAATCTGACTATTGACTATTGACTATTGACTATTATAGCAAGAAAACTGAGAGGGAATAAGAATCTGATAAAATTGATTAATGGAATTCAGAATGTAAGCTTATCCACGATATTTGAAAAAAGCAATACTTATGGCACTGGATAGAATTTATCTCCAGATGAGGACAAGTACAGAGATTTGGGCTATGTTTATAGAACATTAAGGGCAGCATTTCTGGATGATAGTCATAAAAAGCTGGAATTTTAGGTTTTGTCACAAGAAAATAAAGGTCAAGACAAATCAATGAGCCCATTTAAACCATTTAGATGATTATGTGCCATTTAAGGGTTTAAAATAAAGCATACTGAGACATTTAGTTCGGTAAATAAAAAAATTACTAAAATGCTATAAGGTAATGAAGATAAGAAAGACTTGTAAATTTAGGATAGAGTGATGTAACAATGTTAAGATTGTTTAAAACATTGAGCATGATGGGTATGTACTGCTTATACGTGTAAGAAGGAACTGCAGATGCTGGTTTACACTGAAGATAGACACAAAATGCTGGAGTAACTTAGTGGGACAGGCAGCATCCTGGATATAAGGAATGGGTGACGTTTTGTGTTGAGACCCCTCAGACTATACAGCTTATGGGTCTGTAAGGTGGGTACAAGTTCTGAGTGTGGAAATTACTTTCAGGAAATGATTACAAGAGAGTTCCTTGAAATGTTGACCACTCAGAATAAAGAGCTTAGAAGAGATTAAGTCAGCAAATTGGGAAATGGAGGGTGGAAATAGGAATCAGTACAAATTCATTAGGGCTTTTGAAATAGCTGCAGACAGAAAGTGGATCGTTTTTTTCTCTCAGCTGCAGAGTGGCAAAAGCCTAAAAATATCAGAAAAAGTTCTCAAGTACTGGATCAAAGCCATTGTACCGAGCAATACTTTCCATCTCAACCTCCAGTTAAACAATTAAACATTTATGGAAGACGATACTGGTAGCTTCCAATGGAGATAATTTCCTCCAAATATTAAAGTTTATGATTGTGGGGCCAGATGAAGTGCAGAATTCAGTTTGTAAAACTGGAAAAACACTAGCCGATATGAAGAATCCCTGCACGGTAAATAGTACATGCATGTCAACCATTTGTGGCTCCTATAGTTGGTTGGTTCAGTTCTCTTTTCTTGCGCATGCACAAGCAAAGTAAATTGTCCAGAAAAAGATTTTGCATTCCTCTCAGCCACAATGTGGACAAGCAAAGCCACAGCTATATTGTGACACATTGAAACTATGACGCTGATTTTGTAATAAAAATGTAATCTGCCTGCTCTTTGTGAAATTGGAATATAGCAAATCAAATAAATTTGGTGACAATTTTACCTTTTCCAGTTAAATTTTAAGAGCTCATTATACAAGTCAGGAAAAGTGGCACACCTATTTAGCAATTTGAGGCTTTATTAACCACTGATAATGTTCCCGATGTTGGGGAGGTCCAGGACAAGGGGTCACAGCTTAAGGATAAGGGGGAAATCCTTTAGGACCGAGATGAGAATAAATTTTTTCACACAGAGAGTGGTGGGTCTCTGGAACTCTCTGCCACAGAGGGTAGTTGAGGCCAGTTCATTGGCTATATTTAAGAGGGAGTTAGATGTGGCCCATGTGGCTAAGGGGATCAGAAGGTATGGAGAGAAGGCAGGTACGGGATACTGAGTTGGATGATCAGCCATGATCATATTGAATGGCGGTGCAGGCTCGAAGGGCCGAATGGCCTACTCCTTCACCTGATTTCTATGTTTCTATGATAATTAATAATTCTTTCATAATTTAAAAGGCTTTTAAGGTGTGAAGGAATGGAAAAAAATGAATGTGTTGGAATTCCCACACTGACCTTTCTGTCCTAGGCCTCCTCCATTGTCAGAGTGAGGCGAATCGCAAATTTGAGGAACAGCATCTCATATTTCGCGTGGGCAGCTTACAACTCAGTGGTATGATTTTGATTTCTCTAACTTTAAGTAACCCATGCACTCCCTCCCCTACCCAAGTCGCACCAGGTTCCTGTTCTCACCTAGCAAACAGCTAACAATGGCCTGTTTCCTTTATCATCGTTACCTTTTTGCAGATCTTTCATTCATATGTTCTATATCTCTCTACATCACTGTCTATATCTCTTGTTTCCCTTTCCCCTGACTAGTCTGGAGAAGGGTCTCGACCCAAAATGCCACCCATTCGTTTCTCTCCAGAGATGCTGCCAGTCCTGCTGTGGTACTCCAGCATTTTGTGTCTATCTTTGGATTAAACCAGCATCTGCAGTTCCTTCCGACACATAATGTGCTGGGAATATTAATTTGGAAAAATTAATTGAGGGATCTAAATTGTGGAATGACAAGAGAGTCTAACCTACAAGACAAATTAAAATAACAATTTTAAGTCTGAAGAAGGGTCTCGACGCGAAACGTCGCCTATCTCCTTTGCTCCTTAGATGCTGCTGCACCCGCTGAGTTTCTCCAGCTTTTTGTGTAACCCTTAAAATAACAATTGGTAGGGACAAGGAAGGAAAACTTGCATACATTACAGGTCACAGGAAGACAAAAAGGCTGGAGAAACTCAGCAGGTGCAGCAGCATCTATGGAGCGAAGGAAATGGGCAACGTTTCAGGCCGAAACCCTTCTTCAGACTTCTACAGGTCACAGGAGTCTGGAGTCAGCAAACAAAATACCTACTGAGAAATAAAGTCACTTCAATGAAGCATCCAGAATAACTTGCTTTCATTTAAAACAAAATGCTCTCGATTAGAAATATAAATGGAAGATTCTGAAAACACTCTGAAAATCAGGCAGCATCTTGGAGTAAGGAACACAGCTCAGGTTTTGGGTTGATATTTTATCATTTGCAATTTCATAGAGTCACGCAACAAGGTAACAGGCCCTTCGACCCAACTTGTCCATGCTGACCAAGATGCTCGATCTAAGTTAGTCACATTTGACCACGTTTGACACGTAACTCTCAAAATCTTTCCTATCCATGCGCCTGTCCAAATATCTTAAAAATGTTAAAGAAGGAACTGCAGATGCTGGAGAATCGAGGGTACACAAAAAGCTGGAGAAACTCAGCAGGTGCAGCAGCATCTAAGGAGCGAAGGAGATAGGCAACGTTTCGACCCAAAACGTCGCCTATCTCCTTCGCTCCTTAGATGCTGCTGCACCCGCTGAGTTTCTCCAGCTTTTTGTGTATCTTTAAAATGTTGTTATAGTACCTGTCTCAACTACTTCCTCTGGCAGCTCACTCCATTTGCCCGCCACCCTCTGTATGAAAAGGTTGCCGCTCGGGTTCCTATTAAATCTTTCCCCTCTCACCTTAAACCTATGTCCACTGGTTCATATTTCCCCTACTCTGCCCAAAAGACTCAGTGCATTTACCCTATCTATTCCTCTCATCATCTACATATATTCATAAGATCATCCCTCAGCCTACTGTTATTCAAGGAATAAAGCCTTAGCCTGCCCAACCTCTCCCTATAGCCCAGGCACCTCGAGAAACTTCCACAACTGAAACATTGCCATTAGAAGATATTCACAATGCTTCTGATTTACATCAAGAATCTGGAGTATTTTATTGTCATATGTCCCAAAAAAACATGATTTTATACAAAATGAATTTATACAAAATATTTTTTTATAGAAGATGGAGCTGTTCTCATGGTTTGGTTTGGGAACAGCTCCATCCAAGACAGCAAGAAATTGCAGTGAATTGTGGACCAATCCCAGACCATCACACAAACCAAACTCCCTTCTATTAAATCCCTCCCCACCTATGTTCAAGACACCTCAGACACTCTCCGTCGTCTCCGCGCATTCCATTCACCAGGCCCCCATCCTCTCATCTTCACCATCAACGTCCAATCAATCTACACCTCCATCCCCCACCAGGATGGTCTCAAAGTCTCCTCGACCGGAGAACCAACCTATACCCGTCCACTGACTCTCTCCTCCGCCTAGCGGAGTTGGTCCTTACCCTCAATAACTTCTCTTTTGACTCCTCCCATTTCCTCCAAATACAAGGCGTAGCTATGGGCACACACATGGGCCCCAGCTACGCCTGCCTCTTTGTTGGGTACGTCGAACAATTCTTGTTTGCGGCGTACCAGGACCCCATCCCCGATCTCTACCTCCGTTACATCGACGACTGCTTTGGTGTCACCCCCTGCACCCATACACAACTGACTGACTTCATCCATTTCACCACCAACTTCCATCCGGCACTCAAATACACCTGGACCATTTCCGACACTTCCCTACCATTCCTTGACCTCACCATCTCCACCGCAGGGGATACACTCCTGACCGACATCCATTATAAACCCACTGACTCCCACGGCTACCTGGACTACTCTTCCTCCCACCCTGTTTCCTGTAAGGACTCCATCCCCTATTCCCAATTCCTCCGTCTACGCCTCATCTGCTCCCAGGATGAGGTGTTCCACACCAGGGCATCACAAATGTCCTAATTCTTCAGAGAACAGGGATTCCCCTCCCCCACTATAGTTGAGGCTCACACCAGGGTCTCCTCCGTACCCCGCAACATTGCCCTCTCTCCCCATCCCCCCGCTCGCAACAAGGGCAGAGTCCCCCTAGTCCTCACCTTTCACCCCACCAGCCGGCACATACAACACATAGTCCTCCGCCAGTTTCGCCACCTCCAACGTGACCCCACCACTCGCCACATCTTCCCATCTCCCCCCTGTCTGCCATCCGCAAAGAGCGCTCCCTCCGCAACTCCCTTGTCAATTCTTCCCTTCCCTCCCACTCCATCCCTTCCCCGGGCACGTTCCCTTGCAACCGCAAGAGATGCTACACTTGTCCCTTTACCTCCCCCCTCCACTCCTTTCAAGGACCCAAGCAGTCCTTCCAGGTCCGACAGAGGTTTACCTGCACCTCCTCCAACCTCATCTATTGCATCCGCTGCTCTAGATGCCAGCTGATCTATATTGGTGAGACCAAGCGGAGGCTTGGCGATCGTTTCGCCGAACACCTCCGCTCGGTCCGCAATAACCAACCCGACCTCCCGGTGGCTCAGCACTTGAACTCCCCCTCCCATTCAGTATCCGACCTCTCTGTCCTGGGCCTCCTCGATGACCAGTGAGCAACACCGCAAATTGGAGGAACAGCACCTCATATTCCGCGTGGGGAGTCTGCATCCTCTGGGCTTGAACATTGAATTCTCTCAATTCTGTTGACCCTTGCTGTCTCATCCCCTTCCCACCTCTCCCTCAGCCCTCGGGCTCCTCCTCCTCCTTTTTTCTTTCTTCCCCCCGCCTCCTCCCACCCCCTATCAGTCCGAAGAAGGGTTTCGGCCCGAAACGTTACCTATCTCCTTCGCTCCATTGATGCTGCTGGACCCGCTGAGTTTCTCCAGCATTTTATGTACCCTCCCTTCTATTGACTCCATTTATACCATATGCTGCCTTGGCAAGACCAGCAGCATAATCCAGGACGAGTTGCACTCTGGCCACTCGTTCTTATCCCCTCTCCCATCAGGCAAAAGGTAAAGACTATGCGAAAACGCACACCTCCAAATACGGGGATAATTTCTGATAATAACTGAATCATCCTACCACAATGACAATAAACTAAACTGTAAACTATACAACTATGTAAGATCACCCCTCAGCCTCCTGCTTGCTTTGGTCATAAGATCATAGATCATGAGATCACAAGTAATAGGAGTAGAATTAGGCTATCAAGTCTATCACTCCCTCCTAACCCCATTCTCCTGCCATCTCCCCATAACCTCTGACACCCGTACTAATCTGTGTACTAAAATAAATGCATCTCTCATCTAATCAAGAATCTATCTATTTCCGCCTTAAATATATATATTTGAGTATAGGAGCAGGGAGGTACTACTGCAGTTGTACAGGGTCTTGGTGAGACCACACCTGCAGTATTGCGTACAGTTTTGGTCTCCTAATCTGAGGAAAGACATTCTTGCCATAGAGGGAGTACAGAGAAGGTTCACCAGACTAATTCCTGGGATGGCAGGACTTTCATATGAAGAAAGACTGGATAGACTCGGCTTGTACTCGCTAGAATTTAGAATATTGAGGGGGGATCTTATAGACACTTATAAAATTCTTAAGGGGTTGGACAGGCTAGATGCAGGAAGATTGTTCCCGATGTTGGGAAAGTCCAGAACAAGGGGTCACAGTTTAAGGATAAGGGGGAAGTCTTTTAGGACCGAGATGAGAAGATCTTTTTTCACACAGAGTGGTTAATCTATGGAATTCTCTGCCACAGAAGGTAGTTGAGGCCAGTTCATTGGCTATATTTAAGAGGTAGTTAGATGTGGCCCTTGTGGCTAAAGGGATCAGGGGGTATGGAGAGAAGGCAGGTACAGGATACTGAGTTGGATGATCAGCCATGATCATATTGAATGGCGGTGCAGGCCCGAAGGGCCGATTGGCCTACTCCTCCACCTATTTTCTATGTTTCTATATATAGGTATGTTACAAAACTTACCTTTAGCAGCGCTGCAGTTCTGCCGCTCCCCATGTGCGTGACTTTGGCGCCTTTCAGAGGGGGGCGTGTTTAAAGTGCCGTTTTTCTACAGACAGGGAAATCGATCCATGTCGGGCGATTTCGTTGCTGAAGAAAAATCGCTCCGACATTTCATTCATGAAGGTATTTTTAAATTACGCTAGATTATTTATTAGCTAGAGTAATTTAAAAATCATCTTCTAAAGCCGTGAGCGCCGACAACGGGAAGGATTTTACGTAGGGGAGAAAATAAAGTACACAGTTTATTTTTACATTAAAACTTGGTTTTTAGGAAGGCTTTAATCACATTTTCATGTTGCGAAATGGGGACAAAAAAAATGTATGAACCGGCAGTATTTTTCATGCTGACTTCACCGCAAACCGCAACGTTCCAATCCACTGCATTCCACTAAAACCCACTCGCTAGTTGATTTAAATGGCCATTAATCTACAGGCATTAAACACTAAATTCCTTCCATTTGGCCTATAAATTCATGAAAATGAGATTTAAAGATCATGTTATATTGTGAATTATTGTGTGAATGTTATTTGGACACTTAGGCAATTAAAAAAAGTTTATCTTTTCTTAAGAAATGGATAGATGTTTAGATCTAGTAATTGAATTTTGTAATTAGCTACAATTAGGTAACTAACTAATTATGTGCTTTAATTTCAGGTCATCCAAGTAATATTGTTGCATATTTGTTTCAGAATGCTTCAATCTATAATAACTGAAAATTTCATTGAGTTCTCTTAATTTTTAAGAAAGCTATGGGCTTTTGACTATCCTAGATCACAGCTTTTGTGTTTAGTCAATGAAAAGGCAATGGGGAACAAGATGCTAATTTCTGAGTATGAAAATGGCCATAACCTTTTTAATACTGAAGATATGAAAGTGAATTAGGTGTCAAATTAAACTTCGTTTTATGCTTTATCTGATGGGATAAATTGCAGACTTGATTTTTTAAATCTCAAAATGTTGTAACGTTGCTACTATATATGCTTTGACTTGGCCTCAGCAGGCTTCTGTGGCAAATAATTCCAAAGATTCATCACAGATGGTAGATGTACTAACTTTACAATCGCATTTCCCCCAGGTTTGCAGGATGTCACTGCACCATGAATTGCCGTTGCACTGTGTATTTAAAAGACATGCTTCTATTAGATGAAAAGCTTGGAGACGGCTATGGTAAGGAAGGTGCATACCTCTCCCTGGCGTCGCCCAGCAACAGCTCGGTGGGTGGCCAGGTCGCTGGGGGGGGGGGGGGGGGGGGGGAACCATGGAGACGACGCAGCGGGTGGGGGCGGGAGACCGGGGGACGCGATGACGTTGCAGAACGGGGCGAGCTGCCGATCACGCCATCCGACCACTCACAGCGCGGTTCAACGTCAGCACGTCGCCCAGTAGCCCCGCCCGCCCGCCCGCAGCGTCGTCTCCATGGTTACCGCTGCAGCGGCCTGGCGCGCCGAGGTCGGGTGGAAGCCGCCTGCTCGCTTTATCTCAGCACCGGGGACAAAGTGAGTGCCGCAACGCCAGCTCCAGCACCAGCACCAGCACAGGGAACCCAAGTCAAAATAGTTTGTTTCTATTAGTGGGTAGCTTACAACCAAACATTTTGTGTCTCTCTTCGGTGTGAATATTGAATTCTCTAATTTCAAGCAACCCCCCTCTCACTGTTTTTAGTCTGTTTTTAGTTCAATTTTAAAGTCTATTTTAGATAAGTTAATTTTAAAGTTGTATGCATTCTGTTTTTATTAACTGCACTGACAGGAACTGATTGAGAAACAATTTTCCGTTTCCTCTGTGTATGTCAGTACTCAGTGAAAATGACATTAAAGTAAATACTGAATACCCTGTCCCTTTTCCACCCCAGTTGTTGGACTAGTTTCACTGAAGATAGACACAAAATGCTGGAGTAACTCAGCGGGACAGGCAGCATCATTGTAGAGAAAGAAAGGGTGATGTTTCGTGTCGAGACCCTTCTTCAGACTGATCAAAGCAGATGATGATAAGGAAATGTAGAATGGCTCATTGTTAGCAGAGGGTTTCACTGTCGTCCTGGTGAATTTCATTGTCTGTAACTGGTTATCACCTCGCCCACAGCCAACAATGGGCCGTTTCCTTTATCATCGTTACTTTTTTGCCTATTCTTTTTCTCCAGAGATGCTGCCTGACCTGCTGAGTTACTCCAGCACTTTGTTTCTATCTTCGGTGTAAATCAGTTCCTTCTTCAACAGTTAAATTATATATATAATTTTACTGTGTGAGAAGGAACTGCAGATGCTGTTTTTGAAAAGATATATGGGAACGGTGTGACTGCTGGGTGGCGTGCACTCTGTCAGCGAGCCTTCCTGTTTAGACTATGAAGTGCTGGAGTAACTCAGCAGGTCAGGCAGCATCTGTGGGGAACATGGATAAGTGGTGTTTCTAATCAGACTGATTGTAGTATGGGGGGGAAGGTGCTGTAAAGGAGAGGTGGGGGCAGGACAAAGCCTGGCAAGTGTTGGGTGGATAGACTCAAAATGCTGGACTAACTCAGTGGGTCAGGCAACATCTCTGGAGAAAAGGAATAGGTGACATTTTGGGTCAAGACCCTTCTTCAGACTTGGATCAGGGGAGAGGGAAACTAGAGGTATGAAAAGGTACAATCTGAAGAAGGGTCTCAGATTGGATACACAGATGTATTTATCTTAGGTGTAAATCAGCATCTGCAGTTCCTTCCTACACGAGTGTTAGGTGCATACAGGTGAGGAGGGTGATTGGCAGTGAGATGAAATGAAGACAAAATGGTGTCAGATGAGGAGTGAAATGTAAAGCTAAAGATGGGGGGGGGGGGGGTTATGGGTGGAAGGAGATGGGAGTGGGATAGTGGGAGAAATGGGAGTCCATCATTGTATGAGGAGGAAAAAGGAGAGAGTTACCTAAAATTACCAATGAATGTTCATACAAGTGGGTTGTAAGCTACCCAAACGGAATATGATTTGTGGTCATAATGGCCAGAAAGGTAGGTATGGGACTGAGAAGAGGACGTACAATGCCTTCCATAATGTTTGGGACAAAGACCGATCATTTATTTATTTGCCTCTGTACTCCACAATTTGAGATTTGTAATAGAAAAACTCACATGTGGTTAAAGTGCACAGTCAGATTTTAATAAAGGCCATCTTTATACATTTTGGTTTCACCATGTAGAAATTACGGCAATGTTTATACATAGTCCTCCCCCCCCATTTCAGAGCAACATAATGTTTGGGACACAGCAATATCATGTAAATGAAAGTAGTCATGTTTAGTATTTTGTTGCATATCCTTTGCATGCAATGACTGCTTGAAGTCTGCGGTTCATGGACATCACCAGTTGCTGGGTGTCTTCGCCGGTGATGCTCTGCAAGGCCTGTATTGCAGGCATCTTTAGCCCTTGCTTGTTTTGGGGGCTAGTCCTCTTCAGTTTTCTCTTCAGCATATAAAAGGCATGCTCAATTGGGTTCAGATCAGGTGATTGACTTGGCCACTCAAGAATTGACCAGTTTTAGCTTTGAAACACACCTTTGTTGCTCTAGCAGTAAGTTTGGAATCATTGGCCTGCTATAGAATGAACCGCCGGCCAATGGGTTTTGAGGAATTTGTTTGAACTTGAGCAGAAAGGATGTGTCTATACACTTCAGAATTCATTATGCTACAACCATCAGCAGTTGGATCATCAATGAAGATAAGTGAGACAGTACCTTAAGCAGCCATATATGCCCAGGCCATAACACCCCCACCACCGTGTTTCACAGATGAGGTGGTATGCTTTGGATCTTGGGCAATTCCTTCTCTCCTCCATACTTTGCTCTAGCCATCACTCTGATATGTTAATCTTCATCTCATCTGAGCACAAGACCTTTTTCCAGAACTGTGGTTGCTCTTTCAAGTACTTCTTGGCAAACTGTAACCTGGCCATTCTATTTTTGTGGCTAACCAGTGGTTTGCATCTTGCAGTGTAGCCTCTGTATTTCTGTTCATGAAATCTTCTGCAGACAGTGGTCATTGACAAATCCACACCCGACTCCTGAAGAGTGTTTCTGATCTGTCGGACAGGTGTTTGGGGATTTTCTCTTTATTATAGAGATAAATCTTCTGACATCAGCTGTGGAGGTCTTCCTTGGTCTGCCGGCCCCTTTGCAATTAGTAAGCTCACCAGTGCTCGCTTTCTTCTTAATGATGTTCCAAACAGTTGATTTTGGTAAGCTTACGGTTTGGCTGACGTCTCCAACAGTTTTATTCTTGTTTCTCAGTCTCATAATGGCTTCTTTGACCTTCATTGGCACAACTTTGGTCCTCATGTTGATAAACAGCAATAAATGTTTCCAAAGGTGATGGAAAGACTGGGTGCTGAGAGCTCTCTTATAGGGGGTTTGCACGTAAGGTCACTGGGTCATAGGGCTTGACGCACGGAGCCGCTCAATCCATCTGGGGGACATCCGTAACTTCCGGCATATGTTATTAATGCAAGAAACGCGTGCTTTTCCACCTGTAAAAACCGCCAAAATGTTGAATTTTTGCGCTGTAAAAAATTGTGGAAGTTGGGGTAAGTGTGAGAGACACGTACCCAACTTCAGAATTCCAAAAGTGAAGCGAAATGAAGGTAAAGAGAAGCGAGAGCTGAAGGGACAACAACAGCTAAAGTGCTTGGCGAACATTGGCCGTGCAGATATCGGAATTGAAAATATTGGGAATTATCGCATTTGCTCACTGCATTTCATCAACAGTAAGGCATTATTTGTGTTTTTTCTTGATTTCTTTGGTATTTAAAAAGTCTCAGAAGTGGTCAATCTGGCTGTAAATTTTGCTTCAGAGGCGTTTTCTTTTTGTATGTAAAAACCCACCTGAGAACCATGGGCGATTTTAAAATTTTACAGCCAGATTTATCACTTTTGAAACTTTTTAGATGCCAAAGGAATCAAGAAAAAACACAAATAATGCCTTAGTTGATGAAATGCAGTGAGCAAACGGCCAATGTTCGCCAAGCACTCGGACTGTTGTTGTCCCTTCAGCTCTCGCTTCTATCTGCCGTCATTTCTGCTCACTTTTGGAATTCTGATGTCAGCTAAATGTCTCTCATGCTTATCCCAAGTTCCATAATTATTTACAGCACAAAAATTGACGATTTAGGCAGGTTTTAACGGGCCCGCTACGATGGAAACAATGGTAAGTGCTTACCTGCAGTTCATCGCGTGTACTCCATTTGGCGTAGCATAGCAACAGTATGGGTCATGGGTCGTGACCCCACTGCCATGAAACCCCCCTATACCTGCATGAAGGAGGCAATTAAACACACCTGACAATTACCTGTGAAGCCATGTGTCCCAAACATTATGGTGCCCTGAAATGGTGGGACAATGTATAAATAAACACAGCTGTCATTTCTACATGGTGAAACCAAAATGAATAAAAATGGCCTTAAATAAAATCTGACAATGTGCTCTTTAACCACGTGATTTTTTTCTATACAAATCTCAAATTGTGGAGTACTGAGGCAAATAAATAAATGATGGGTCTTTGTCCCAAGCATTATGGAGGGCTCTGTAAAATGGTTGCAATCAGGAGATCCGGCAGGCCTTGGCGGACCGCTGGGAACCCTATCAGTTGGGGGCAGAGTGTAGGCAAGGCATAGTCATCACTGTCCTGACCTACCTGTTAGCAACACTGCCCAACCTTAACGTCTCACTGTGGGAAAATGTAGAGAGTGACTCCAACCACAGTGATCTGCTGGTTAATCATTTACTTTGGTTGCACATGGGTGGCAAAAGCAAAACCCAAGATGGATTGACCCTTAAAGGACTCCCTAATCTGCCGTAAACTATGCAACAATTAGTGTCCGCCTGTTAATCTCCACCCTGTGGATAGGAACTTGATTTAAACACCTTGTTAGTAGGTAATTGTACCACATTAATCTTTGGATGCCAGTCGTGGCAACCTTGTGCTCCCAAGTGCAAACCACCCGGTTTAGTGAACAATAACTTCAATAAATTTTAATGCAATGCATATTAAGCTGTCATGCTACTAATTTAGCTATTGAAAGTAGCATTTATTTTTATTAACATGTAAGAAGACACACGGATACAGAAATGATTTGCATAATGTTCACCAGATAAAATTAAATGTTTTTCTTTGTAACTGAGAGCATGTTCTCCATAATAATTTCTGGGATGATTTAATCTATAGTAATTTTGACTGATTTTTTTCCGTCATCTCCATGCAGCTGATTATAGTTTTTCATCACTTGCAACATTTCAGCACTGCACCTCTTACTACATTTCTCACGACAACTTGTTAACACTCATTTGCATTCCAGCAAAGACAAAGTGCTGGAAGAACTCAGCGGCCCAGACAGCATCTCCAGAGGGAATGGATAGGCAACATTTCTGGTCGGGTGTTAGGGAAAGTGCCCGGGGAAGGGGTGGAGCGGGAGGGAAGGGAAGAATTGACAAGGGAGTTGCGGAGGGAGCGGTCTTTGCGGAAGGCAGACGGGGTGAGATGGGAAGATGTGGCGAGTGGAGGGGTCACGTTGGAGGTGGCGAAACCGCAAGAGATGCTACACTTGTCCCTTCACCTCCCCCATCCACTCCTTTCAGGGACCCAAGCAGTCCTTCCAAGTCCGACAGAGGTTCACCTGCACCTCCTCCAACCTCATCTACTGCATCCGTTGCTCCAGATGCCAGCTGATCTACATCGGTGAGACCAAGCGGAGGCTGGGCGATCGTTTTGCCGAACACCTCCGCTCGGTCCGCAATAACCAACCCGACCTCCCGGTGGCTCAGCACTTCAACTCCCCCTCCCATTCCGTATCCGCCCTCTCGGTCCTGGGCCTCCTCCACGGCCAGAGTGAGCAACACCGCAAGTTGGAGGAACAGCACCTCATATTCCGCTTGGGGAGTCTGCATCCTCTGGGCTTAAACATTGAATTTTCTCAATTCTGTTAACCCAGGCTGCCTCCTCCCCCTCCCCACCTCTCCCTCAGCCCTCAGGCCCTGGCATTCCTTCTCTATCTCCCCCCCCCCCCCACCCAAGTCGCACTAGCTTCTCATTTTCACACTACAAACAGCTTACAATGGCCTGTTTCCTTTATCATCAATACTTTTTTGCATATCTTTCATTCATTGTTCTTTATCTCTCCACATCACTGTCTATATCTCTCATTTCCCTGATCCCTGACCAGTCTGAAGAAGGGTCTCGACCCAAAACGTCGCTCCTTAGATGCTGCTGCACCCGCTGAGTTTCTCCAGCTTTTTGTGTAACCCTCGATTCTCCAGCATCTGCAGTTCCTTCTTTAACATTTCTGGTCGGGTCCCTACTTTAGACTGATTGTAATAGGGTGGAGAAAGCCGGAAATGAGAATTAGGGCGAGGGCAAAGCCTGGCAAATGATAGGTGCATACGGGTAATGGATGGGGGGTGGAGTGTTTGAATGGTGGCTAGGTGGAGTAAGTGACAAAGGCTAGAGATGAAAAAGAGACAAAGGCTGTCACATAAGGAGAGTTGTGAAATGTGAAGCCAGAGGGAGAATTATCGGTGGAAGTGGAGAGGAGAGAGTACAGGGGCCAGGATAGTGGCTAAAATGGTCCACACTGGGGTATTGCTTACAACCGGAGAACTCAGTGTTCGTACTGTTGGGATGTAAGCGACCCAACTGGGATATGAAGTGCTGTTCCTCCAGTTTGTGAGTGGCTTCATTCTTTACAATGATTCCTTAGGGTCTGGTTGACTTGTACGTTCATTTCCCAAATAGAGTTTAATCTGGGAAATAATGGTAGTTTATATATAATGTTCATATTTATTGATTATTTTTGCAGCGGAAATATCTTTGTGTGAAAAGTTTGGCAATTTGAAGATATCTTGATACCTCAAGTGAGAAAATGCCAAAAAGTGTTGTGATAAATAAAAATTTTCATAACGTTTTCATTGTTTGTCAATAATGTGTAAAGTCAGTCACTTTTGCCAATAAATATCCAAAGATGAGTTTAACAACCGGATTAGGGAGAAACAAAGAACTCCCTAGTTCTTCAGTCTGAAGAAGGGTCTCGACCCGAAACGTCGCCTATCTCCTTCGCTCCTTAGATGCTGCTGCACCCGCTGAGTTTCTCCAGCCTTTTGTGTACCAACAAAGAACTCCAGACTGGTGCACAAAAACCCCCCCAAAATGTGCTGGAGTAACTCAGCAGGTTAGGCAGCATCGCTGGAGGACACGGATCAGCGATGTTTTGGCTCAGCACAATTATATTTTACTTTACTTTAGTATTGTCACGTGTACCGAGGTACAGTGAAAAGCTTTTTTAATTGGATGCTATCCATTCAGTAAAAACACTATACATTATTACAATGTATAATAATATATAATCTATATATAATATATAATGTATAATAATCACAGTTTCGCACCATCCCGAGCCGACAATCGGCCCATCGGAACCCCCATGCCTGATGTCATCTGTCTCCTGCTTCCAGTTCTTCCTCCCTGCAATCAGTCTGAACAAGGGTCCCAATCCAAAACGTCCCCTATCCTTTTTCTCCAAAGATGCTGCCTGACCCGTTGAATTATTCCAGCATTTTGAGTCTCTACATGATTGCAATCAAGCCATCCACAGTGTACAGATACAGGATAAAGGGAATAATGTTTAGTGCAAGATAATGTCCAGTAAAGTCAGAATAAAGATAATCCGAGGGTCTCCATTGAGGTAGATGGTAGGTCAGGACCACACTCTGGTTGGAAATAAGATGGTTCATTGGGAAGAATCTATCCCTGAATCTAGTGGAGTGTGTTTTCATACTTCTGTTACTCTTGCCTGATGGGGGAGGCAAGAAGAGTGAGTGACCAGGGTGATCCTTGATTCTGCTGCTGGCCTTGCCGAGGCAGAGCGAAGTGTAGATGGAGTCAATGGAAGGGAGGTTGATTTGCGTGATGGTCTGGGCGATGTCCACAATCCTCTGCATTATCTTGCTGTCTTGGACGGATTGTTTCCGAGCAATGCGGTGAAGCTTCCCAATAAAATGCTTTCCATGGTGCATCTATAGAAGTTGGTGAGAGTTGTTGGGGATATGCTGAACTTTCAAGGCCTTCTAAAAAAATAGAGACGTACTCCATCTCATGCGGTGTTGTCTGTGAATTTGTAAATTGAATTGAATTTGTATTTGGCTGCACAGTCGTGGATATTGAGGAGTACCGAAGAGGGCTGAGAACGTATCCTCGTGGGGCAGATTAGGAGATTGAGGGGGGATCTTATAGAGGCTTACAAAATTCTTAAGGGGTTGGACAGGCTAGATGCAGGAAGATTGTTCCCGATGTTGGGGGAACTCCAGAACAAGGGGTCACAGTTTAAGGATAAGGGGGAAGTCTTTTAGGACCAAGATGAGAAGATCTTTTTTCAAACAGAGAGTGGTGAGTCTGTGGAATTCTCTGCCACAGAAGGTAGTTGAGGCCAGTTCATTGGCTATATTTAAGAGGGAGTTAGATGTGGCCCTTGTGGCTAAAGGGATCAGGGGGTATGGAGAGAATGCAGGTACGGGATACTGAGTTGGATGATCAGCCATGATCATATTGAATGGCGGTGCAGGCTCGAAGGGCCGAATGGCCTACTGCACCTATTTTCTATGATTCTATGATTCTATGACCAATGTCGTCTTGTCGTAGAGGATGACTTGGCACTTATCCCCACTCTTTGTGGGCTGTTGGTTAGGAACCAGTTGCAGAGGTGAGTGCTGGCTCGCAAGTTCCACGAGTTTAGAGATGAGCTTGGATGGGCGTTTGATTACTAACATCAATACATTGCTTATTTTCATGTTGAGCTGATGGGTAATATACAATGAGATTAGTGTACCTGTTAGCTTTCCAAAGGTTGTCAAAAATGTGTATGATGTAATGTAGCAGTTTCTTTGTAAACTGTTAAAGTTTAAAGTACACTGTCATTTTCAACTTCTGTGAACAACAGTTGTCACACAGGAATTTCATATAAGTCTGGAATATTTCACAGAGCTGTGGCATGTCTATTTTTCACTGTGATTCACAATTGTCTGGCCAAAGAACTTTCAGTTCACAGCTGCGCGACTCTCAAGCCATGATGTAGTCAAGCATAAGATGACACAGATGACTTTAGTGCAAATTAAAACTGCAATTTATTTTTGCTGTTTACACATTTTTGTTATCATATATTTGAGTCAGCTGTGATTCAGATGTGGGTTAAAGTCCTGCTCCAGAGATCCAAACACAAAAATGTGGACTGACAATCCCAAGCTGTACTGAAGGACTGCTTCACAGATGGAGTTGCAGTCATCTGAGGCAGTAAACTGAGGCCCTGAATGTGTTCTTAAGTGAGCATAAATGATTCTGTGCTGCTATTTTAAAGTTGAACAGAGAGATATTGTTTAGGAAGGAACTGCTGATGCTGGTTTACACTGAAGATAGACACAAAATGCTGGAGTAACTCAACGGGACAGGCCTGCTGAGTAACCTCAGCATTTTGTGTCTATCTACAGAGATATTGTTGGTAGCCTGCTCAATATTTATTCCTCAATCAGACCATCTCCCGCTACCACTCATAGAATCATAGAAAATCAGTGCAGGAGTAGACCATTCGGCCCTTCGAGCCTGTACCGCCATTGAATATGATCATGGCTGATCATCCAACTCAGTATCCTGTACCTGCTTTCTCTCCATACCCCCTGATCCCTTTAGCCACAAGGGCCACATCTAGCTCCCTCTTAAATATAGCCAATCAACTGGCCTCAACTACCTTCTGTGGCAGAGAATTCCACAGACTCACCACTCTCTGTGTGAAAAAATATCTTCTCATCTCAGTCCTAAAAGACTTCCGCCTTATCCTTAAACTGTGACCCCTTGTTCTGGAGTTCCCCAACATCGGGAACAATCTTCCTGCATCTAGTCTGTCCAACCCCTTAAGGATTTTGTAAGTCTCTATAAGATCCCCCCTCAATCTCCTAAATTCCAGCGAGTACAAGCCGAGTCTATCCAGTCTTTCTTCATGTGGAAGTCCTGCCATCCCAGGAATCAGTCTGGTGAACCTCTGTACTCCCTCTATGGCAAGAATGTCTTTCTTCAGATTAGGAGACCAAAACTGTACGCAATACTCCAGGTGTGGTCTCACCAAGACCCTGTACAACTGCAGTAGAACCTCCCTGCTCTTGTACTCAAATACTTTTGCAATGAATGCCAACATACCATTCGCTTTCTTCACAGCCTGCTGCACCTGCATGCCTACTTTCAATGACTGGTGTACCATGACACCCTGGTCTCGTTGCATCTCCCCTTTTCCTAATCGGCCACCATTCAGATAATAATCTACCCTCCTGTTTTTGCAGCCAAAGTGGATAACCTCACATTTATCCACATTATACTGCATCTGCCATGCATTTGCCCACTCGCCCAACCTATCCAGGTCACCTTGCAGCTTCCTAGCATCACTGTCCCCCAGCTTTGTGTCATCCGCAAACTTGGAGATGTTGCATTCAATTCCCACATCCAGATCATTAATATATATTGTAAATAGCTGGGATCCCAGCACTGAGCCTTGCGGTACCCCACTAGTCACTGCCTGCCATTCTGAAAATGACAAATGACACTCACTAGAACAACAATGAATCCCTGTCACTATTTCATTGATTTTTGGGGAATTTTGTGCTAAATTGGTTGCCATTTGTCTGACGGTGTCAAGCCGCAAAGGGTGCTTGAAAGATTTACACAAATGTTGCCACGACTAGAAGGTCTGAGCTATAGGGATTTAGACAAAAATGCTGGAGAAACTCAGCGGGTGAGGCAGCATCTATGGAGCAAAGGAAATAGGCAACGTTTTGTCTGACCCTTCTTCAGACCGATGTGAATGTGTGTGGGGGGGGGGGGGGCAGGAAGAAGAGAGGAAGAGGCGGAGACAGTGGGCTGAGGGAGAGCTGAGAAGGGGAGGAGAAAGCAGGGACTACCTGAAATTAGAGAAGTCAATGTTCATACTGGTGGGGTGTAAACTGCCCAAGCAAAATATGAGGTGCTACTCCTCCAATTTACGGTGGTCCTCACTCTGGCCATGGAGGAGGCCCAGGACAGAAAGGTCGGATTCGGAATGGGAGGGGGAGTTGAATGGCTGGGCCACCGGGAGATCAGGTGGGTTAATGCGAACCGAGTGGAGGTGTTGGGCGAAGCGATCGCCAAGCCTACGCTTGGTCTCACCGATATAGAGTAGCTGACACCGAGAGCAGCGGATGCATTAGATGAGGTTGGAGAAGGTGCAGGTGAACCTTTGCCGCACCAGGACAGACTGCTTGGGTCCTTGAATGGAGTCAAGGGGGGGAGGTAAAGCGACAAGTGTAGCATTTCCTGCGGTTGCAAGGGAAAGTACCAGGAGAGGGGGTGGTTTGGGTGGGAAGGGACGAATTTTGGGGAGAAGTCCTTACCCATGACAACTTTTCATTTGACTCCTCCCATTTCCTCCAAATACAAGGCGTAGCTGTGGGCACGCGCATGGGCCCCAGCTATGCCTGACTGTTTGTTGGGTACGTCGAACAATCTTTGTTCGAGGAGCACCAGGGCCCTATCCCCAAACTGCTCTAGGTGTCAGCTGCTCTACATCGGTGAGACCAAGCGTAGGCTTGGCGATCGCTTCGCCCAACACCTCAGCTCGGTTCGCAACCTACCTGATCTCCCGATGACTCAGCACTTCAACCCCCTCCCATTCCGAATCCGACAATTCTGTCCTGGGCCTCCTCCATGGCCAGAGTGAGGACCACTGTAAATTGGAGGAGCAGCACCTCATATTTCACTTTGGCAGTTTACACCACAGCGGTATGAACATTGACTTCTCTAATTTCAGATAGTCCCTACTCTCTCCTCCCCTTCTCAGCTCTCCCTCAGCCCACTGTCTCAGCTTCTTCCTCTCTTCTTCGCGCCACCCCCCCCCCCCACCCTCATATCAGTCTGAAGAAGGGTCTTGACCCGAAACGTTGCCTATTTCCTTTGCTCCACAGATGCTGCCTCACCTGCTGAGTTTCTCCAGCATTTTTGTCTAACTTTGATTTTCCAGCATCTGCAGTTCCTTCTTAAACATCTTGCGCTATAGGGAGAGGTGGAGTAGGCTGGGACTGTATTCCTTAAGCACAGGAGGATGAGGGGTGATCTTATAGAAGCGTATAAGATCATGAGAAGAATAGATGGGGTAGATGCACAGAGTCTTTTGCCCAGAGTAGGTGAATCGTGGACCAGAGGACATAAGTTTAACGTGAAGGGAAAAAAGATTTAATAGGAATCTGAGGGAGATCTTTTTCACACAAAGGGCAGTGGATGTGTGGAACAAGCTGCAAGAGGAGGTAGTTGAAGCAGGGACTTTCCCAACATTTAAGAAACATTTAGACAGGTACATGGATAGGTCAGATTTGGAGGGATATGGACCAAATGCTGTCAGGTAGGACTAGCGTAGCTGGGTCATGTCTGGTGTGGGCAAGTTGGGCTGAAGGGCCTGTTTCCACACTGTATCACTGTGACTATTTTTTCCAACATTACATAGTTTTAGTTTAGTTTGTACTCTTAGTTGTAAAGCATTTTTGGGTATTCCGTGATCAAGAAAAATGGGTATTGACACAAACCTTTCTTTATTGTCACAGGAGCAGCTGTAGATTTATGGTAATGTCAAGCAGTTTGGGACTTCAGCCTAAACAGATCAATATGGAGCACCATATCCCAATTCACCCTTTACCTGAAGATATCCAACAGGTAAACATCTCAAAATTGAAAGACATTATCCTGATATTGAAAGCCTGGCAAACTGTATGAAAAATTAATGCCCTTCACTCTTGCCTACTTGTTATCACATAAAACTATTTCTGGCATGCATCAAAGATTTAGTTGGCCTGTGCAGAATTTAGGACAATTTGTAAATGCAAATGGAATTGTCTTAGTTATCGCTGATTGCTAATAACAGATGTTTAAACACAAAGGTTTATGTTTCAGCAGTCATGCCTTTTAAAGTCAAAAGTAATGCACCATAGTACCCATGTTCTGAAAGAACTGGCTATTCAGCTTGTGGGATTGATTGGTTCACATATTGTATGCACATTCAGCTTAGCCAGGTTTTTGCAGGAACTGAAAGTACAGAACAAAGCTTATGATTATGGACTATACCAGATGCCCCCACTGCAGGCCAACTTGGCATATTTCAGCGACTGAAATTTAAAATGATTCCACAATTTCTCCCATTCCTATAAACAGATAAGGATTTTATTTAATTGTATTGTTAATGCAAATGTCACGATGAGAATTAGAATGTTTGTAGATTATCACTTTGGGAGCATGAAAGTTGCTGGCTCTTTCTCGTGTTTATTGTTGTAAGTCCCAGCATTAGTCCAATTTTATATGCTTCATCATACGTTAAGCAACTGCAATGCTACCGACATCGGTCAAGATTAAATATGACTTAATATTTTTTCTAGGTTTATAAAATCAAACATTGCATTGTGCATTCACTAAACCTGGCTTTGTTTGTTAAACTTTTTTTTTCCCTAAGTAAGTAAAAGGAATTTGTGGATTTGGTTGTTATAACGGCTAACACTGGCCCAATGTGTGTTAGTATCAGATATTTGAGTCACTACGGCTGAAAGTAACTTGCCTTGTTAAAATCTGAATCGGAACTAAAAATACATCACAAGCACATCAGCTGTATGAGTATTCCAAACAAAACTCAGCTCACTGCTACAAATGCACTTAAAATCTGCGTTGCAGGCGTCTTGATTTTAACTGCAGGAGAGCATTAACCTCAAATCCAATGGAGGCCTCATGCTTTGTAACATTGCACTACTTGTTTCAAGCAGACAGTTGAAAGCAACTTTTATTGTGACATGGACTTTGACAAATTAAAGACAATTAACTCATTAGAAACAGATACGTTTAATTATATCTTAGAATTACTAATTTTGGTATGAATATTTAACTCTTTTAGAATACAATTATTTAAACCATTTTATAACAACGATCTGCCGTAAGACAATACATTAATATTACATTTGGTCTGAAGAAGGGTCCTGACCAGAAACATCACCTATCCATGTTCTCCAGGGGATGCTGTCTGATATGCTAATTTACTAAAGCATTTTGTGTCTATCATTAATATATGTTTGTAGGGTTAGAGCAGTGAAATGTACTGAATTTTAACCATTCAGAGTATACACCAAAGAGACCAATGAAGATTTGATGTTTGAATGCTGTTTTTAGTAAGATGTTATCTTATGAATTAATCCTTTTTGCTCCCAGTAAGGAAAATAACTTATATATTATCCACTGAATGAATAAAACTTGTGAATCAACTCATTATTTATTGGAGTGGAGGGAGACGTTTGAATTTCCAATTACTTTGAATGAAGAAGACCCAAGTTAAACTAAATTAATATCAGTATTCTGTCTCTCTGTCTTATCCTTGCAGAGATGATGTGAGGTACAAAAGCTGGGAAATAATAATACCTCCTCTGCAATGGGTCTTGTTATTAGTTTCCCTCTGTCAACTTATCTTGTAAATGTCATCATCATACAATTAGTTTTATATTCAAAACATCATGTAGTATTTACAGCATTTATATATAGAACCTTTCTATTAAGGTCTCAGAGCACATGAAAGCCAACATAATGATTTTTTAAATTCTAGTTAACGTGTAATGTAGGAAAATATGTTCTTTTAATTCTTTATTTTAATTATTTTATTTAATTCTTAGTCAGTTCCCTCGAAATAAGAATGATTCATTTCCGCTCAAGTTTTGAAGATTCTCAGGTAGATCCGCAGAATTTGCAGACTCTGCCAGAGGTGGGGCAGGCAGGATGGGTTTGTTTGAATTGTTCATCTGTTGTTTCCACGTGCCTATTACATGCAGCTATATGAGAAACTCAAAGTGCCTGAAGACTTCATTGATGGTTTTCCAACAGCTTGCATAGTTTTGGGTCCAGTAATCCTGACATTTCTTTTAACTTTTTTTTCATCGAGGAAGACTTTGAGGATTCTTTGAAGAGTTTTCTCTGTCCTCCTTGAAATTGCTTGCAGCGATGGAGTTCAGAGTAATGTGTTTGTGTCAGGACTGTGAATGGTATGACTCACAGAAACTGGGGTGAGTCATAGAGTTCTTAGGCCCCCTTCGGTCATGGATGACCTTGGGTGTCTCCAGGGTGCTATTCCCTATACGGAGGACGCCTGTGCGTGACTTTGTTTAACATGGGGAGACTGGTGCACAGACAGCCACCCCACAGTCCTTGACAGATCTGGGTCAGGATCCAGCGGCATGGAGTCCAAGACGACTGGAGACCCTTTTCTGCTGCAGCCTTCATCCGCCTTCCCAGCCGTTGTGACGCTCCACTAAGGTCAGCCATCGTCCTCTGCCTGGTCCACCCTTGAGGTCTTGGTTGGATTGCTCTTTGTCAGAGACCTCCCCCTTGACCTTACCGCCAGGATCTCAGGTTCACACAAGCATCTCCACCACGACAAGGTGACAATCCACGGAGAAGTCATAGAGTTCTACAGCACGGAAGCGGGGTCCCTCAGCCTGACTGTATGCCGACCAAGAATCCTCTTGCAAAATGCAAGTTGCATTTTCCCGCGTCTGCCTGCTGGTGAACTTGTTCTGGGAGAGGGCACTGATAGTGGTGTGGATATCTTGCCAGTGGATTTGGATGGTTTTGTAAAGGCTACGTTGGTGGTGCCTCTTCCAATGCCCGACTGCAAATTATCTATGTCTCCATAGGGTGGAGAAGGCTGCTCACAAGATCAAGCTTCGTAGCAGGTTGGAAACATTGACCTTCACCAACTCTTTTCCTCAAGAAACCAAAGGCAGTTATTTTGGTGCACTGGAGATGGTGTTGGATTGTTAATGTTTGCCCTCTCTGAGTCATATTTCCTGAATTACGGAATCTGATTCACATTTTCCAGGGCCCCAATCACAGGAATGTTGCCTGGACTGAAACGCTTGAGTAATACGGAGATACTGGAAGGGCTTTGACTGGTTTCCCTTGAGTGTATGACACCGAGGGGTGATCATGTACAGGTTTATAACATTTTGGAGTGCATTAACGGAGTAGATAGTCACTGTCTTTTTGTCCAGATCTGGGAATCAAAAACTAGAGGATGTAGGATTAGGATGAGAGAGGATAGATTTAAAATGGATCTGAGTGGCAAATGTTTGTACACAAAGGATATTGAGTATATAGTATGAGAAACCAGATGAGGTGGTACAGGCGGGTTCAAATACAATGTTTAAAAGACATGTAGACAGCTTCATGGATAAAAATGGGTGAGAGGAATATGGGGCAAATGCAGGCAGATGGGAAGCATAGGTGGGCATCTTGGTTGGCATGGATGGGTTGGGCCAATTGATTTACTTGCATGGCGCATGAATCGATGGAAATGTGGGAACCACTTGGGCAAAATTGCAATGTGGTAGGTTACCAAATTATCAGTTTGACTAATTATCTCATCTAGTTCTTATTTAATGCTCACACACTATGATGAGGCATCATTCTGTCTTCAGAAAAAAACTATAAACCCATAATTATCCTAAAATAGTACGTGTAATTTAAATGATTTGTTCTCAGCTTGACTAATGGTGCTGGCTAATAGCTACTCACATGCTTTATTAACAAACCCATACCAGGACGATGATCGGTGTCAGGTCTTACTCTGGACATCAGCTTTTAATGATTGTGCTCAATTATGTTAAATGAAAATCTTCTGACCTATTATAGACAATAGACAATAGGTTAGGAGTAGGCCCTTCGAGCCAGCACCACCATTCACTGTGATCACGGCTTATCATCCACAATCAGTCCCCCATTCCTGCCTTCACCCCATATTCCTTGACTCCGCTATCTTTAAGAGCTCTATCTAACTCTCTTGAAAGGATACATCGACCTCCACTGCCTTCTGAGCCAGAGAAATCCACAGATTCACAACTCTCTGGGTGAAAAAGCTTTTCCTCATTACGTTCTAAATGGCCTACCCCTTATTCTTAAACTGTGGCCCCTGGTCCTGGACTCCCCCAACATCGGGAACATGTTTTCTGCCACTAGCCAATCTAGGGATTTCCTGCCAATCCCTTAATGATATTACATGTTTCAATAAGATCCCCTCTCATTCTTCTAAATTCCAGTTCACACTGCCACCCAGCTTTGTGTATATACCCGCCATCTTGGCAATTAACCTCCTGAACCTACGCTGCACGCCCTCAATAGCAAGAATGTTCTTCCTCAAATTTGTAGCCCAAAACTGCACACAATATACCAGGTGTAGTCTCACCAGGGCCCTGTACAACTGCAGAAGGACCTCTTTCTTCCTATACTCAATTCCTCTTGTTATGAAAGGCCAACATGCTATTAGATTTCTTCATTGCCTGCTGTACCTGCATGCTTACTTTCAGTGACTGATGTACAAGGACCCCCAGATCTCATTGTACTTCCCCTTTTCCTAACTTGACACCATTCAGATAATATTCTGCCTTTCTGTTCTTACCACCAAATTGGATGACCTCACATTTATCCACATTAAACTGCATCTGCCATGCATCTGCCCACTCTGTCCCAACCTGTCCAAGTTACCCTGCAACTGTAGATGATATGTGTGTATACCTTTAATATAGTGACATAACCACCACTAACCACTCCCCTTACCATCCAGTATAATTGTGATCTTCCCACCCCTGGGTCCCTCTCTAGCATCCGTGACAGACCACGTACAGCTAGGGCTGCGATGTATTTGACTAGTGAACAAAGTAGTAGTAAAGACACTGTGTGTAAGAGACTATTCTTTACATGGTGTCAGAAGATTCTTGCCCTGCGCCTCCTGTTTACCGGTTTTTGTTTCTTTAGCCCAAGTTTCCCCTTCCCTTTATTACCATGTCTTCTGCCTGCCGCAAACCTGATGTTCTGGTTTTTGATTCTGACATCACCCACCGCTGGAGCATCTTCAGGCGAGACTTTGAACATTACGTTACGATCGCGCACCCTGCAGCAACCCCTGCAGTCAAGGCTTCCCTACTGCTCAACCTGGACGGTCCTGAAGCCCTGGAACGATCGGAGTCGTTCGTCTACGGTCTCAGCGAAAGTGCTCAGGACCCGGTATGTCTGCTTGCCAAGTTCACTGCGTTGTGTGACATCCCTACCAACTGCATATTGGAGTGGTTTAAACTGTTCTGTCACCGCCAAAACCCGGGTGAGTCAGTTGACAATTTTGTCGGCGCGCTGCGGCACTTGGCTCGCCGCTGCAGCCTTGACACGCTGACACCTGAAACTGTCACCCGGGACATTTTTGTTTATGGTCTCCGGGATGAGAAACTGAGAGCTGAGCTTCTTCGCAAGCCCGATCTGACTTTTAACGAGGCGTTGCATGCCTTCCGCCTGGCAGAGGCTGTCACCTCGGCGGTGTCCCCTCATGATCATGACATTTGTGCGGCTAGCCTTCCCAGCTGTCGGACCACGACACAGCAGCGACAACGGGGAAACCCCCCGCCCGGGACCAGGACCCTTCAACGTTGCCCGAACTGTAACTTTGCTTCCCATCGTTTTAATGTATGCCCCGCTCTGGGTAAAACTTGCAATTTCTGCCACAAGCAGAACCACTTTTCTGCAGCATGCCGTTACCGTGGGAAGCCTGCACAGCCACAGCGTAACTTCTTTAACTACCTGGTACATGCTGATACCGCGCCAGGTTCACATCACCAGTATGAAGAACTCCATCTGTCTGACTCCAGCTCCTCCCAATGTGAGCTCAGCGTGTTTTCTCTGAAGGATGCACCTGCGCTGATAACGGACCCTACCGTTCAAGTCACAGTCAAGGGAACGACCTTCTCTGCTAAAGTCGACACGGGTGCGGATGCCAACGTTATGTCAACAAGCTTGTTCAAGAAGATTAGAAATAATGAGCTTGTTACCACTGACCACTCGTTCCAGTGGGGAGGGCCACTCTCCACTGAAGGCCTCTTGGCCCCTCTCTTTCTAACCCTAATGCACGGCAAATGCACGCCCCTGCTGGGCATCCGGGCATGCCAGGACCTCGGCTTGGTCAACTTCCACCGTGACATTCAACTGGTGCAGTCGCCCCTGGACCCGCTGACCGAGTATCCAGACTGTTTAATGATGCGCTGGGCAGGCTCCCCTGCAGCTACACGATCACTCTTGATCCGGACATTGAGCCCGTTATCCGCCCGCCGCACCGGGTCTCCTTCGCGATGAAGGACAAAGTCGAGTCTACCCTCCACGACATGGTGACCATGGGCACCCTAAAGGAGGTGAGTGAACCCACCCGGTGGGTCTCCACCATGGTTGTTGCAGCAAAGAAGGACAAGAACGAAATACGGATCTGCATCAACCCGAAGGACCTGAACTTGGCCATCAAGCACCCGCATTACCCCATGCGAACTGTTGAGGACGTTGCTGCACAGGTCGGTCCGGCCACTGTCTTTGCGGTTCTCGATGCCAAGAGCTCATTCTGGCAGATACCACTTGACGAGCAGTCTTCATACCTGACAACTTTCAGCACACATTTTGGCAGGTTCCGCTTTCTCCGCATGCCATTCGGAATTAACTCTGCCAGCGAGGTATTCCAAAGGACAATGGAACAACTGTTTGCCGGTCTCCCGTGTGCCATCAAAGCTAACGACATCCTGGTCTACGGGCAGGATGTCGCCGAGCACGATTTCAACCTCCGCCGAGTTCTGGATCGGCCACGAAAAATCAACCTAAAGCTGAACCCAAAGATGTGCCGTTTCCGCCTCCCAGAAGTCACCTATGTGGGGCACGTCTTCACGGCATCGGGGCTGAAGCCCGACCCGCAGAAAACATCCGCTATCTCCGAGATGTCATCACCGACTGACGTGCCTGGTCTACAACGTTTCCTAGGCATGGTCAATTACCTGGGAAAGTTCATCCCAGACCTGAGCGAACTGAGCGCACTCTTAAGGGACCTGGTCAAAAAGGACACTGCTTGGGTTTGGTTCCCGCAACATCAGAAAGCTTTTGACACTCTGAAGTCCAGATTGGTCAGCACCCCAACGTTAAAGTATTTCGACCTCAAGCGCCCCATTGTCCTCACTTGTGATGCCTCCAAGTTCGGCCTAGGGGCCGCTTGTCTGCAAGTGCACGACGGCCTGCAAATGCCCGTGTCTTATGCGTCCCGAACGATGACCCCCGCCGAACAGCGTTATGCCCGGATCGAAGAGGAGCTGCTGGCGGTCGTCTTTGCCTGCTCTAAGTTCAAAGGCTATATTTTGGGCAACTGATTTTCCATTGAGACAGACCACCAGCCTCTGGTTACTATCCTTAACAAGCCTATACACGTTGCCTCCTCCAGACTACAGCGCATGATGCTTCAGCTCCAACGGTTCACATTTAAAGTAGTCTATCGCAAGGACAAAGACACGTTTATTGCCGACACGCTGTCACGGGCGCCACTCGCATCCACCGAACGTCACCCCTATGAGGCGTCTGACCTGATGGTTCTCAACGTTAATTTCGTGCCTTCTAAACTGATGAAGTCCCTGGTCCAGCACACTGCTGAGGATTCTTCCCTCCAACAGCTTCCCGCGGTGATCAAGCGGGGCTGGCCGGACCGCTGTGCTTCCCTGCCGGCTGGTGCAGTGCCTTATTTCTTGGTTCATGATGAACTCGTGCTGCATGATTGTGTAATTGTGAAGGGGCACAAGGCACGACCACTACTTTCAAACCGCACACCATGGCCATCCCGGGTCTGAGGCCACTCTGTTCAACGCTCAGAGCCAGTTCTACTGGCCTGACATGGCACAATACATCCGTGAGAGGGTTTCCTCCTGTCCGACTTGCAACAGCCTCGCTCCGCACCAGCAGCGGCAGCCTCTCATGCAACAGCCTGCCCCCAAGCTCCCCTGGTCTGCGGTGGCAACTGACATCTTTGAGTGGCGTGGAAAGCACTTCCTGGTGCTTGTCGACTCCTACTCCAGCTGGTGCGAGGTTGACCAGCTGCACTCGCTCACGTCGTCTGCTGTCATCGAGAAGCTGCGCCGCCACTTCGCGACCTTTGGATCCCCGGCCAGCCTGCAGTCAGACAATGGCAGCCAATTCACCAGTGCTGAGTTCCGGGATTTCGCTGACAGCTGGAATTTCCGCCACTAAACCAGCAGCCCCGAATAACCCACAGAGCAACGGCCTGGCTGAGCGCGCATCCGCAGTGCAAAGGGGTTGCTGGAACGTTGTCGTTTATCTCGCTCTGATATTTACCTTGCCCTCCTGAACCTCCGCAACATCTCCCGCGACCATGCCATGGGCTCCCCGGCGCAGCGCCTTATGTCTCGCATCACAAGGCCTCCGATTCCGGTGACCCAGCAGTCGCTCGAAACCTCCATCCTTGAACCTGCCATGGTTCAGAAGTGCATTGCCCATAAACATGGTATCCAGAAGCGCTCCCATGACAGGTCCAGCCGTCCCCTTCCTCCTCTCTTCCCTGGCCAGATCGTCCGCATGCGATCGCCCTCCGGCCACTCCAGGCTCGCTATTGTTGTAGGCTCTGCTGGTTCCCCACGTTCGTACCTGGTTGACCACGATGGGACAATCTATTGGAGGTCCGTCAACACCTTGTGAACGAGCCTCGTCCTCCTCCCGCTGCCCCGTATGCCCCCCCCCGTGCCAATGACAATGATGCTGCCTCAGTCCGTGCCTGCACGTCCTTACCAACCTTGTTCACCCAAGGCTCATCCACCCTCCCCTGTGCGTCCGCCCGCTGCGGTCCCTGTTTCTCCGCCTTCTCCGTCCTCTGCATCTCCCCGTGGGTCCCCTGCCATGGTTGTTCCTCCTGCCCCTGTGCCGACCCCTTTCGTTCCCGTCGAGAGGGGACGCACAGGGGTACGGACCCGGTCGGGTCGCCTTGTCAAGCCGCCCGACTGTTATGGTGATTTTGTGTGATTAATGCTTCCTGTGTAACTGCTGTTTAAATGCCCTTAGAGTATGAGGCGTGGTCGCCCTGTCACAACCCTATAGCTTATTTGTAGAGGAAGGATGTAGATGATATGTGTGTATACCTTTAATATAGTGACATAACCACCACTAACCACTCCCCTTACCATCCAGTATAATTGTGACCTTCCCACCCCTGGGTCCCTCTCTAGCATCCGTGACAGACCACGTACAGCTAGGGCTGCAATGTATTTGACTAGTGAATCAAGTAGTAGTAAAGACACTGTGTGTAAGAGACTATTCTTTACAGCAACCTCATAGCATCCTCCTCACAGTTCACACTGCCACCCAGCTTTGTGTCATCTGCAAATTTGCTAGTGTTACTTTGAATCCCTTCATCCAAATCATTAATGTACATTGTAAATAGCTGCGGTCCCAACACCGAGCCTTGTGGCACCCGACTGAAAATTGCCTGCTATTCTGAAAGGGACCCGTTAATCCCTACTCTTTGTTTCCTGTCTGCCAACCAATTTGCTATCCATGTCAGAACCCTATCCCCCATACCATGTGCTCTAATTTTGCCCACTAATCTCCTGTGTGCAACCTTATCAAAATCTTTCTGAAAGTCCATGTACACTACATCCACTGGCTCTCCCTTGTCCATTTTCCTAGTTACATCCTCAAAAAATTCCAGAAGATTAGTCAAGCATGATTTCCCCTTCGTAATCATGGATTAAGGATGTTGGGGGAGTTGAGGGCTAGAGGAACGCAAATGTCTGTGATCTGAAAAAATGACTAAATAAAAAAACATTTCCTTGATTTTTGATTTCATCAAGCATTTATACAAATGTTTTCTGTGTTTTTTTCTTAATTTGTGATCTGATTCATGATCGTTCAGAAAAAGATTCAAGAGCAGATCATCTGAACATAATCGAGACGTCATGTTTACAAGTCATCTTACAATGTTTATCAGAGAGCACCTTTAAGGGCCTGTCCCACTTACGTGACCTTTTCGGCGACTGCCGGCACCCGTCATAGGTTGCCATAAAATTTTCAACAGGTTAAAAATTCAGCGGCAACCAGAAATACGCTACGACTCTCTAGAGACCTCTCATGAACATAGGAGACCTCTCACGACCATACAGGCGACCCCTGGCGACATGTCGCAGGTGACCTCTCACGACCATAGGAGACCTCTCACGACCGTACAGCCCGTATGGTCGTGAGATGTCTCCAAAGAGTCGTAGCGTCTTTCTGGTCGCCGCTGACGGGTGCCAGCAGTGGCCGAAAAGGTTGCGTAAGTGGGACAGGCCCTTTACAAAACTTTCATTCAGTGTCCATTGTTGGGCAAATTCTGTGCACAATATTTTCTTCTGTTAACAAAAATACATTATGAAGATTTTCAGGATTTGTTTTTATTCAGGATAATGTCACGTGTTGATAACATTTTATGAATTCTTCTTGAGCTCTCCAGGGTCATGGGGATCTTTTAAAGTATAATAGAGCAAATGATTTTATCTTGGGGCTCTGCAAAGCATTTTATATTTGTGTATATAATCCGAAATTACAGTTTATCGACAATGTTATCTGACAAAATAAATCAACTTGTGATTTTGGGTTAAGGGTTTCATGATCCACGTTTTTAAGAATCACACAATTGCACTGCGGTGTAAAATTGGTTGTGAATCATTATAGCTACTTTATTGCAGCCTCATGCATAATGAAAGGTTTGATCATTCTCTTATGTGCATGCAATGCGCACTCGCCTCAAGCATGCAGAGGGGACATAAGTCATGATGTAATTCCCATTTAATACCGCATTGTGAAACTGTAACAAATGTACCTTGTATGCCAAAGCCAATAAATCAATTCAAAAGAGCAGGAACAAGACCTGCACCTGCCCTACTGAAAGGCATCATTAAGTACGTGCAGAACCTGTCAGCAACAACAACATAGAATTTAGAACTACGACACCTCTGGAGAGTTCAGACCACTTTGGAGATGAAATCTTTAATTTTCTTGAGAAGAGAACATGCACGTTTGTCCATTAATTCTCCGCCATGGGTCGGGGGAAGACCGATGCAAGGCCTCAGCAACAAAGAACTAAGAAGGAGTAGGAGCTGAAGAGGTCATGTCAGTAGGACCTATCCCAAGAGCATTCTGTACTCGATGCTTGTACAGCAGTGCTACCTATCCCAGCAATAATGTATCTTGAGCTACAATTTTTCAAAGGCTGCTATCACTAGAGATCTTGCCTTCTGCATCCAAAACTGTGAACAGCCTTTTGGGTCTTAACTCCTGTGCTAGTAGAGGTAAAAGGAGGAACTGCAGGTGCTGGTTAAACCAAAGACAGACACAAAAAGATGGAGTAACTCAGCAGGACAGGCAGCACCTCTAGAGAAAAGGAATAGGTGACATTTTGGGTCTGAAGAAGGATCTCGATGTCTGACCATGCTGTACATGATGCCAAGACCATTTCTCATCTGCCTGTACATAATCCATCTCCCTCCATTCCCTGCATATCCATAAGCCTGTCCAAAATTATCTTTAATGGCACTATTGTTTCAGCCTTCACCACCAACCTCAGCAGCACGTTCCAAGTACTCGCCACCCTCTGGGTTAAATGAAAGTTGCTCCACACATATCCTTTAAACTTTGCCCCTCTCACCTTAAAGCTATGCCCTCTAGTAAGCAATGTTTCCACCCTTGAGAAAAAGGTTCCGATCTCTGCCTCTCATAATGTTATATACTTCTATCAGGTCTCCCGGCAACCTCCGGCATTCCAGAGGAAACACTCCTTTGTCTGCCCAACCTCTCCCTATAGCTAATATCCTTGAATCCAGGCATCATTCTGCTAAACCTCCTCTGCACCCTTTCAAAAGCCTCCACATCCTTCCTTTAATGGGGCGACTGGAACTGTACGCAATATTTCCAAACGTGGCTTCGCCAAAGTCCTTTCAAGTTGCATCGTGACTTCTGGACTCTTATCCTCCATGTCCCGACACAGGCAAAGCACAGGTTCGATATCCTTGCAACCAGGCTTCACACAGAGAAGCAGAGTGTACGAGCCACACCTTGCTGTAAATTTTCTATACATTTGTTTTTTATTTTATTTAAACAAAACAAGACAAAAAAGAGAAGGAAACAAACAAAAACAAAAACAAACAAAAAACTTTTTTTTTAAAAAGACATCAAAGAAAAAAATAAACATAACAGCGTTTGGGGACCATTTGTCAACCACCTCAAAGACCAATAATTTCATAAGCTCATATTATTAGCAGTGATGTAGTCCTGTGCTTTTTACTTGTGCTCTTGCAATACCTGACTGTGCAGCACCATATGGATTGCACCAAACTGTTATGTCTGGCGGCTCTTATGTTATTTTTATTTTTTTCTTTGCCACACCTTGCTTTGTAGTATAAAAAGGCAATGTAACATTGACTCGAGTCTAATGAGGACCACCATCATTGTGCATATCTCACTATTACAAACAATACAACAATTATCCATGATCGCACCGGGCACTTAGTTGCTGTGCAGATACAAGAGTCTCCAGATGCTGAAATCTGCAGCACCTGGTTCCTGTCTCACCATTGTCCCTCTACTCTTCATGCTGGCTACTGATCATCGCCCACCTTCATTCTTGATACAGGTTTTAACCTGAAAAGTCAGTTCCTTGTCCTCCACGGAATCTGCTCAACCCACTGAGCTCCTCCAACATATTGTTTGTGGCGCTCGGTTGCACTGACTGCGAGGGCATGCTGACAGCCAGGTGTTTTGAAATGAGGGACAACTTACTTCTGACAGCCGCTCCACCTTCTGTGAAGCACATCAACTTAGAAAGAAATCTCCACAACTACTTAGATACTATGAAGGATCTTTAGGTTATTTAGCAGTTCACATTGCATTGCCATTCTTGTTATCCGCTGAACTTACATTGCAGTCCAGCGTTAATCAATATCTGCAGTGCGTGACATATACCGACCAGCTAGAAGCAGCTTGTTTCAATTTGCTTCCTAATGGGTGGACAAAGCTTTATCTATACCACCAAGAATTGATGTTGTCATCCTTTGTATCAATTAGATGAGTGATCACGTCACCCAAGCTCCCCCTTGGGAAATATATATTCCCTTTCCTGCATGCGCACACATTGACTATGTTGAATTTGATTTTGTGCCAACACGGTTGAAATCCCCTCACCACAAGTAGCATATTATGTTAGGAAGGTGGTGCTTTATCATCATTGAGAGCACATAGAGATGAGCAAAAGATGCCAACTTCACAGTGGTTCTCGCCGGCCATCCAAACGTGATAAGGAATTTAAAAAGTGGAGGTAGACAAAAATGCTGGAGAAACTCAGCGGGTGAGGCAGCATCTACGGAGCGAAGGAATAGGTAACGTTTCAGGCTGAGACCTTTCTTCAGTCTCAACCCGAAACGTCACCCATTCCATCGCTCCATAGATGCTGCCTCACCCTGCTGAGTTTCTCCAGCATTTTTGTCTACCTTCAATATTTCCAGCATCTGCAGTTCTTAATTAAAAAAGTGAAATGCTTAACAGGTACATACAGTGATGCTATCACCATTTCTTTGTATGTAGTGTATATAAGGCGTGAGGTGAATCTGTGAATATTGCAGTTGTCCTAAATATGCAAGTACATAAAGTGTCATATGATCATTAAGTACACATGTTAATCATTGTAGATTGACAATTCTGGCCACTTTCTGCCAATTATTCTAGTACTGGTTCTTCTTGGTCATGCAGCACATGTTTTCGAGTGGCCACCTCATTGCAAGCATGCTGAGCTCAGCCCTGCCTATTCTTTTGATTTTTAATAGGCTACCTCCAATGAGTTCCAGCAGAGGCTCTCCATTAGATTCACAAAAATGAAGTATATTGCCAAAGGATAGTTTCAGCTTGGATATGGGACTTGAAATTATTTTCAGTTAGTGTGTGCAATGCAAAAAAAAAATCACCATTTGTGCCTCTCAACAGTTTGTACAATGTGTATTAATTTTATGTGAGTAATGCTGAACAGATTGACATGGGTCTTTTGTACAATACCTGTGTGCTGTTTTTTTTTTAATGTAAAAGAATGTCCAGGCCCTAATCTATTCTTGCCAAGAAAGATTATATCTGCATTTTCTGTTGCTTCTTTCTTATCTACAAAATGTTTTTTTTAAAAAGAGATTTAACAGTTTGCAACAATTGAGAAGTTAGGTGCAAAGACGTCCTTCTGCAGTTGTACAGGGCCCTGGTGCGACCACACCTGAAGTATTGTGTGCAGTTTTGGTCCCCTAATTTGAGGAAGGACATTCTTGCTATTGAGGGAGCGCAGCATAGGTTCATGACGTTGATTCCTAGAATGGCGGGACTGTCATATGATGAAAGAATGGAGCGACTGGGCTTGTATACACTGGAATTTAGAAATATAAGAGTGAATCTTATTTAAACATATACTGTAAGATTATTAAGGGATTGGGCACGCTAGATGCAGGAAACATGTTCCCGATGTTGGGGGAGTCCGGAAGCAAGGCCCACTGTTTAGGAATAAGGGGTAGGCCATTTAGAACTGAGATGAGGAAAAACCTTTGCACACAGAGAGTTGTGAATCTGTGGAATTCTCTGCCTCAGAAGGCAGTGGAGGCCGATTCACTGGATGCATTCAAAAGAGAGTTAGATAGAGCTCTTAGGGCTAGCGGAATCAAGGGATATGGGGACTGATTGCGAATGATCAGCCATGATCACATTAAATGGCAGTGCTGGCTCGAAGGGCCGATTGGCCTACTCCTGCACCTATTGTCTATATATCTATGTATCTAGACCCATGATACTGAAGTGTTAACCATCAGATCTGTATATTTGGAATAGAAGTTAAAATGAATTTTGGCTGAAGTACTTTAGTTGTGAAAGGTTGGTTGGTTGCTTCTAGACAGCAGTTTTGGGAGCCAGTATGTACAACATCTAAGCTTGTTTGTTCAGAAAGAAAAGGAGTGACAGCTTGTAAGAACAGAGTGTTCTTTTCATCATCAGCCTGGTTTAAGTTGTCCCTTGTACTTGATTTTTATTTGCAGATTTTTATTCACAGAATAAAATCACTTGACGTTCTCTTTTTTTGTAGCATTAAATGGTATAATTTCAGAAAAACAATCTGTGGATGATACAAGGGAAAATCTATCAAGATGTGGTTGGGTTAGGTTTCTAGGAAGGTTGCTTTCATAAATTGTGGCCTGGAGATTGATGCATTTTACATTTGGAAATACCATCATTTAAATCCTTAAATGGAAGTGGACTAGATCAATGTTAAGCCAGTATCTCTCTTCGTTTTTCTGCATCTTGATTTTCCTATTTCATTTCTGTAAAGAGGTGCCACAGTGAGGCCAAATGTAAACATTCAACCAATTGCCCCAGTGTTCATGAGTATATATTTGTGATTTGGATATTTTGTAAGTTTGGGAATGAGTTGACTGTATCTTCTTGATTTATCAGATCTGGAAAGGAAAATAGAAGGATTTTATATTCTCAAAAATAACATGAGGATTTGCCTTTTAGCCTCTTGAGCTTCTTACATTTTTAAAGTGTTTATATATACCTCAACTTAATTTACTGACTTTGACTTCAGATTCCTTAGTATCCCTAGATATTTAAAATTATTAATTTATTCTTAATTTTCTACAGAGGGAGAGAGTTCCATGCTTCTCCCACGTTGATAGTTCCCAATTTATTTCTTGAATAAACTTAATCCAATTGATGGCAATTTCTCACAGTGCTAGATTTTCCAGACAGCTCAAAATGGTGCTAATCAAATCCCTTCTCTCCTTCTATGTTCCTGAGATAACCACCCTGGTTTTTGTCCTCTCTCTTCATAAATTAACCCTTGAAGTCTTGGTAATAATCTGGTGGATCTCTGCCAATGCCCTTTCCAAGGTCATGTCTGTTTTTAAATGTAGTGCAAAGTGGATGCGACTAACATGGGTTTTGTCTTGCAGTGACAAAGTTCTCTCCCCTTTATATTCTTGTACTTTTTTATAACTATGTTTTTATGTACAACAAAATTTGGATCTAGCTATTTTTCCTATACACGTTCCTTAACAAACCTTAGTCATATCCTCAAAAATTCAATCGTTTTTTGGAAATGATCTACATTTTTCTAGTTCTGCATTCATTCTTTCTAATCACTTCAAAATCCTCTGAATCTTCAGTCACTTTTATTTTAATTATGGATTCCATTAAATTCACCTCAACGTGACAAACTGGTTACTACAATTTTGTTAAAAAATGAGGTGGCATTTGAAATGTTCCAATTTAATGGGACTATTTTTGAATTAGGAAAGCATTAGAAACTGGTGCCAAAAGTGTCTGCACTTTCCCAACCTACTTAGTAGGTGGAAATTAGACATTTGGAAATTTATAGTAGTGCCATTATTTTTTCCAAATATTGTTTCTTTTCTTGGCTTACCTTGGTAACTACTATTCCGTGATTCATTATTTGTTTCCTTCGAATGTCAGACACAATACACATTATAGGCTAGAAATTGGATTATTTCTTTTAATACAGTTGCAGCAAGATTATAGGTCATCCTAATGCTGCTTGTGAAAATCGGATGCAGTTTGAGATCTCTAATAATGCAGTTTACGGAAAAAGATTGTTAAGGTTCGCTGTGCTGAAACTAACAATTTGGTGTGAGAATTCATATTGATGTGTTGCAAGTTCTTGTAGCTGTCAGCTTTCATTTCTTTAGGGAACCTACCGTACGATACCAGAAAGACTCCCCCAGCCATTGGAATGGCGCTCCTGAACGAACAATGGGAGAAAGGGTGGGGGAGTTTTTCCCAGTAGACAGTTTAACCTGGGTGGCAAGTGCATGAACAATGCCTACAGGGGGCACATTCTTGTGCATGAAAGCCACAGCCCTCTGTGGCCTTCATGGAGATTACTGGGGAGTCTATTAATGCTCAAAGAAATTAACTTTAGTTAAAAAAAGTAGTGGAGAAATTAATCGCACTGAGAGGTGAAAATTGTTAGTAGCTGCTGATTGACATCTCAAAGTTAGGACAGAGATGTCTTTGGAAATAATGGATGCACTCCCAAATATTCTAAACTGGTTCCCACAGTAAAACAGGAATGCAGCAAATATAATCTCATAATTTAAAATGGAGGGAGTGAGAAAAGGACAAACTACCGATCAGTTACTCCGATGTCAGCAGTTGGGAAAACACCAGAATCTATAATTAATGAAGTACAGATGATCCCCACATTTTGGCAGTTCAGGGAACAGATATTGGCTGTAGAGAATGCACAAATCTCTCCCAGAAAATCTGGAATGCTAAGTACAAATTTGCGCTTACAAAATTTGATGTGAAAATGTAAATAAATAAATACAGCTGAGTCAGGGAGTATCTCAATTTTTAAGAAGCATTTAGATAGGTACATAGATGGGATGGGTTTAGAGGGATATGGGCCAAACACAGGCAGGGAGGAATAGTGCAGATGGGGCATGTTGTTCGGCTTGGGAAAGTTGGGCCAAAGGGCCTGTTTCCGCACTGTATGACTATGACGTTAAAAAAACCCATTCCATTTGGTGTACCTTTCAAAAGGCCCTTATATAAGGTCTCACGAAGAGACTGTTAGCACAGTTATAGCACGTGTGATTGGGGTAATATGTTGTTGTAGTTTGAGAACTGTTTACTGGACTGACAATAGAAAGTAGAAATGAATGGGTCTTTTGATTGGGAGGCTGTGACTGGAGGCATGTTCCAGTGATCAGCGCTAGCATTGCAGTTGTTCAACATCTGTGTCGGTGAAATGGATGAGGGCGTCCATTGTAATGTGGCCAAGTATGATGACGATACAAAGCCTTGTGGTAGTGTGGGCTGTGAGGAGAACGCACAGAGGCTTCATAGGGATATCATCATCATCATCGGCGTTGAAAACGTCAACGGGCACGGTGCCTTACAGTGCTATGTATGACAGTGACCGCAATTTCTACTGAAATGTGGATGGCCGTTGGCTCGCTAGGAGCTCATCCGCCCTTTTGTTTTTGGCCCTGCTGGGGGTCCACAGCCCCCTCCTCACCTGGCAAACCAGGTGCGGGAGACGGTTTAGTCGCCGACCATCAGACCATGGAGCAGGTAGCATGGGATTACATGGTACCGTGGCGGGGGTCCTCCCCCGACCTGACAGGATAAATGGGTGGGGAAGGAAAGAAGAATTTGTAGACAATTGTGACGTCATCCAATTTTGGTGGAATCAATGGAAATGGTAAAAGATTGATAGATGTTTGTGTTCAGAATGGCCGCAATTTAAAAAATAATAAATTCTCATGACATACAAGGATCCCATCAAGTCTATATCCATTCACGGAGCAATCTCATTAATCCCATGTATTTCGCTGTAACCCCGGCACTGGAGTTCTAAGCAAGCATCACTCCCCCCTGTACCATCCTGGGTGTCTATGCCCATCAATGGCTGATACTAAATATGCAGTGATTAGGAAAGGAAATGAAATGGTGAATCTTAATGCAAGAGATTTTTGGGTACAAGAGTAACGATGTCCCATTGGAATTTATATAGGGCCCAGCTGACTGACCTCCTTATAAGTTGTGAGAAACTATGAAAATAATATTGATGCTCCTCCAAACACCTACATCTATCTCTCAACATTTCACAAAGTACATCTCATTTCTTCTTTCCCAGCAAATTAGATGACCTAATTTTCCACATGATCTTCCACCTGACATTTCCTTGAATATAAATACTGACCTGGCCTCTCTTCTTAAGGAAGGATAAACCTGTGATAGAGGAAGTGCAACAAAACAGCACCATATTGATTCTTGGGACAGTGAAGGGTGGTTGTCCAATGAGGAAAGTTTGTGTTTATACCCATTTGGGCTCAGAGGAATGGGAGATGGTCCAGGGTGACGTATCTAAAACAAAGCTTCAAAATAAGGCACGAGTTATTGGGGTCGACTGAGATGAGAAGATACGTGAAGAGTGGTGTAGCAGTACAGTTGTTGCCTTAAAGCACCAAAGACCTGGGTTCCATCCTGACTACAGCCTCTGTACATTTTCCCTTGTGTGTAGGATAGAACTAGTGTGAGCGGGTGATCACTGGTCAGCACAGATTCGGTGGGCCAAAAGGGCCTGTTTCCATGCTGTATCTCTAAACTAAAACAAAAGGTTTTTTTTACTTGGAGGTTAATGAATCTTTGGAATTTTATCTAAGTGGTTTGTGTATGTTTAGTTGCTGAACATATTCAAAGCATGGTTCTGATTACCAATCATCTTTCCTCCTACTAATGGTGCGAAACACAGCTGTGAGCTTGCTCTCAGTATGATGTTCCATGCAATGTTGTCTGATGTCTCTACCCTGTTATACCTTAGGACAGATGGTGCTAATTTTAGCTTAAGGAGTCTCACAGCCAAAACCAAAATACAAGAAACCACCTTATTCCTCATAATTAAGTCATTCCTCTTTGCCGATGACTGTACAGTCAATGAAAGCTCAGAAGCTGACATGCAGGAAAGCTTGTACAAATTTGTCAGCATCTGCAACAATCTTGGCCTCAGAATCACTGATGGAAATCGCTATCAAAATATGGAGGGGGACAGGGGGGACACAATTTCTTGGCGGCCGCGCGCGCATGCGCACACTCACACACACGCGAGGCTTCGAAATCCTTTGCCGTGGGCCCTTTGAACAGTAATTACAGCTCAATCCAGCGCTAAAAGTAGCCCAACTGCCTGTCTCGCCAGGTTAACCTACAGCCCTGCCTGGACTGACGGGACACCAGTCCGGAGCCGTGGAGCTAGCGCTGCTTCTCCGCGGTGGCTGTGATCCTGGGCCATATTTCCCGTAAGTCCAGGCAGGGCTGTAGGTTAATCTGGCGGAACAGGCAGAGTTGAGCTGGGTTTAGCGCTGCTTCTCTGCGCTGGCTGTGGGCCTGGGGGCACGGTTTCCGTCCGACCCCGACGTCTCTGGCCACCCCCAGGCGTGGGGCACTCGGGTGGGGACGGGGCGGTTCGGCAGCAATTGCGGCGCCAGAGAGCCGGCCGGGATCGATCCTGGCTGCGGATGAGGCGCAGGTCTGCGTCTAGGGCTGCCGTTGTAACCCTATGACCTGGGTACGTCTCCTCCAATCACCGCGCTTTATCCTCAGTTCCACCCCCCCCCCTACTTCCGCCTCTGACCGACACCTCCCTACTCCAATCATCGCGCTAAATCATCATGACCCGCCCCCATTGCCTGCTGACCGACGTTTCTCTAGTCCAATCGGCGCCCTCGATCAGCAGTCCCACCCCTACAGTCGCGGAAAACTGAGATTTCACTGCTTTTCATCCGGATTTTTAAATCCGGATTACAAAAAATGAGGGGGTATGGATCGTCCCCCACTGCTCAAAATAGAGGGGGGGGGCGTGTCCCCCCGGCCCCCCCCAGGATTTCCGCCACTGCTCATAATTAGCACAAAGAAAACAGAAGATATGCACCAAACACCTCATACTCTGAACCAAACATCCCTGTGAGCGGTCAGAGGAACTGAGTAGTGAACAAGTACATATACCTTGGCAGTACACTCTCAAGATCAATCAACTTTGATAACAACAGGATGGCAAAAGCCAGTTTTGGAAAACTGAGAAGTAAAGTGTGGGAACAAAGAGGAATCAGCCAAAAGAACAAGCTGATGATGTATTGTGCTGTTGTCATACCCACTTAACTGCATGTCTATGAGACATGGACTGTGTGCAGTTGAACCACTTCCACATGAGCTGCCTGTGGAGAAAACCTCACATCAAGTGGCAAGACAAGGTTCCAGACGTACAGATTCCGTCCCAAACAAACCTCCCCACCATTTACACATTGTTGAAAGAGTGACAGAATAGGTGGGCGGGTCTTGACAGAAGAATGACAATGGCCCAATACCAATGGAGGCACATTATGAACAGCAACAATATTCAAGGCAGAGTTTTGATATTGTGCGAGATAAAGGATGTTCATATTTCCTGTATTTCCATGAAAATGGTAGTGAAGTAGAGGATCAGCAGTGACCTTATCAAATGCCTGAAAGGGCATGAGGGATGTAATGCCCAATTCCTTCTATTTTGTATTATCTAATATTTTTAATTTCTCCAGTTGGGAAAGCCTACAATGCTGGCAATGCCTGCCGTGCCTTTGCGAGATTAAATTTGATCTGGCACTTCTGGTTATGATATTCTGCAGCTCACAGACATTTTGTGCATAGGATATGCACTGATCGATGTGATTTGATATGCTGTACTCAGTTTGTATGTTGCTAGCTGAAATTATGCCATATTTTTCTGGTTCAAAGATTTATTGATCCCTCTCACATGGAAACATATTTTGCACTAGCACTGAACAATGTATCTTTTGAGGACTGGGAGGGAGAGAGGATTTTCAGATATCTGTTGTACTCTTTAATCTGCATGAGTTGGAGCCATGTAGAGCAGAGTGGGGTTAAAGTAGACTCATAACTCAAAATCAATGTTATTTGGAAAATTTACAAATTGATGTTACAAGTTTGACCAGCTTGTACATTTTATATTATGTCAAGAGGACAATTACTCTGATGCACACATTGTAATAACATTTAAAATGTTTGGTTCTCAATGTTCATTTCCTAATGAGAATAGATTGTATATTACTGGTTTTTCTTTTAATGTTGGCAATAATTAATTTTCAGGTTCACTGGCACATTAAGGCTAAGGGCAAATCCAGTTTGTGGTTTGAATTTCTTAATATAAAACAGAAGTTCTGTTTCATAATGATAATAAATCAGTAACTTTTGATCAGCGTTTCTATGGAGTCTTGATTCTTATAATTAATTGATAGCAAATCAATATTTTATAGAAATCCCACATCATTTAAGATTTGAAAAGTGGGATTTCAAACGCTAACTATTTGCAGTGAATAAATATTTTTAAATATAAATAGACAAGACAAATAATGACATTTAAAAAAGTAAATGTTAGGAATTGCAATGATAATTGTAAGAATTATTTCTGGACCAATATTGTGCTGATTGATAATGTATAACACAACATTTTGAGATGCAATGTTCCAGATGTTTACTGGTGTGGGGTTGCAATTGGCAAGAGGAAGATTTATAATATTTATGGACTTTAAGGTTTTTTGAAACACATTCCCCATTTGGAAGCCAGCCTGGTTGGTGGGCTTTGCTCTGTCTTTAGTGGGGACCACATTGGAAGGGATCACAGCCAGGAGTGGGGTAGTAGAATGCTAGAGGATGCGGCAGGAGCTGAGTGGTAGTTTTCGGATAGTGCAAAGTGGTTTCATTAGTCAGGGGTTAACCGTGGTTTGGGTGGGGTTGATCATGGAAAGATGAGGGGACGGACGACAGTTGTTGTCAGTCTTTGAGAGCTGGATTATTGATCCAGTGGAGGAGTGACAGAGCTGTTTGTTTGGGGGCCGTGGGGAGATCACTGCTGCTGTTCCAGAGCCATCGGGCTTCTCACCCAACTGCCCAGTATTAAAACTGTGACGCGAGATAAAGCCTGAAGAAGCCGAAACGTCACCCATTCATTCCTTCTCTCCAGACATGCTGCCAGTCCCGCTAAGTTACTCCAGCATTTTATGTCTCCTCCTTCTTGCGTATGATGTGCACAGCCTAAAGTTTGTAAGACAGCTTGTTCTGTGTGATCTTCTGTTTGTGCACGCCAGGTTGATTGTATTCGTTGAAACAGGGTGAACCATGTGAAGGTTGCAATCTCCCACCTCATTTTATGTCCATCTGAAGTCTGATGAAAGCAGTTTCAGCTTTCAGCTCTAAGGTCCGTGTTTGATCACCCAGCCTGGGTTGTTGCAGCGTGAGTGGAGGGCTGTACGTTCAGGGGGGGAAGAGGTTAGAGTGAGACAGGGTAGTGGAGAAGTTGAGGCGGTTGATGTCTCACCGGCAATTTAAAATAAAAAGGTCTAAAGCCGGAAGATGGCCTTGAGGGGGAGTCCAATAGGAGGGGGTCCGTTGTAGACGGGAGAAGGGGTCATCACTGGGGGGCGAGGACTCCTTCCCATGGAAGAACGCTTTGAGGCGGAGGCGACGGAAGAAGAGCTCCACATTGTGGAGGGCGCGGAACTCATTGAGGTGGGGACGGTGGGGGACAAAGGTAAGGCCTCTGCTGAAGACAGACCATTTGGTATCAGAGAGGGGGAGGTCAGGGGGGATGGTAAACACATGGCAAGGATGGGGGTTGGGGTTGGGGGAAGGCAGGTGAGTGGACTGGGGCCGAGGGGATTTCTGGTGGGGGGGGGATGGTGGGTGGTCATGGAGGAAGGGGGTATGAGGACTAGTGTGGGTGGGGAAGAGCTGGGGTCACATGGTTTGAGGGGAATGGGGAAGACCCAGTGGAACAAGCACTGAGGTTCCCTAGGTCGGGGGGGGGGGGGGGGGGGGACTAGCACTAGGACCCAGCGCCGTCAAACCCAGGGGAGTGGGAATCTGCAGCGTGGAAACTTCAGGCCCGGTGCTGAGCCCAGGATTCAGGTAAGGCGATGGCTGCGGTGTTCTGGAGAGCGGGGGAGTGGCTAGGGTCGCCCACACCGGCCTGCCGGACATTGTTTTTGTGTGTGTGTCTTTCTCTCTCTCTCTCCCTCCTTCTCTCTCTCTCTCTCTCTCTCTCTCTCTCTCTCTCTCTCTCTCTTTCTATCTCTCTTTTGAGAGGTTAATTCATTATGCAGGTTAATTGCAAGGATGATGTTTCCTTTGCCAGGGGTAGCCTGAAACGAGAGTCATCATCTCAAATTAGGGGTCACCATGACACACAAGGAGAACATGAGAACTCTCCATGTCAGTATCAAAGGTAGCATTGTATCCAGATTGCTGGATGAAGCATCAGTTCACCACTGTGCCGCTCCAAGTATCTCACTATCCACCATATCTATCCTTATAATTTAGACCACATCTATCATGTCTCCTCTCAGCCTCCTCTGCTCCCTGAAAAGAAAACCCAGCCTAAATGCTCTCTCTGGGAATATTTGGGCTATGTCTGCTCAAAGTAGAGAAGGAGCATTCAGGGTGATATTCAGAATCTCAAGTCAATGCATTAGGAACACATTAAGGTCAGGATAGCTAATGGGAAGGGTTGCACCACCTCACAAGCTTCTCACTGCTTTGCCTGTCAGACAGCTCCTGCCACATTTGTGGAAGCGCCCGCACTTCCAACATTAGCCTCATCAATCACCTATGGAACTCACAGAACTGAAGTGAAAGCAAGTCATCTTTGATCCAGAGGCAGAATGCCCCAGAAGATACATGTTTTTACAGGTAGTGATTTAAATTAGTGTTGGTTTATGAATCTATGAAATCAAAATTGCTTACCATTTTTCAAGCCATTCAAGAGGTACTGAGGGTTTCTGATATTCTGCAACTTCTGTTTGTAATTTTCAATCATTTTTTAAAAGTCATTCCATATAAAAAATCCAAGCTGAGAAAGAGAGTTTGGTTTAAAGGCAAGCAGGAGTTTTAGATTCTAGAACGATTGGGCTTCCAATTGAGTTTGCACTGATCTCTTATGGTTATGACATTATTTTAGTGGCCATCATTTCCCTAAAGCTTCAGATGTTTAATTTGTTGTATCTTTTTCAAAATAACTTGTTGACAATCATGTCCAAAAGTACGAGACTGTGAAAAGGATTATCACTGATAACGCCAAAATCACTTCCTATTATTTTATTTAAAAAATAATTATTCCATCTTTCTGTACAACTTAATTAATAGAGACCAAACTTATGATTTTGCAGTGTTTTATATAAATTTGTCACATTCTTTACCATAATTTTGTTTGCTGTTATCTCAGAGACCGAGTCGCAATAGTGTTAAAAGTAATCAAATAACAATGTTTTCCATAAACTAATGACCTTCAAATTGTACCATTTTAACAATTTATGCCCAATATGTGCCTTATTTATTTGGTCTGACACCCAACAAACTTGTTAAGCATTTGTTAATAATCTGGAAGTTATAAACAAAAAAGGTACATTAATTTTTTTTTAATTAGTTAAAGAAAAAAATTAGAATAAATATATTTGAGAAATATTTCCATTTCACTTAGAGTCATAGAGTGATACAGTGTGGAAACAGACTCTTTGGCCCAACTCGTTCACACCGGCTTACAATGTCCCAGCAATTCCCTCTTGCCTGCGCTTGGTCCGTATCCCTCTAAACCTGTCCTATCCATGTACCTGTCCAACTGTTTCTTAAACGATGGGATAGTCCCAGCTTCAACTGCCTCCTCTCGCAGCTTGCTCCATACACCCGCCACCCTTTGTGAGAGAAAGTTTCCTCTCAGATTTGTATTAAATCCTTTCCCCCTCACCTTGAACCTCTGGTCCTCGATTCCCCTACTTTGGGCAAGAGACTCTGTGCATCTACCCGATCTATTCCTCTCATGATTTTGTATACCTCTATAAGATCCTCCTGCTCTCCATGGAATATAGACCCAGCCTACTCAGCCTCTCCCGATAGCACCTCGAGCAGGTGCTTCAATATTCTGTGATCTCTATCGCAAGTATTGTTTAATCTATATGTCAAGTATTGTTCACTTGTTCATTGCCCAATCCAACCACAATTGAGGATGACCAGATGCTCAATCTTCCAGAAAAAGGCTGCATGTCAAATAGAAACCATTAGATTCTTAGAAATAATCCTTCCTTTGACGATATGCAATAATAATCACCTCCAGCATTTGTTCTATTCGAGCACAATATTTCATGTAAATTCTTCATTGGAAATATCCTTTTAATCAAAATGAAGGATGACGGTTGACAGTTGTCAAGAAGTGAACATTTTCTTCTTTTCTAAAATGCCAGTACAAACTCAATACATTACGTGTGACATATTGAAACAGAAGTCTTGCTTTTATATTTATGGACTCTAGGGTATTCTGTAAGTAGTTTTGGTGGGAGGGAAGTTTTAACATTGTGCTTCTTTCCTCCCTTTTTCAGTTAATGCGTCAGCTCAGTTTAATGATTTTGTTTATCGTGAGGGGATTGTGTGACCTGTTGTGGGAAGCCAATCGTAGCACCTGCGCAATTGGGTTCATTCCATACTTGCAGTAATGTGAACTATTCTGGAACCATGACTTTATTTCCTCAGTGTTATTGAAACATTTTATAATTGAGCTGAAAATTAATTTAATTCATTAAAGTAAGCAAGGACTCTGAACACAACTACCATCATGGAAAGAAAATGTTGTGTTATCGACATCAGATGTTATCCTCCAAGAATAACAAAAAAATATATAGATGGCTCAGTGGTAATATTTTGTTCATTAACAGCAAAAGGTTTACGTCAGATCTGAGATGTTGAAGATCTAGAATGCCTTAAGGGCCTGTCCCACCAGCATGCAACTCTATGCGATGAACGCGATCAAAACGGCAGCGGGGGCCGCGCGGAGGTCGGGTGATCCCCTGTACAGGGCCGTTCCCACCAGCATGCACCTGCATGCGGCAAGCGCAACCAAACCGGCAGCAGGGGCCGCGCGGAGGTCGGGTGAGTGGCGCAACGCGGCGCAAAGTGAGGCGAACTTGGAGCGAAGTCCAAGGTAAGTTCGCCAGGACAGAGAGGGGCACACAGAGAGGGGCACCGAGGCACACACACACACAGGGCCACGGAGCCACACACATAGAGGGTCACGGAGGCACTTACAAATAGGTTCACGGAGGCACGATGTCCGGGCGGTGTGTAAATGTCGAGGCGACTGCGAGCCGACAAGCCGTTGCTGTGCGGAATTTTTGGACACAGTCGGTTTTTCGGAGCCCCGCGCGGTGTCGGGACGAACTCGGGACGAACTCCGCACAATTCCGCACGGCTCCGGCAATCGAAGTGGGACCGGCCCCACGACGCCAGACGGCGCAAGCGACCATTTTAGGTCGCGCTAATCGCATAGAGTTGCATGCTGGTGGGACAGGCCCTTTAGTCTGTGATTCACAAAAGGCAGGAACATTCCAGAGTCTTTTACCCAGTGTAGGGGAATCAAGAACCAGAGGACATAGGTTTAAGGTAAGATAACAATGATCTGTTAGTGACAGGGTGTCCAAACTCTGTTTCTGGCAATATTTTCAACCTTGTAGACCTAAATCTTAAATGTCAGTGTCTCGCAGCAAAATAAGTTATTAATACCACTGAAAACTGAAATGGAATGTTATTTAAAGGTCAAAGGCAGAGTTCTAAACATCCCTCCGCAAAACAAGCCGCAAGTCGACGGACTTCAGTTGGCATCCTGGTCATCACTGCCCCAGGGTGATGTCAGGAAGTTCCTCACAATGAAGTAGCCAGAAATAGAGTCTTACAGCATGGAAACACACGCTTTGATTCAAGTTGCCCATGCCGACCAAGACGTTCCATCTAAGGTAGTCCCATTAGCCTGCATTTAGCCCATATCCCTGGAACCCTTTCCTATCCATATACCTGCCCCAATGTCTTTTAAATGGTGTTATTGTCCCTGCCTCCACTACTTCTGGCAGCTCGTTCCATTTATCCACCAAGCTCGGTTCCTCACCTTAAACCTATGCCCTCCAGTTCTTGATATCCCTGCATTGGGAAATAGATTCTGTGCATTCATCCTATCTATTTCTCATGATTTTATTCACCTTTGTATTCGCCCCTCAGCCTCCTGCACTCCAAACAATAAAGTCCTAATTTACCCATCCTCTCTTTATAGGTTCGGCCCTTGAGCCCTGGCAACAACCTCATAAATCATCTCTGCACTCTTTCCAGTTCAGTGGCATCTTTCCTATAGCAGGAGGACTAACACTGAACACAATACTCCAAATGCAGCCTCACCAATGTCTTGTTCAACTGTAACAAGCTCAATATCCTAACTGATGAAGGCCAGCATGCCAACAGCCTTTATCACTGAGCTATCTACCTGTGATGCCACTTTCAGGGAACTGTGTACATACGTCCTGGATCCCACTACTCTTATACACTACCCAGAGACCTACCATTCACTGTGAAGGTCTCTCTGGTTTGACTTTCCGAAATGCACACTTATCCAAATTAAACTCCATTAGCCATTTCTTGGCCCACTTGCCCATCTGATCGAGATCCCATTGCAATACTTGATAACCATCTTCAATCTACAATACCACCTATTTTAGTGTCATCTGCAAATGTATTAATCATGACTCATCCAAATCATTGCTGTAGATGACAAACAGCAAAGCCCCAGCACTGATCTGTATGGTACACCACTAGTCACAGGCATCCAATCTGAAAAACAATCGTCCACCACTATCCTCTGGTTCCTAATATGAAGTCAATTCTGTATCCAGTTAGTTAGCTCTCTCTGGATCCTATGCGATTTAAATGCCAGCAGAATTCCTGCAAAAAGCAAAATGTTGCCATGTTCATCAGATCATTAAAAAAAAGTTAAGTAATGCCAACCAACAAAACAGGTGGCATTTGTGGCAGGAAATTACCAGTGAGGTGAGGGGATATGAGTGCCAGCATTTCAGAAGCCTTACAGTATGTGCAGTCAAATCCTCCTTCCAAGCATGAATGGAAAAAGTTATATTTGTCAAAAGAAATAAAAGGTTTATTTTCTCACTGGTTGAGATTCCTTGTTTTTTTGCAATCTGGCAATGAGCTGCAGTGCCATACGTGGCATGTTTTAGCAGAGTCAGCCTGCAAAAGTTACTCAGATTGAGGTGACCCTGACTTGTTCAATGGAGACACTTGACTTGTTTCCTGCAGGGAGCTTTTCGCGCACATTGCTGGCAATTATTGTCCATCCAAATCCTCTCAATTAAGAGTGGTTGATGGTTCAGACGTCACAGGTGACACTGCGTGGAATGACAGAGAAGATATTGGTGGAGATGAACTGACAGCCCCAGATATAACAGTGGCATCAGGCAGCACTATTGGTTTCTCAGCCAGTGAAATACTGTTGAATTATAATCACTGTAATGATAATGATAAGCACAACAGTCAAAGTCTACAAATCAATGTCCCACGGCCACACCAAAATACTTGCCCAAATAGTTTATTTCAAAGTCATTGATTGAGAGGGGTGTTTTGGCTGGGTCATTGGGAACATTCCTCGTGTTTCCTTGAAGAATGCCACGTATCCATCTGAGTCGGCCGATTTATCATTGCACTCAGCCAAAGATTCCTGATTTAACAGGGAGTGGTGTACGCAATTACAATCAGATTATGTGGCTGTGGGCGAATGGGAAAAAAAAAGACAATTGTCACGGAAGTAAATTAAAATGTACTAATAAGAAGGATACGCAAAACAATTTTTTTAACTTTGAGTTTGCCGAAGTACTGAACTATCCAGAACAGATTTACTGGTTGGGGCTCTTCACATTAAAACAATAATATTTTGCATTGTGGAGGTGTTGAGGATGTGCGAGGAAGAGATGTACTTCATGGGTCTCTGAGCTGCAAGAGAGTTTCTGGAAGCAAAATGTGCTGCATCTGTGTTTGCCTGACCCCGGGGTCGAGCAGACCTTTGAAGGCAAGCAGTTTTCTAATTACTTTGGGAATGCTTAAAAGCCGAACAAATCCGATATAAATGGAATCAATATTTTCAAGTAAATTAACTTTTTTTTAAATACAGGTCCATTAATTTCCTTGACTAGAAGCAGTTTGATATTCCAGGTGCAGCTTGTGCTAAGCTTAATGGGGTTTTTTTGAATGATAGGCAACATTTTGGGTCGGGATCTTTGCTCAGACTCATTGGGATAATGCTATGAAGACGAGGGTAATTATTCAAGATTTCTAGGTAAGGAAGAATAGATCCATATAAATAGTACATTGGAAAGGTGGCTGGCAGTGGATTTAGGGCTAATGGTATAGAAATAATCAGCATCTCATCGGCACACATGCACTTAAACCTAATGCTGAAGTGAAATACTGTGGTTGCTGGATGTGTGAAATAATAATAGAAAATGTTGAAAATATTCACAGGATGAAAAATGTTAAAAGGCCATCGACCTGAAAGAAAAATGTTTCTTCATAAATACTGCCAGTTCTGCAGCTTTTACATTTGGATATTGAATCCATTGAGAGGCTTCCAGGTGGCAACATATAAATATGGAACTGGAGGGCCCATAAATATATATTCTTTTCATTCAGGGGGGCCACCGTGCGTGGAATGAAAAGAAGTCACTGGTGGAGATGAACTGACTGTCCCATTTCCAACAATAGTATTACGAAGTGCCACGAAATTGGATAAAGGACAACATGACAAACTAATCAAATGCAGATGAGAGCATAAGAAAAAATCAAATGTCATGATAAGTCCATAAGTTATACAGGGTGGCACAATACTGTATGTTGAGGAATTGTGCCACTTAAATAGGCCGAGAAATGTGTCCGTACAACACCCAAAACACAGGCTTTATGATAATTGGATTGATATAACGTGCCCCAATATTGCACTTATTTCAATGTGAGCTATTGCCAATAAGGTTGTACTTTATGTGAGATGATATGTGAACCCCAGTGGTTTTTTATTGGTGCCCAGCTCACCCAAATGGCGATAGAGTCCAAACTCTGTTTCTGGGAACATTGAGTGACCACATTTATAACTGTCATATTCTCACTGAAAGGAAAGTTATTAATATCACTGAAAACTGAAGTGGAATGTTCTTTAAAGGTTAAAGGCAGAGTGGCACACAACCCTCTTTAAGACAAACCACAAGTATCCTGACTTAAATTGGCACCCAGTCATCACCTACGCGGGGCGGTTTCAGGGTGTTGCTCGTAATGAAGTGACCAGAAATACCAGCAGAAATCCTACAAAAAGCAAAATGTGCCTTGATCACGATGTCATAAAGAAATATATGCCTAAAGGAATGTTATCTAATGAAACAGGTGGCGTTTGTGACAGCAAATTATACTTGAGTCACCAGGGTGGGCATCATTTCCCCCCGATGAACGGCCACAATTTCAGAAGCATCGTGTGTAGTTAAATGCTCCTTCCAAATACGAATGAAAAAGCTGCATTTGTCAAAAAAAGTTCCCCACGTCACTGATTGAGTTTTCTTGATTTCCGCAATGTGGCACTGAGCTGCACTGTCCTACAGTATGTGACATATTTTAGCAGAGTCAGCCGGCAAAGTTTGTCAGATTGAGGTGACCCTGACTTGTTCCATGCAAACAGTGCAGCCACTTGACTGTTTCTTGCAGGGCGTTTATCAAGCACATTGCTGGCAATTTTACTTCGGAGTCATGTGAGTGACTTCGTGAAGACCCCGCCAGCACGCATGCGCGACATATCGTCGCTCGCATTTGCTGATGGCATGCTGGGGGGGGAGTGCGCTTCCCCAACAGCTCCTTCATAAAGACGGCTGAAGGTAAGTTGACTAACCTTGAGCTGGTTCTCTGCAATATTTGATATTACAGGATGATGGAGGGGAAAGGAAAGCTTTCCAAAAGCCGCGGACCGAGGCCAATGTCCTTGGAGCTGCCCGAAACACCGGCAGCACCCGTGTTACGGCCGGGGAAAAAGATGCGGAAGTCGGTGAGCCCTATGGAGTCGGTAGGGGCCGACTCGCCTCCATTTCAAGTTGGATGGGATTCCGCACAGGAGCAGGGCAGTGTAGACCCTGACTTCATCCCACCATCGCCCAAAGTTAGGGCTGGTGGGAAAAAGGTACACACTAATGTGCCTCGCATATCGGCGAGTGCATCTTCCATTTCACAGGTCCGTAGAGGGCAGACCCGGGGAAGAGCCGCGCTGAAGTCGAGCCCCGCAGCTGCGGTGGGCGTCAAGCCGCAGGTGAAACCTGCTAGCTTGCAGGCCGGCGGCAGTACTGCTGGAGAGTCGGGATATCCTGCAGGAGCAGGAGGTACCGGCATTCCACCGGAACAGGCTGCCGGAGCGCAGATCGGTGGCAGCAGTTTTCGGCCAGGCACCCCCGTTGCGACGGGTAAAGCCGGCTATGCGCCGTCACGGACCCGTGTGGTCAAGGGTGACGGCAAGCCTGCACGGACAGCGGAGCCGGTAATGGGGACCGGTACCGATTCATTCCCTCTGCCTTCCCACCAGGCAGAAGTGCCGCTTCGCTCCAAACGACGGCGGACTAGCGGTATGTCCGTGCAGGAGTCGTACAGCCCCGCAGGAGCGGCTGCTGACGACGACCTACCAGCGCACTTCGTGGAGGTGCGACCTACTGGTAGAAGCCCCAGTGTCTCCGGAGAGCCTGGGGAAGTCGGCCAGTTGTCCGTGTGTAGCAGCGGCGGTCGCATGGCCAGAATGGAGCAGATGGTGGAGGTGTTGTACCAACGGGATTTGGAACGGCAAGAACGGGAGTCCCTGAGGTCTGGGAGCCAGATCAGGCCGCCGCTTTCGATTTCACCATCGTCTGTTAGCAGCAGACAGAGTCAACATATGGGTGATTTTGAAGACGTAGCGGCAGGAGACGAGCCCGCTGCTCCAGATTCCGAAGAAATGCTGGACGCAGTCGTTAAGTTTGAGAAGCCAACGAGTGCAGGGGAACCACTGCATCCCAAACTTGCGGCAAGTATTAACTTTTTAACGACCTACCAGCTCCAAGATCAGGTGGTCGCTGAGACCATGGAAAAGTATAAGGCTCCAGCAAACTGTATCTCCCTCAACGTGCCCAAAGTCAATTCGCCGATCTGGGGGATCATCAGTAACAACACCAGGACACAGAAGGGCAAGCTTCAGAGGATCCTGAAACTACTAACATCAGGTATCACGACGTTCGCTAGAACCCTTGATGGAGCGGATGTGTCTGAAGAACAACAGGATGCACTAGCCCTCCTGTGCAAGACGCAATTCGAAATCAATTGCTTCCTCAAAAGCTCCATTCGGCCCAACCTCAACCCAAAGTTTGCTGGGTTGTGTCGCACCTCCACCACACCACCACCAAGACAGCTGTTTGGGGAGGACCTGCCGAAGCAGGTCAAAGATTTAGACGAAGAAGCAAAAACAGTGGGGCTCATGAAGCCACCTTCGTGTTCAAGAGGCCAGCCTTACCGAAGACAGCAGCCTTATCCCCCCTCTAATTCGAGGGGGCAGCCGGATAGATACCAGAGAACCTATCCGCCACGAACATATTCACCTCCGGCTCCCCAACAGCAACAGTCTTTTTTTAGGGCAGGGCTCTCCGAAGCCCGCATGGAAGATGCGGCACAGACTTACACAACAGCACAAAGACCACAAAAGCCCCAACATCCCAGACCCCAGCGTTAACCATGGAGGTAAAGGGGTTTGGTTCTATCCAGAAAGTAGCAGTTGTAACTTCACAGGTTGGAGAACGGTTGCGGGAGTTTTGGGGTGCATGGGAAGCGGTAACTTCAGACCCCTTTATTCTACAAAGTATTCAGGGTTATGTAATAGAGTTTATTAAAGATAAAATTCCCCCTACGCAGCATGTACCTCATCGCAAGTTTGCGCTCTCTCAAAAAGAGATGGAGGCAGGACATACAGAAATTTTAAGATTAGAAGCTAAAGGGGTGATAGAGAAAACGACACATGAACCATTAGAGTTTGTGTCCAACACCTTTACAAGAGCTAAAAAAGATGGTGGATGTCGTATTATCATTGACCTAACCCATTTGAATACTTTTGTACAATACACCCTTTTCAAAATGGAGACGTTTGAGACGGCTAAACAATTAGTTACCCGAGGGTGCTTTATGGCCTGCATTGATTTGAAAGATGCATACTATACAATCCCTATCATAGAACATCACAGGAAATTCTTGAAATTTGTCTGGAAGGATCAATTGTGGCAATACAAAGCTTTACCCAATGGGATTACAACAGCGCCTAGGCTGTTTACAAAAATTATTAAACCTATTCTGGCATGCCTCAGGAAACAAAATCATATCATCATGGCATATTTGGACGATATATTAATAGTGGGGAAAACTTTAGAATTGGCTCAGCTGGCAGTTGCAGCTACCATATCATTAGTTGAGAAGTTAAGGTTTGTCATCCATCCAGACAAATCTAAATTGAATCCATCACAGGCCATGGATTATTTGGGATTCACTATTAACACCAATCAGATGATTGTCACTATCCCAGCTGGTAAAGTAGCTGATATTCAAGAAACATGCAACAGCCTTGCTTGCGCTAGGGTGCTGACTATTAGACATGCTGCTAAGGTAATTGGGAAACTTGTAGCTACATTTCCAGCTGCACAATTTGGACCATTACATTATCAGAATTTACAAAGAGCAAAAATGTCAGCGTTAAAATCAAATGCTGGACATTTTGACAGACCTATGCAGCTGCAGATCAAGGCAAAAATTGAGCTAAGATGGTGGACTAACAATATTAGTGACTGTTATAAACCCATCATTGTCTCCAACCCATCAGTCGTGTTACAAACCGACGCAAGCGCCCAAGGTTGGGGAGCGACTGACACCGTGTCTAGTTGTGGTGGCAGATGGGATGCTCATGAGTTTACTCTTCTACAGTCACAAGGGATAAACTATTTGGAGATGCTAGGAGTTTTCCATGGGCTACGGGCATATTGCACAAACTTACATCATATACATGTCCGTCTTCAAATAGATAATACCACGGTGGTAGCCTACATAAATCATATGGGTGGTATCAGGTCAGTATCTTGTGATGAATTAGTCAACACAATTTGGCTCAGGTGTATTGAAAGGAATATTTGGATATCAGCAACCTATCTTCCAGGGAAGCTTAATATGGTGGCGGACACCAGGTCACGAGTATTCAATGATAACATCGAATGGATGTTGAATCCGCAAATATTTGCTGAAATAATAGCTATGTTCGGTACATCAGATATTGACCTTTTTGCGTCTAGGTTGAACCATCAGATACCAACATATGTGTCTTGGGAACCAGACCCTGGGGCAGTAGCAATGGATGCATTTTCTCTCCTTTGGGGGAAATGGTTCTGCTACGCGTTTCCCCCATTCTGCCTCATTAGTCGGGCAATTACAGAAAATCAAGTTGGATGCTGCTTCAGGTATACTGATCATATCCGACTGGCCTACTCAACCATGGTACCCGGTGGTCCTCCAGATGGTAAAAATTCCATGGGTGCAAATTTCAAAAAGCCCTAATTTGGTTACTAACCCCATTACTGGGGAAATTCATCCATGTCATGGTCACTTAAACCTGTTGGCTTGCAGGTTCTAAGGAGACCACTTCTGGAGGCTGGGATTTCACCGAGGGCCATGGATCTAATCACAGCATCGTGCAGAGTATCTACAAGGAAGCAGTATCTCACCCAGGTCAGGAAATGGGAATTATACTGCACACGGACTAACACGACATACAACTCTGCTACGATTCCTGACGTCCTGGAATTTCTGGCGGGCCTTCATTACGATGAGGGTCTCAGCTACAGTGCCATCAATAGCGCAAGGAGCGCGCTGTCCTCATACCTCAACATAGGTGTGGTGTCAAACCAGCTGGTGTCTAAAGTCATGAGGAGAGTGTTTAATACCAACCCTCCACGACCCAGATATAACATCACATGGGATGTAGGGGTGGTGTTGACCCTACTGAGAAGCTGGTCTCCCATGACAGGGTTACCGCTTACCAGACTCACCCTCAAAGAGGTAATGTTGATGGCACTAACAACGGCACAGCGGGTGCAAACCTTACAGAAATTGCGACTCGACAGGATGGTCTCTACCCCTCAAAAAGTAACCATCTTTGTCGAAGAGTTACTTAAGCAGCATAGACCAGGATCTACAGGGCTGCAGCTGGAATTCCGGGGGTATCCCACTGACGCCACCCTCTGCATAGTCACCCATCTTCGGTATTATATCAAGAATACAAGTACCATTAGGAAGATGGAGCAGGGGCTACTCATCAGCCATAAGAAACCACATCACCGGGTGACTTTGTCGACTATCGCCAGGTGGCTCAGGGAGGTGTTGGATGCAGCAGGTATAGATACTAACATTTTTAAATCTCATTCTACAAGGGCTGCATCCACATCAGCGGCGAGGACCATGGAGGTGCCCATGGATCATGTCCTCGCTTCTGCGGGATGGGCCAGTGAAACCACTTTTCAGAGGTTCTACAATAAGCCGGTGGCCACCCCAGCAACGTTTGCGGAAGCTGAGAACTGCTCCGTAATTTCATTTGTCCCCGAGTTAGGGGTTTTATTATTTGGGTTAATAAACATTCATTTACTTTTCAGCCTGTCCAGTCTGGAATGTATTAACAAACTTCCTCCATCAGTATTGCGGCAGTGTGACAGCATGGACACGGTCCAGGTCGTGAAATCACAGAGCTTTGAAATCTTCACGAAGTCACTCAAGTCAAATCAATCAAAGTCAAACAAACTTTATTGTCATTTAGAAATACATTGATATATGCAGTTCCATACGAAATTACGTTGCATTTGGCTCCCTGTGCAACGCAATAAATTAAACAGAAGGATAGGCATGGATGAAAAGGATAAAAGGATAAATAGACAACGGTGGCACTCACGTGACTCTGAAGTAAAATAGTAAGATTAAACAAGAACTTACCAGTTTGAAGTTTGATCTTTATTGTATGAGGAGTTGCGATGAGGGATTTCGTGCCCTCTGCTCCCAGCCCTCTATCATAAGTTCAACTGGTGTAGTCAAGTTTTAATCTTACTATCTTTAGTCTTGTTATCTGTGATTCCACACCGCTGCTTTGAAGAATGTCACGCATGCATGCTGGCGGGGTCTTCACGAAATCCCTCATCGCAACTCCTCATAAAATAAAGATCAAACTTCAAACTGGTCAGTTTTTGTTTAACCTTACTATTATTGTCTATATAAATCGTCCCAATTAAGAGACATTGATGGTCCAGTAATCACATACAGCCCTGGTTGAATAAAGGAAGCAGATTATTTTCTATGATGGACTTTGCCCTGCTGTACTCACTCTATACTCATGACTGCGTAGATTATTTTCCCTGCTGTACTCACTCTATACTCATGACTGCGTAGCTGGTCATAGTGCGAACTCCATCATCAAGTTCGCTGACGATACCACTGTTGTGGAACGTATCACTGATGGGGGCGAGTCAGATTATAGAAGAGAGATCGACCGACTGACCAAATGGTGCCAGCACAATAACCTGGCCCTGAACACCAGCAAAAGGAAGGAACTGATTGTGGACTTTGGAAGAGGTAGGATGGGGACACACAGTCCCGTTTATATCAATGGGTCGATGGTGGAAAGGGTCAAGAGCTTCAAATTCCTGGGCGTGTACATCTCTGAAGATCTCTCCTGGTCTGAGAACACTGATGCAATTATAAAGAAAGCACAGCAGCGCCTCTACTTCCTGAGAAGATTACGGAGAGTCGGTATGTCAAGGAGGACTCTCTCTAATTTCTACAGGTGCACAGTAGAGAGCATGCTGACCGGTTGCATCATGGCTTGGTTCGGCAACTTGATCGCCCAGGAGTGGAAAAGACTTCAAAAAGTAGTAAACACTGCCCAGTCCATCATCGGCTCTGACCTCCCTACCATCGAGGGGATCTATCATGGTCGCTGCCTCAAAAAGGCTGGCAGCATCATCAAGGACCCACACCATCCTGGCCACACACTCATCTCCCTGCTACCTTCAGGTAGAAGGTACAGGAGCCTGAAGACTGCCAGTCCAGGTTCAAAAACAGCTGCTTCCCCACAGCCATCAGGCTATTTTACTTCGGAGTCACGTGAGTGACTACGTGAAGACCCCGCCAGCACGCATGCGCGACATATCGTCGTACGCATGCGGAAGCGACGGTCGGGAGGAGCGGGGCTCCTCCAGCGTGAGTTTAAAAAGCTCACGCCAGGTAAGTCTCACCGAAGGAGTGAGTCGACCATAATGGAAGGGAGAAAGAGTAAGAGAGCGGCGGCCAAATCAGCGGCTAAGGACAGCAGCCAGCGGAGAACCGCTTCTCCAGAGCTTCAGGTTCCACCTGCAGCTCCCGACTTTTCGGACTTTGAGACCGTTGGTACGCCACGGTCGGGGAAAACTACCCGGAAGTCGGCCGGGGCGGACTCAGCGGAGTCCGGTCCCGAGGGCACCCCGCTCGCTGGTAGCGACGGAGGTCGCCTTGACCGCATTGAGCGGCTGATGGAGCAGATGCTCCAGCGTGACCTGTTACAGCAGGGGCAGGTTCACAGTGGGACCCCTAGTAGGCCCACGGCAAGTTCCTTTCGAGGACTGCCCAATGTATCCCCTTCTATACAGGGGAGCATTGAGGGTCAGAACTGGGCTGACCCAGAAGAGGGAGAGTTGGCTGAAGCACCTGCAGCGTCAGGGGTGTGTGAAGATTATATGGATGTGGTGAGCAAACATGCCATGCCCCACCAGAAGGGCCTACCCATCCACCCCAAGCTGGCTGCCAGCATTGATTATATGGCCACCAACCAACTTCAGGAACAGGCCATCAATGCCACAGCAGATAAATATTTGGCGCCAGAAAATTGCAAATCGTTAAATGTGCCCGCGGTGAACAACCCGATATGGGGGAACATGAGCCCCTCAAGTAGAGGGCAGGAGATGAAACTTCAGAAGATCCTGAAGCTCCTTACCGCAGGGATTACTGCAGTAGCCAGAACAGCAGTGGGAGTGGATATGCCGCAAGAGCTGCAAGATGCTTTGGCCTTACTGTGCAATACACAGTATGAAATTAACAATTTCAGGAAAAGCATTATAAAGCCGGCGCTTAACCCCAAGTTCGCGGGGTTATGCAAGCCTGGGAAGACGCAGCCTCCAAGCCTGTTATTCGGGGAAGATCTCCCCAAACAGGTAAAAGATCTTGACGAAGAGGCTAAGGCTTTGGGCCTTATTAAAGTACCTGGGTACACTAAGCCTCATCACCCACACAGAACGCACCCCTACGCACCCACCGGGCAGAGTTACCCTAACAGGTCTGCCGGTGGTGAAAGCTCGAAGGCCGGCATACCTGCACAACGGTCTTTTTTAGGCCAAGGCCCAGGCCGGCCTCCTTGGAAGATGCGCCACTCCCAGAACACCTACAACCAGCCGAGGAAGCAAGGGCAGAAACCTCCACACCGGCAGTAACCATGGAGGTAGGTGGGTCTGGGATCCCCAAGAACACTACTGACCTAAATTCACTCTGCATAGGGGGCAGGTTGCACATGTTCCTCGAGAATTGGCTCACTTTTACCTCTGATCCTTATATACTCAGGAGTATTCAGGGCTACAAAATTGAATTTATTCACGAACTCCCTACCCCGGTACAGCATGCGCCTAGTCGGAAATTCGTCCTTTCTCATAGAGATAAGGCAGCAGGGCATGCTGAACTACAGAGGTTAATAGAAAAAGGGGTAATTGAAAAGGCCTTTAAAGAACCTCAGGAGTTCGTGTCTAATATATTCACTAAAAACAAAAAAGATGGCGGGTGCCGCATCATCATAGATTTGACCGACCTGAATACTTCTGTCCAGTATATTCATTTTAAAATGGACACCTTCGACACTGCTACTCAGCTTGTAGCCAATAGGTACTACATGGCATGCGTTGACCTTAAAGATGCATACTATTCAGTACCCATACACAAGGATCATAGGAAATACTTAAAATTTATCTGGATGGGACAATTATGGCAATATAAAGCTTTGCCTAATGGGCTATCGTCAGCACCCAGATTGTTTACCAAGATATTGAAACCAGCTTTGGCCTATTTAAGGAAACAGAATCATACTGTTATGGCCTATCTTGATGACATCCTCATAGTGGGGAGAATTTGGAAATGGCTACTTTGGCAGTCACAGCCACGAAACATATTTTTCAGATACTGGGGTTTACGATACATCCAGATAAATCAATATTGGAACCCTCTACCACCATGAAATATTTGGGGTTCATTATTGACTCAGTGCAAATGTCTGTCACGTTACCACCAAGCAAGGTGGAAGACCTGATAGAGGCTTGCAGGAGCCTCTTTGGCATTAAGGTCCCATCCATTCGGCAGGTGGCCAGGGTGATTGGGAAGATAGTAGCTGCATTTCCTGCAGCACAATATGGGCCCTTACATTACCAAAATTTACAAAGAGCAAAAATTACGGCGCTCAAAAATCATGCTGGCCATTTTGATAGGCCCATGAAAATTCCAGAAAAGGCAAAAGCTGAACTATATTGGTGGATGGGTAATGCCCAAAATTGTTCCAAACCCATGACTATCGCCAATCCCTCGATCACCTTACAAACGGATGCCAGTGCCAAAGGGTGGGGAGCTACTAACACTACCTCTAGCTGTGGAGGTAGATGGAGTGCACCAGAGTTAACCCTATTTAAAAACTTAGGGATTAACTATTCAGAAATGCTCGCAGCATTTCACGGACTTAAAGCATACTGCACTAACATGCACAAAGTTCATGTTAGACTACAGATTGACAACACCACGGTGGTAGCCTATATTAACCACATGGGCGGTGTAAAGTCGATATTGTGTGATGAATTGGCCAACAATATCTGGCACTGGTGTCTGCAAAGAGGAATTTGGATCTCTGCAACTTACCTACCAGGTAAACTAAACACAGGGGCAGACACCAGATCACGGAAATTCAACGACAACATAGAATGGATGTTGGATCGGAAAGTGTTTACAGATATTGTAGAACGTTATGGGACACCAGATATCGACCTTTTCGCGTCCAGGCTAAATCACCAACTACCAACGTATGTTGCTTGGGAGCCAGACCCGGGGGCGGTAGCGATGGATGCTTTCTCGCTACACTGGGGGGATTTGTTTTTCTACGCTTTCCCCCCTTTCTGCCTCATCAGTCGGGTCTTGCAAAAAATCAGGCAAGACTCCGCATCGGGTATCTTGGTAGTGCCCGACTGGCCTACTCAACCATGGTTCCCTCTGGTACAAAAGATGGCCACAGAACCCTGTGTCAGGGTGAATAAAAGACCAAGCCTGCTTGTTCATCCTGTTACAGGAGAAAGTCATCCATGTCATGATCGTATGGATTTGTTAATCTGCAGACTTTAAAACGGCCACTTCATGGACTCGGACTCTCCAACAGGACCATTGATACTATCACGGGAGCCTGCAGAGAGTCCACAAGGAAGCAGTACTTGACCTACATCAGGAAGTGGGAAAGATTCTGCGTGACTACTAAAACTACATACGAAACCGCCACCATCACGGAAGTGCTGGAGTTTCTGGCTACCCTTCATTACGATGAGGGTTTAAGCTACAGCGCCATTAACTGTGCCAGGAGTGCCCTATCGTCTTACTTGGGCAAGGGGAGTGACCAATTGGGAATTGGGTCACATCCCCTGGTATCCAAATTTATGCGGGGAATATTTAATTCTAATCCCCCCAGGCCCAGATATAGCCATACCTGGGACATCAGCACGGTATTGACGATGCTGCGAGGATGGACACCGAACACGGGACTCCCTTTGGCCAAATTAACCTACAAAATGGTCAAGATAATGGCACTGATCACGGCGCAACGGGTCCAGTCCCTGCACAAACTCAGTCTGGATGCCATGGCAATTACCAGTGGGAAAATCACATTCCAGGTGCAGGGACTATTGAAGCAAGATCGACCCGGAGTGTCTGGACATACTTTGGAGTTCCTGGGTTACCCAGCGGACACTCGTCTTTGTATCGTTACATTGATTCTGCGATACATTTCAGTCACTAAAGATCTAAGGGGCACGGAAACAGCTTTGCTTGTCAGTCACAAGAAGCCTCATCACAGGGTCACGGTGCAAACCATTTCCAAATGGTTAAGGGTGGTACTGGATGCGGCGGGGGTGGATACTAATGTGTATAAATCTCACTCCACCAGGGCAGCATCCACCTCGGCGGCTAGAAGGATGGAGGTACCACTGGATCACATCCTGGCCACAGCGGGTTGGAACAATGAGAGAACCTTCCACCGCTTTTATAACAAACCCGTGACCTCCCCTGACAATTATGCAGGGAGGATCTTAAGTGCTGCCAGTTAAATAACCCTTTTGGGACACAATATTGTGTTTGGTATGAATAAATACCTGTTTTGTTTTTCAGCCAGTGTCTTGTCTGAATCACGTCCATCCTCTTATCCCAGCTTTAGCGGTGTGTGAGCATGGAGCTTCCAGGGCATGAAATCACAGAGCTTTGAAATCTTCACGTAGTCACTCACGTGACTCCGAAGTAAAATAGTAAGATTAAACGAGAACTTACCAGTTTGAAGTTTGATCTTTATTTTATGAGGAGTTACGATGAGGGATTACGTGCCCTCCGCTCCCAACCCTCTATTATAAAGATCACCTGGTATGAAAGTTCTCTTTTTTCTCTTACTATGTCAGTCATTGAGACTGTTTTTTGTTCTGTGATTTCACACCACTGCTTTGAAGAATGTCGCGCATGCGTGCTGGCGGGGTCTTCACGTAATCCCTCATCGTAACTCCTCATAAAATAAAGATCAAACTTCAAACTGGTAAGTTCTCGTTTAATCTTACTATTAAACTCAACTCAAACAAAACTCTGAACATTAATAGCCCATTATCTGTTTATTTGCACTTTATCTGTTTTATTTATTCATGTGTGTATATATTTATATAATGGTATATGGACTCGCTGATCTGTATTCATGCCTTCTATATTCTGTTGCGCTGCAGCAAGCAAGAATTTCATTGTCCTATCTGGGACACATGACAATAAACTCTCTTGAATCTTGAATCTTGAAGAACAAATCAGATAAGTTTGGACAGCAATGTAGTAGTTTCATGTCTACCGTTATAAAAATGAGCTTTCTTTAAAATACCAGATTGTTTAATTTATTTGTAGTTGAAGTCTCCAGCTGCATTGGCTGTGGTTTAACCTCCAATCTCTAGATAAAAGGTCCAGGAATTTGGCAGCTAGTCCAGTAATTTAACCACTGGACTGCTAATGAACCTTATAATGTAAATGTTACAGAGGCTTGTTTATTAACAGGTGCACCAATACTTTCTGAGGGAATGTTATAAATAGAGTTTGTTCATTATGTGGGAAATATATTGAAAAACTGCATGTAGGTAAGCAGTGCCACTTGTGTATCCTGATGGTAATTTGTGTTGTACTGTTCTTTACTTACTTTAGATGCCGCAGAATGAGACCGTTTGTAAATATTGTGGAGTTAGTTACCTGATACATCACGAATTTAAATTAATGGAAGAAAAAGTAAAAGCAATGGAAGCAGAGTTGGAACATTACCGTGACAGTGTTGTCCGGGAAAAGAAATTGCAAGGAGAGCTTTATTCAATAAACCTGTGTGTGGAACAACTGAAAAATGATAACAGAGAGAAGAAAGAACGGTTGGTACAAAGGTCGCACCATGGTTTCAAACAAAGAATGTAGAACAGCACTGTACGGGACAGACCCTTTGGGAAAGAACGTGTGTGCTAAACATGATGCCAAGTTAAACTAATCTCTGCCTGCACGTGATCCATATGCCATAATTCCCTGAATATCTATGTACCTCTCTTAAATGCCACTATGATGTTTGCCTCCACCACCATCTCTGGCAGCATGGTCCACGCACTCACCACACTCATTTTTTGTTAAAAAAACACTTTCCCCGCACATCCCCTTTAAACTTTGCCTCCTCACCTTAACTCCATGCTCTCTAGTCTTTTGACATTTCCACGTGAGAAAAATGGTTCTGAGTGGCCACCCTATATATGCTTCTCATAATTTTATATCATTTTGACTATCTTTTAACATTTAAAAAAATGTCTGCTCTAATGATCAATACATTAGAATTGTATTGTTTTATTTTTTCCCTTTCAGCAATTTGTTGTGCATTGTCCCTTGCCTAGAATATATTCTGTACCATGGAGACACAAGAGACTGCAGATGCTGGGATCTGATGCAGAACACAAAGTGCTGGAGTAACTCAGCGGATTAGGCAGCATCTCTGGAGTACACGGATAGGCGACGTTTCGGGGCGAGACAGGTGAGGGGAATTTGAGATTGGTGATGTGTGGATGGAGGCTAGAGATGAAAAGGGGACAAAAGGAGACAAAGATACATTCCTCGCACTCCCCTTCCCCCCATGTCCCCTTCCACCAACATCCCTTCCTCTGGCTTCACATTTTGCTCTTGTTCTCTCTCCTCTCCTTTTTGTCTCCTTTTCATCTCTAGCTTTTGTCCACCTGTCTGCCATTCAAACCTCCCTTGCCTATATCCACCTATCACTTACCAAGCTTTGTCCCACCCCCATCTCTTTTCCAGATTTCTCGCCGTACTATAGTCTAAAGAAGGGCGATGAGCCAAATCATCGCCTATCTATTCCCTCTAGAGATGCTGCCTGACCTACTGAGTTGCACCAGCACTTTGTGTTCTCTATTCTGTATCATAATTGCCATCAATGCTGCAATTTATTTGGGAAAGACAAATCATGCCTTTGACACTCTCATTATTTTTTTTATATTTCTAGTAAGTATTTGGTAACCGGGCAAACATAATTCTGCATTTGTCATATTTAACCATTAGTTTGCTCTGCATTTAAAAAAGCATTTATTGGGGAAGAAATCTACAGCACTGTAGTTACAAAGCCAGATAGGTCAAAGCATTTCTAAATGATAGCAGATAATATTTTGGATAAAATAAGCAGTGAGTTAGTAAGACTTTACGCTGACTACATAAATACATCAACCTCCTCACTATCAATAACACCATCAATTTTCATGTCAACTGCGGTTACTGATCATATTTTCTACATTCGTTTCCAAATTATGAACATGCGTGATAAACAGTGAAGGTACCAGCGTTGGTTCCTGTGGCACAAGAATCTAATTAGAAGAGGCTTCTAATTACAATGGAAATCTTCCACCGTCAACCTTTCTCTCTGATAGCCATGCCAACTTCAGATCCAATTTGCCAACCTGCCTTGGATCCCAGCAACTTCCACGGTTTGACAAGCTTTATGTGTGGGACCTTGTCAGGTCTTTCTGAAGGTCGACATCTCCTCTATTTCCCTCATCCAAGTATTTTGTTATTTCTTCAGGAAACTCAGTTAAATTAGCCATACGGGATGTCCCACCAAAATGCCACGCTGCCTAACCTTGGGCAAGTGCAGATTCATCCATTCATTCAAATTTTTTCCCATAGCATCCGTACCGTTGACTTTAGACTGAACAGCCTGAAATGACCTGATTTAACCATGCTAAACATCTTAAACAATGGTATCATATTTGGTCTCCTCCACACCTCATATGTGGCCACCACCATAAAGTATCATTCATTCATTCAAAGCTTTAAAAATCTGTCAGGGCCCCAGTAATCTTTAATTTCACCTCCCAGACGCTACTAGGATGCATCGCTGCAGGATGTGGGAATTAATCCATCTATATGCCTGCCAAAACATCCTTTTCCATGTTTATATGGTCTAGGTTATCCCTGTCGCCCTCCCTGAGATTAGCATCTATATGTCTTTCTCCTTGGTCAATACAGATGAGACCTATTCATTGTCTCATTCATTCATGGACCACGCCCATGCCTGCCAATTTCAACCATGTCTCAGATTGCAACATCATATTATGATGTGGTGTTAAACACTCTAGGTTGTTTTGCCATTCCAGATGGGTTCCTCATAGATACAATTTGTTCTTCAGATCCCTCTGTGTGCTTTTATATGCACGTGTGCTCTACCCCCTGGAGTAACTTCGTTTTTCTTGTACATTTGACTGTGCTTTACTTCAAATGTTTGTGTTATGTTAGATTACTATTTTAGATACAGGTGCATGTGTTGGGCTACATGTAAAACGGAGTGTGTTTAATTTCATGGAAGTGTACTCAAGTCCTCATTAATCTCAGAAATATGGAAGAATATTTGATTAGTAAGGTTGTCAGAGGTTATGGGGAGAAGGCAGGAGAATGGGAAGAGAGAGAAAGATAGACCAGCCATGATTAAATGATGGAGTTGACCTAATGGGCTGAATGGAGGAAGGCAGGAGAATGGGTTTAGGAGGGAGAGATTGATCAGCCATGATTGAATGGCAGAGTAGACTTGATGGGCCGAATAGCCTAATTCTGCTCCTATCACTTTATGATCTTTGAATGGCCTAATTCTATAACACGAATTTATGAAGAATATGGATTAATTTATTTGTCTTCTAATCTTTGATGTTTGAATCTTTTTCACTTGGTAATATTAATATTAACTTACTCTAATAATCTGATTGAAGATCCTTTCTTGTAGGATTGCTGATCTCATAGAAGAGAGCTTATTTTATGAACACAGGAGATCTGTACAGATCCAAATTCTGCAATGTTTTGATACTGTATCTACTCATGAACATATACATATACACATAAATGTTTTAAATACCAGCAGACACATCCATTCTCATTGAATCTTTGGGTTGGTTCAACCATAGGCACCATTCTTGCGAGTTATAATCAATTCTCTAAGAAGAAAGGTAAAGGATGAAAAATTCAACCAGACACAGGAAAAAATTCCATGCATTTCCTCTCCGAATCCTTACATCAATCAAAATTGCAGCAGAGAACCATTGAGAGGACTCAATGACACGTAGATGAATTGTCAAAATGATTGAACTTGGCCTAAAAGCCCTGTCCCACAGTACGAGTTCATTCAAGGGTTTTCCCCATGTTTGCCCTGATTCGAACTCATCCTAATCTCCTAATAAATTCACCCTAATCTCCTTTCTAAAGGTACATCCTTTATTCTGATTTACGGTAATGGCCGCTCGTAAATACTCTTGAGCTCTCGTGGACATTTTTCAACATGTTGAAAAATCTTCCCGAGTCTTCCCGAGCTTACCTGCCGTTAGCGAGTCTTCCCGAGTACCTGCCGTTAGCGTTACGAGCTGCTAAGAGAGCTCCAACGTCCCCGCTACGTTCATTCTACGTGCTTACCACGGGTTTGATTTTTTTTTTAACTCAGGAGAGCTCTTGAGTGAACTCGGACTGGGCTTTTACCTGATGTTAAATGAATGGTTTCTAAATATTTATAATTGTCCTTGAAGCTGTAAACTGAAAGACTTCATACAAATATAGTTATATTTCAAAGGTGGCATGATCATACATTCACAGGTTCTAGGAGCAGAATTAGGCTATCCGGCCCATCATGTGTACTCCGCCATTCAATCATGGCTGATCTATCTTTCCCTCTCAACCCCATGCTCCTGCCTTCTCCCCATAATCCTTGACACCGTTACTAATCAAGATTGTTGTCGTCAGTATTGTCAAGTGTAGCGAAGTACAGTGAAAGGCTTTTTTGCTGCATGCTATACAGTCAGTGGAAAGACAATGCATGATTACAAATCAACCCCTGACATCCTTACTAATCATGACACTGTTAATCTCTGCCTTAAAAATATCCATTGACTTGGCCTCCACTGTGATACATTCCACGGATTACCAACCTCTGACTAAATAAATTCATCCTAATCTCCTTTCTAAAGGTACATCCTTTATTCTGATTAGAACAAATTCCAATGGTCCATATCAAATTGAGTGTTGCAGAAGTAAATTTTAATAATGCTAACAAAATATAATGTTCAGGGCAGTATAGCGACACAGCTAGTAGAGCTGCTGCTTCACAGTAGCAGTAACCCATGTTCAATCCTGAATTCCAGTTTGGATTATACATTATCTCTATGATGTTGTGGTATTCTCCAGGTTGTCCACTTCCATCCCATGTCTTAAAAATGTGTGGATTTCCATGTTTAATTGGCCACTATAAATTGTCATTGTGTGTAGGTAATGGACAATTTGACAGGAATAAAATGGGATTAGTGTAAATGATAGATCATGTGGACACGATGGGCCGGAGGTCCTGTTTCCATGCTGTTTGACTGTGACTGTGACTCCAAAGTTCCAGATACACATGAAATTGCAGTCAATTTAGGAGGCTATCGTTACCTGTCACACAACATGCTATGATATAGCGTGAATCAGTGATTTTAAGAGGTTGGTCACTGAAGGCACTCACAAAATTGTAAGCTGAATGCAGAGTTCTGGAGGAAGTCGTCAGGTCGGGCAGCATCTGTAGGGGAAATGGACAGATGACATTCCAGGTTAGGACCCTTTTTCAGATTCATTGGAGTAAGGGGGAGAAAGCTGGAGAGGAGCGGTGGGGTGGGACAAAGCCTGGCAAATGACAATTGGATACGGGTGAGGGGGGGTTTCATTTGGAAGACGGACTGTGCGCGATAAAAGCTAGAGGTGAAAAGAAGACAAAGGGGTGTTAGATAAGAAGAGTGAAAAGGTGGAGGGAAGGATATGGGTAGACTGTGGATAAAATGGGAAATGGGGTATTCAGGAATGGGACACAAGTGTGAGAAGGAGGGAAAGGACCATGGTGACGGGCGTGGCAGGGGAAATGTATGGTAGAAAGAGGGGGTAGAGGATTAGTTAGTATAAGTAATATTTAAGTTTAGTTTTTAAAACATAGACATACATTTTGTTCAGAATATTCCATCCTTCTCCATCTTTCCTGGTGTTTTGCTATTACATTTTTCAGATTGAACGACATGAGTGGGCAACTTGCGGCCAAACAGGAAGAACTGGAGGACACGCTTCTGAAAACGGAGGTCATTTCAGGCCAGCTAAAAGAAGCACGCAGCCAACTAAAACTGTTCAGGTACTAAAATCTGCAAAACTGCGTGCAATTATTAAAATATGGGAAATTAAAACGTGACTGAAGTCCACGGCACCATTGTGTTGCCTGAAGAATCCATGGCATGTGAATCAATAATCAGGATAGCATGACAGGAAAAAGGCAGCAGATGGTTCGCAACTGTTTTGCTGTTTTGAACTTTTCATACAATTATAACGTCCCAGCAAGCATGCAGATTCTTGTGGTTTACAGTGGATAAAGAGGATCAAACAGAACAGGTGACACATTGCATGCTCATGGCATCAGTACAAATAATTAAAAGCAGCAGTTTCCTCAGTGAAGTCAAAGTAATCGTGTGGGTTCATGGTCATTTATTTTTGCTATATCGACGCAGCTCATATTTTCACTTTAAACATGCTGGGATTGAGGTTTGCTTCAGGTGGGAGTGATAAATTCCTTAGGGTCGACTATTTGACAACATCGAGTTTGTGCGATTGAGTTTAAATTAGCACCACGTTAAAATCTGGCCTAAGTAAATTAACAGAAAGGAATCCGCCTTTGATCTGAATCAATATCATATTTTGCAGGGAAAGAACAAAGCGGCAAGGACACATTGTGGAGCAAGCTGCCTCTTCCCTTCATGGAATAAGGATTGAGCTAGCTAAGCTTAAGGACGACGTAAGGGGCAATTTGGCGATATGGGACCCCTTCAGCAAAACTCTGGAACACTGCCTGAAGGTCACAAACAGTTCTGTACAGTTGGGTGAGTGCAATGTTGTTATTGGTTCAAAACCAGAAGAAAACGGTCACCATTTTTTAATACACCATATTTTATTAGTAAAATAAATTTAACAAAACTTGGACCCAAGTTGATCATTTTAAGTTTGAAAATATACCCTTGAGAGTTCCCTGTGCAAGTGCTGATTTAATCATTTTTCTTCAATCGGAATGTTTTTGTATTGAACTTGCAAAATTAGCTAATATGTTGTTAGATGAAAACCCTGCACCAAGTTTATAATTACATTTGTATTTGCTTAAAGAAAGTTAATATGAAGTCATACAGAAAAAGCTGCAGTCATAAGGTCTAGGAGTACAATTAGACCATTCAGCCCATCAAGTCTACTCCGACATTCAGTCATGGCTGATGTATCTCTCCATCCTAACCCCATTCTCCTGCCTTCTCCCCATAACCTCTGACACCTGTACTAATCAAGAATCTATCTATCTGTGCTTAAAAATATTATTTCTATGGCAAAGAATTCCACAGGTTCACCACCCTCTAACTAAATTGCTATATTTAAGAGGGAGTTAGATGTGGCCCTTGTGGCTAAGGGGATCAGAGGGTATGGAGAGAAGGCAGGTACGGGATACTGAGTTGGATGATCAGCTATGATCATATTGAATGGCGGTGCAGGCTTGAAGGGCCGAATGGCCTACTCCTGCACCTAATTTCTATGTTTCTATGTTAAAGAAATTTTGCCTCATCTCCTTCCTAAAAGAACATCCTTTAATTCTGAGGCTATGACCTCTAGTTCTAGACTCTACCACTAGTAGAAACATCCTCTCCACATTCACTCTACCCAAGCCTTTCACTATTCTGCATGTTTCAATGAGGTCCCCCCTCATTCTTCTAAACTGGGCGAGTAGAAGCCCAGTGCCGACATACTGTAAGTTAACCTACTTATTCCTGGGATCATTCTTGTAAACCTCCTCTGGACCCTCCATAGCCAGCACATCCTCAGATACGGTGCCCAAACTCAGTAACTCAACGGGTCACACAGCATCTCTGGAGAAAATTAATAGGTGACATTTCGGGTTGAGACCGTCGCTTTTTTGTGGTCTTGTAGTGGTCCAGACTCAGCTTTTGATGTCTATCTTCAGTTCAACCCAGCATCTTCAGTTCCTTCCTACACAAAATGAAGTTATGTTGTTCCTTACGACTTTTGTTCCATTGATATTTTTCACTTCAATCTGAACATGCTAAACGTTGTCAATGCGGCACAACATCAAGATGATTTCAAGTCCCTCTGCCGTGTTTGCATTTAAATGTAGAGAAGCAGTAGAGCTAATCATGCAAACAGATTTGAAACATGTCGCTTGTGCCTGCCTGCCTGAATTTGCAGATCGGATCTTTGACCTGGTGACCAGAGCGTCAGTGGGAAACAAGCAGGGTCCCTGTTCACGACTGTAAATTGGATCACAAGTAATAATTCTGGTGACAATACCATTTTTATCACTTTGCCTGGTTTTGCTGGAGGTTCGTGCTGCTGTTCATTAAACGTGGGAACAACTAGAGGTGCTAGTGGAGAACATTTTCGAGATAACTTCAGCAGGACTGTCAAACTCATGTGTAATGGATGGCACAGTGGTGTAGTTGGTCAAGCTGTTGTCTCAAAGCATCAGAGACTCGTGTTAGATCCTGACCTCGGGTGCTGTTTGTGTGGAGTTTGCCCATTCTCCCGATGACTGCATGAGTTTCCCCATGGTGCTCTGGTTACTTCCCACATCCCAAAGATGTGTGAGTTTGTAGGTTATTTGGCCTCTGTAAATTGCCCCTCCTGTGTTGAGAGAGTGGTTGAGAAAGTTGGATAAATTTGAACCAGTGAATGGGTGAGTGATGGTCAGTATGAACGTTGTGGGCCGAAGGGCCTGTTTCCACGCTGTATCTTTCTTTCCCTCCCTCCCACCCTCCCTCCCTCTCTCACATTGGGAACTCATACTATAAAAACAAATTACAGGCCCATAACTGGCAGAAGGGATTCTCATCCATTAAATGGCCTGATTTTATCACACCATTGTTATTAAGTCATCTTTAGACTAAATTGCAAACCAAATCTGACATTTGAAAATCAACTATGTATTTTAGGCATTTGAAAATGTTAAAAGTAGTGAACAAAGGAAAGAAATCCAACTAGCTACATCTGTGCCACTATACCTGAGTACTTGGAGAAACATCAGAGCCACTGTGGACAGTGTAGTTGCTCCATCTACAACAGAGCATCTATGGACAATAGTCTTAAGTACCAGCTCTTTCAGCTGTGTGATGATATTATGTAGATTGACTGAAAGTCATGGAAAAAAATTGTGAAAGAAATAGGCGACATTTTGGGTTGTGGCTCTTCTTCAGAGTTAGGCGACATGTCACCTATTCCTTTTCTCCAAAGATGCTGCCTGACCCCTTGAGTTACTCCTACATTTTGTGTCTATCTTTGGTATAAACCAGCGTCTGCACTTCCTTCCTCGACATATTATGTTATGGATGGAAAAATCATAATGTTGAGTTTCAGTCAATAGATATCGAGCTGCTTTATCCAGTGGGCGGCGTGACTCTCTTCGCAGCGGCCTCTGCAGTCCGTCTGTCTTTTTAAATTTTTTTGCCTCGTTGAGTGTAGTTAGTGTTTTTCTTTCAGCTGGTTGTGTGTGGGGGGGGTGGAGGGGCGGGGTGGGGGAAACCTTTAAAATCTTTTCCCTGTACGGAGGACCCGACCTTTTCTCTGTCGGGTCTCCGTTGCCGTTGGGGCCTAGCACCGTGGAGCAGCCTCCAACCGGACCTGGGGCTCTAGTCGCGGAGCTGCGGGCTACTCACCATCGTGGGGCTGGCCGAGTTCGGAACGGGAGGAGCTGCGGTGGCGCGCTGCTGCTGCCCGACCCCGGAGATTCGAAGGCTCCAGCTGCAGGCCGGTGGACGGTAACACTGGGGGCTCGCGGGTCTCTGGTGGGAGAGCGCTTTTCGGAAATCCCGCGGCGGCAACTTCTCCCGCCCGAGTTGCAGGGTTGAAGACGACCTGGAGCGGGGCCTTACATCGCCTGGCGCGGCTTTGATGGCCACGGGACTTGCTGGCAACCGCCGGGGGCTCTAACACCAGGACCCGGAGAGCAGCCTTGCATCGCCCGGTGCGGCCTTAATGGCCGCGGGACTTATTTACCATTGCCCGCCGGGGGCTTTGACTCTGACATTGGGAGGAGAATGGGGAGTGCAGGGGAGAGATACGACTTTACCTTCCATCACAGTGAGGAGGAGATTCACTGTGATGGATGTTTGTGTGAATTGTGTTGTGTCTTGGTTCTTTTCTTGTATGTATGACTGCAAAAATTACATTTCGTTTGAACCCCAATGAGGTTCAAATGACAATAAACGGTATTGTATTGTATTGTATTATTGAAGTGAGGAAGATTAAATAGGTCTATCTTATTTCTGTTGTGCCCTAAAAATCTTCTGAACCATGTGAGACTAAAGCAAAAATAGCTGATGGTCTTTTGTCTGGGTGTGAGAACACTAGACTGGCTTGCTTGCCTGTGCAGTGGATTTGGAGGCATTTGTGGGAGACGGGGTTATTGCTATCTCTCCAGTGCTCACGTCTGAAATGGGTGGTTTATATATCAGAAACATACAGGTGGCAGGGATCCCTGAGTGAGAAATTTGTGGGTGTAAGTCTCTTGTTCACAAATACTTTAAAGAAATACTTAATACATTTTATAAATCTTAGGAATTTATAAATTTTCAGAAGCCTAACAGTTTAAAAAAAAGACTTTCTTTTGACTAGGCACAAAGTGCTGGAGTAACTCAGAGCATCAGGCAGCATCAGTGGGTAAAATGGATAGGTGATGGTTCAGGTCAGACGTCTGACAAGGGATCCTGACCAAAACGCAACCTAGCCATGTTCTCCAGGGATGCTTCACGCCCCGCTAACTTACTCCAACATTTTAGGTCTTTCTTTCATATAAACCAGCTTCGGCAGGTCTTTCTTCCTAACTGTTCTTTCTCCTGGGAGTGTAGTGGTTGTTTTTGTGCATATGAGGGTTGGTGAGAAATGTATAAACCCTTAGCATATGCTGGTGGCCACTTCAGAAGGAAATATGTCATTGTTGGCTCTGCTGACTGGCTGCAAGTAATCTATCAATAAGACAAATTGGTTTGTTTAAGGAGATGCATACAGTGTAGTGATGATTTTGAAAACATTTTTTTGTAATATGTCTCAAATAAATGGCAAGAGTGTAATTTAATGCTGAAAATAGACTTTTTAAAATTAATTGAAAACTAAACAGAGTTTGGTATCAAACTGGAGTGTGAAATAAAAATCTATATAATTAAAAGTCTAATCTTGACCACTTCTGCGCTGTATATTGATTTTAGAAAACATGCTACCACATATCGCTATGATTTTTGGCCATCTTACTCACAGTCCTCCTCTGCTGAGCAGGCCCCGAGGATTTTTCCCATCGATTAAAGATAAAAAAGTTATGAGTATTTAAAAAAACCTTGAGATCCTCTCGCCTGTCAATCACGGCGATGAAGGTAACGCCCCTGCCGGGGGGGGGGGGGGGTGGGGAGGCAGGACTATAAAACCCGGATGCCTGAACATCTCAGTCACTCTGTAAGATCGCGAGAGTGAGGCCACGACTTTCATTCCAGGCTGTGAATCAACGGAACTGTGAGTCTGCAATGTACTTGCAATAAATGATTTGTTAGCCCTAAATGAAAATGAAATGAGTTGTTTGGCCTGCCCTGTGCTTGAAAATGCAATGGAAATGAAATGCAATGAGCTGTTTGGCTTGGCCTGCCCTGTGCTTGAAACTGCAATAGCAATGGAAATGAAGTGAGAATGCAATTAGCTGTTTGGCTTGGCCTGCCCTGTGCTTGAAACTGCAATGGCAATGGAAATGAAGTGAGAATGCAATGAGCAGTTTGGCTTGGCCTGCCATGTGTTTGAAACTGCAATGGCAATAGAAATGAAGTGAGAATGCAATGAGCTGTTTGGCTTGGCTTGCCCTGTGCTTGAAACTACAATGGCAATGGAAGTGAAATGAAAATGTAATCAGCTGTTCGGCGTGCCCTGTGCTTGAAACTGCAATGCCAATGGAAATTAAATGAAAATGCAATGAGCCATTCGGCCTGCCCTGTGCTTGAAACTGCAATGGAATTGGAAATGAAATCAAAATGCAATGAGCTGTTTGCCCTGCTCTGTACTTGAAATGAAATGGAAATGAAATTAAATTAGTTGTTTGGCCTGCCTGAAACCACTAATTTCGGCCCACAAGGCCCTTATTTGCCAAGAAACCCCAGTTCCTTTTGCCGAAAATGCCCGTATAAGCCCAGGAGGGGCATTTTGGCCCCAAAGGCCCGTGCCATGCCAGGAAAAGTCCAGAAAAAGTGCCTTTCACTGAGATTTCATTCAGATTTTTTTTTAAGAGCCTCTTTGGCCCATCAGGACAGTACTAGCCCTGGAGGAGTCCCTTCGGCCTATCAGTAAGTATTCCCCCTGCAAGTATTAAACCTCACCCCAGTATTTTTCTCCCACCCTTCATTTGCTCCCTTTGAGATCAAGGCCAGGATAGACTTTCCTCCTTCATTGCTGTGATCTGCAGAAAAATATGAAAAATGTATAAAATTGATTCTCCACCCTCTCCCCCTTCTCTCTCACAGAGTCTCTCGCCTGTTTTGGGCAGAATTTCTGGCAGTTTCTGAGCTGCCAGTCCACCCGGCCTGAGTGACTGAGCTGCCAGCCCATCAGGCCTGAGTGACTGAGCTACCAGCCCACCAGGCCTGAGTGACTGAGCTGCCAGCCCACCAGGCCCGAGTGACTGAGCTGCCAGCCCACCAGACCTGATTGTCTGAGCTGCCAGCCCAAGAATCCATTCGGCCCACAATGTCCATACTAGCCCTCTGGAAACCAGTCCCTTCGGCCCACAACAGCAATACTAGCGCTCCAGAAATCCCCCCCACCCCCACTGGCCAGCAATATTGGAATTGGTGGAGAGGTGGAATATTGCATTGGGGGACCAGCCCTCCCGTGTGAACATGGGACCCAACGAGTCCCACTTAGTCTAGTATTGATTAAAATGCATAAATATGGCCCAGTGAATACAGGCTTCCAGTCAAGGAGTAGGAACTTTTCAGTGATTCAGCTCCGTCAGCATCACAAAGCTCAAACCTAGCCCAAAATGATTTTTTTTTCTGTATTAATCAGAATCCTTTTATACATCCTCTGCACCATTTTACTTGGCAAGGAGTTATCCATATCAATAGAGAATGTGAGCAAGTTACAAGCTAAGACTAACAAATTACAGGTGGAGCTAACAGTGTCACCAAGCAACAAAAATTGAGTAAAATATGAGTAGGAAGGTACTTGCAGATCTCTGAAGCTAGACACAAAATGCTGGAGTAACTCAGCACGTTCAGGCAGCATCTCTGGAGAAAAGGAATAGGTGGCGTTTTCGGGTCGAGACCCTTCTTCAGGAAAAATATGTGGTTGCTTTGGTTGTCATTAGTCTGAACCAAGCTTTCAAATGATAGTGATGCTGCTGCTGCTGCTACTCGAGAGATATTTGTTGCCCAAATAGTCCAAAAGAAAATGCCTGCGTGCCCCGTACAACAGATTAATCAACTGTAGTTTTCAAGGTGAAGAACTGTTGCAACTCTATGAGTCTTTGGGTAGGCCACATTTGGAGTATTGCACACAGCTCTGGTCTACCCATTACAGGAAGAATATGTGGAGAGCCCTGAAGAGGTTTATCTTAATGCTACCTGGATTGGGTGGCATTAGTGACAAGGGGAGATTGGACAAACTTGGATTGTTTTTTCAGGAACCCCGGAGGTTGAATGGAGGTCTAGAAGAAGTCTATAAAATTATAAGCGGCATAGATAGGGCAGACAGTCAGAATTTTTTTCCCATGGTGGAAATGTCAAAGATAAGCGGACGTAGCTTTAAGGCGAGAGGGGCAAAGTTTAAAGGAGATGTACGGCACAAGTTTTTATTTACACAGAGGGTGGTGGGGGCCGAGAAAGCACTGCCAGGACTGGTGGTGGAGGCAGATACGATAGTGATGTTTAAGAGGTTTTGAGATAGGTACATGGATATGCAGGTAATGGAGGGATGTGAATCACGCAGGGAGATAAAATAGGTTCATCATGGCAACATGTTCCTGCACAGACATTGTAGGGTGATGTATTCTATATTCTATGTTGTGTCAGCTAGGTGTACTGACTAGTAATTGTAATATATCTAACAAATTACAGGTTTCCCAGAAATGGCAAATATTCACTCCAAGAATCTTTGAGATGGAAAAAAAGTTTTACTTAATTTGCCAAAATGTTGTTCTCTATAATGAAGGGAAACATTGGCAACTGAATGTCACAAACGGGTCCAAGGTGCATGAAAACTGGTACATTTAACAGTCTTTCTGATCAGGTTAATGTGAAAGAGTTGTGAAAGAAATAGCTCAGCTATTTAAAGTGAATGAAAATCCCATTGAATGAGTGACTTGTTTTTCTTCCCACAGATGTGGCCTGACCTGCTGAGTATTTCCAGCATTTTCTGTTTTTGTGTTGGATGAATGATTTGTAAGTTTCAGCTTGAATGCTCAGCTCGTTAAATTAAGTGTAGTTTCCTTTTTGCATTACTGCATCCTTACTGGGAGAGCATTGACTAGCTTTCAGGGTTTATGGGGAGAAGGCAGGAGAATGGGGTTGAGTGGGAGATATAGATCAGCCAAGATTGGATGGCAGAGTAGACATGATGGACTAAGTTGCCTAATTCTGCTCCTATCACTTATGAACTTTGGTAGCAACTGATATTCCCTGTGAAAGTTAAAGGTTTCACCGCACCTCTTGCTAATTGAATTTTTGTATAATGAACAGGTCTCTAGAACCTAAAGGGCCTGTCCCACTTGGCTGTCATTTGCGCCTCATTTCGCATCATATGTAAATTAGGTCAACGCGTCATTACGCTCGATGTCGCACGCAAATCACGCGTCACCATGCCGTTTGGTGCATCACAACGCTATTAGCGTGAGATGTCGGGACGCCAGCGTGCAAAGCCAATACGTCAGCGATACCTCACGCCAATGGCGCGCAAGGATTTCGTGCAGCACGAAATCCTGGAGCGCCACATGATACCGCGCGCAACTTCACACTCCTCCACGCCTCTCCATGCTACCCACACGCTACCCGTGCGTCACAATGCGACAACCACATTTTAGGAGGTCGCGTAAATGGCGCGCAAATGACGGCCAAGTGGGACAGGCCCTTAAAAATTTTGTTAACCAGACAGACTCGTTCATGCCGAGATCAACGGTTTGCAACGTCATATCTGGCTGCTACTAAAGTTAATATTCAGTTTTTGTAATGCAGATTTACAAGTTGCTATCCCTTTGTTAAGTTAGCCTGCGCATTAATAATTTGATATCAACAACCTGAGTTTTGAGAAAAAAAAATAACGTACTGGAGGAACTTACGATATGATAAAACTTTATTCATCCCTGGAGAGAAATTGGTCTGCCATGTCATAACACACAACAAACTAAAATGAAATGAAAAGTGAGAAAAAAACAGAAAGACCGAACGAACAAACAAACAAGCTGGTCAGGCTTAGACAAAATCTGACTTAGCGGGTCAGAGAGCATCTGTAGAAGGAGTGTATCCTTTAACTGGGGTACAATTGTATGCTCGAATGTAAAAACAAGGAACTGCAGATGCTGGTTTACACAAAAGGACACAAAGCACTGGAATAACTCAGCGGGTCAGGCAGCATCACTGGTGAACATGGATAGGTGACATTTCGGGTTGGGACCCATCTTCAGACAATTTGCGAACCAAAGTATGTTCTTTGGTTAAGATGTGCTTCGATATAGACAATAGACAATAGGTGCAGGAGTAGGCCATTTGGCCCTTCGAGCCAGCACCGCCATTCACTGTAATCATATTGGACCCATGTATTATATACAGGGCTTATTTGCACAGTAGAATTTTGCACGTGTAACATCAAAACTAATGTTGTATGCCATTATTTGTCACCACATCCAAAGGCCTCACTGTGCGTATATGTCATACACTAGTAAGACCTGGATTAAAATTTCAGAAGCGTGCCAATAGTTGTCAAAGTATGTGATTTGGTTTTCAAAAATATTCTGTAGTTAGGCCATAAACACTGGCTGCATGATTTAATTTCTTATCCACCATGTGGTATTTCCACTTGGTTCAGCATAATTCAACTTATATTAATAACTGAAATACATTTTTTCAAGTCTGTGTAGAATTTCAACTGGCCATCCAGAGGTAGATAGAGCGGGTGTGTCTATTTCCGCAACTTTGCACGTTTAAGGCACATCATAAAAAACGTTCCAGAGCTCGTTGTATGATAAGATTAGATATGAGAATTTCACAAAAATTATGCTTTCAAAACAAGCACACTCTCCTCAGCATGGTTATTCCGTTTCCACAAGAATTAGGTCCAGATTTGACAACAATCTTGAGTCCAGTCACGGTGGCAAGAGATGAGGAAGATTCAGTCAGCGGCAACTTATTCCTCATCTCGTGCATCATGCACAAAAACGTGTGACGTAAAGGAGAAAATAAATGGGAAATGAGTAGGTAGATTAGAGGGATTTATGACCTTACAGGAACAAAGATCTCTAAATTTGGCCTTCTTCCAGATTGTGAGTCTTTTGCATTGTACCCATTCAAACAAGACTGCACATGACAATAGTTTGAATATTACATTCAAATTTATCCTTCTCTATTTCACCTTGCTCAGATTACAGGAAGTACGCACATTTTAATATCCTGTTTCCAGTCAAACTTCCTATTGCTTCCTTTCGCAGTCCTGACAGTTAATTAACATTGTCCTTCTTATACGGCCTAGAATGTCAAACAATTTTGCGAGCATTGGAATCTGTTTGAGCAACGTTGTCTAAAATGTCTGCACGGCAGGTGTACAGATACATGTTAGGAGCTTTTATATAGGAAATATAGTTTAATGTTTTTGCTTCTTTGGTACTTTCACCTGCATGTGTTATAGAGTTGTACTGCAGAAACAGGCCGCAGAGCCCCTTGTCCATGCTGATCTCTTTGCCCATCTACACTCATCCTGTATACGTGTGTCCCCACACATCAACACACAAGCTGAGTCATGATCATGGTTTCTGCACATATATTCCTTGTGTATAATTATTTTTTACAAACCAGATGCCACACTAGGAACGGCACAGTGGCACAGCCGGTAGAGCTGCTGCCTCACCGCGCCCGAGAAGCGGGTTCGATTCTGACCTTGGTGCTGTCTGTGTGGAGTTTGCATGTTCGCCTTCATGGGTAGATTTCCCTCGATCGTGGGTTTATTCCAGGTGCTCCAGTTACCTCCCACATCCCAAAGACATGCGGGTTTGTGTTTTATCGGCCTCTGTAAATTGCCCCAAGTGTGTAGGACATGGATGTGAAAATGAGATGACATAGAAGTCGTGTGATCGATGGTCGGCGTAGACATGGTCGGCGGAGGGCCTGTTTCCATGCTGTATCTCTAAACTAAACTAAATTAGGAATACTTATTTGTCATAATTCATGAAAGGGATTGGACAACACGGCGTACTTAGATATCTGATCTCAGTGATTGTGAGTAGACTCCGTGAAACTATGGTAAATAATTACTTCTGTTTCCTGCCAATAAAGACCGTTATTCTAGCACCTTCTTTCTTAGCAAGATAGGTCAGCCACTGCACAAGTTGCCAATTGATCATTTCTGCAAGCAGTAGGGTTGGGGTACCTACTCATGGAACCTTCCCTGGATTTGTACGGGCTGATAGATCAAACTGCATTGAAGCTGGATTGAGGATGAGCAAAATGGAAGGTGCTCTGACAATAGCATTCTATTTTTTCTATACTTTCAGAAATGTTTGGATTGCAAGAAAGCGTTAAGAAATCAAACGAGGAGGTTGATGCTCTTCAACATCAAGTAAAAGAGCTCCATCTTTCAACAAGTACGGTTGCATCACAAACCCAACAAATTAATGACTTAGCACAGAAGAAGTCCGTGCTTCAAATCAGATGTCATGAGTTGCAGGAGCATGCACTCGGTAAGTGAAAATGCAGTGAAGAATATTGACTTTGTCGTGTAAGATGTATCTGATTTTTTTATTTTAAACGGCATGCTTTAGCTGAGGTCCCGGTGCTGTAAAATCGTAGTGACCAGCAAACATTTAGTGTAATTAAGCATACAAAGAATATCCATTTTGATTTGCAGTGCCTACATGTTGGGGGGAAAAGAAATGACAGAATTATGTTAGAATAGTGGTGTTATGCAGCATAAGAATCACTTGCACGGATCAAACTCTAGTTAAACGGAGACGTATTTTGTTACCTACCTCAATGAAGAAGGAAGGCCCGTTGACCTTGTACCTTGTATCTTCCGAAGAGTCCACCAGGGACTATACTGGAAGTTGGACAATTTTATACTGGACAATTTTTACATTTATCAAGCCAATTAACCTCCAAACCTGTACGTCTTAGGAATGTGGGAGGAAATAGAAGATCTCGGAGAAAAAGCAAACAGGTTATGGGGAGACCAGGTACAAACTCCGTACAGACAGCGCCTGTAGTCAGGATCGATCCCTGGTCTCCGGTGCTGCATTCTGCTGTAAGGCAGCAACTCTACCGCTTTGCCACCGTGACTGCGCCTCGTGACCTCAAGGGCTGTCTACAGAATCTCCTTAATGACATTTGTGCATACATTTTGGAAATGAGGTATAATGATCCGCTTATATACAGAGGTTCAGCTATCATCTCTAAAGCCAATGTGAAGCAAAAAGGTGCATGATCATCATCTTCTGACATCAGTCTCCCTGTATAATAATTATATGTAGACACAAGGAACTTCAAAAAAAGTTTACAAAAAAAAGACACCAAGTGCTGGAGTAACTCGGCGGGTCAGGCAGTATCTCTAGAGAACGTGGATAGGTGACTTTGAGCTTAGGACCATATTTTGGACAGATTGCAGTAGTTTAGGTTATTGTAACTTGTACAGGCGCAGTTAAAAGCTTTTGTTGCAGGCTAACCAGTCAGCAGAAAGACGATACATGATTACAATCGAGACATCGAGATACATGATAAAGGAAATAACGTTTAGTGCAAAATAAAGTCTCGTGAAGTCCGATTAAAGATAGTCCAAGAGTCTTCAATGAGGTAGATGGTAGCTCAGGGTCGCTTTCTATTTGTTGAGAGGATGATTCGGTTGCCTGAGAAGATCATTTTGGGGGGGGGGGGTGAAAGCTGGAAGCGAGGTGGGGGCGGGACAAAGCCAGGCAGGTAATAGGTGGGTACAGGTGAGGAGGGCTTTGATTGGCAGATGGGTGATAGGTCATACAGCACAGAAACAGGCCCTTCAGCCCAAATCGTCCATGCTGACCGAGATGCCCCATCTAAGCTAACCCCATTTGCCTGTATTTGGCCCAATGGAGTCATGCGTGTCCATGAAATCCCAACGAATATTCCATTTATAGGACGACTTTTTTTGTAAACAGTTATTCCATTTACAAAATACATTCAGATAACAGTAAGGTGGAAAAACTGTGACCTTTGCTATGTGCAAAATCTTTGCTTTGCTTTCTCAAACTGCTCATGTTTTGGTCCAAACTTCAAAAATAGTTTCGTTGTTAAACAAGGCACAAGGCGTACGCTAATGAAAAGTTGTTTTGTTAGCAGCTGTTTAAAATAGGAAATGATTCTCCAAGGTTATCGGTTTGGCTGTTTTTTTATTGCGAAATTGATTTACTTCTAAGCTGGTCTTTGTAATAATAGGATTCACATAACACTGCATTGTTGCTTCTGGTCTTGGACCCAGCCCAGTGACTCTGTCCTCGCAGCTGTTTGGCATTTAGAGCAGGCAGTGTTTTATGCAAAATATTATTGAAAGCCCCAGCCAGACCAGGGCAACTTGCCCTGCCACTAGGATCTAGTGCACAGAATTTACAAATAAGAATTTGATCCAAGTACTGGTTTTAGGGTCAAGGCCGACGTAGTCTTAGTAACAAATTTCCATCGCTTATGAGCTACACATGCAGGCTACAGCAATTTTAATTTAACGTAATACTTATTAGCTTACTTCTAGGTAAAATACATTTTAAAGCAGGATAAACAACATGCAAAAACACTTGCCGTGTATTTACTGCAAGTATATTCATTTACGCTGCAAATTTAATAATAACAAAATGCTGGCTACTATCAGCAGGTTGGGTAACATCTGTGGAAAGAGAAATAGAGCTACTATTTTGGGTTGAAGACAGTGAAAGATTGCAGTGGGAGTGGAAGAGGGATGGTTAAGGCAGAGTATTTGTGAGAGGAAAAGGCCAGGTTTGCCAGACAGATTTCCATGCTTATGGTGCAGATACTTCCCGATTTACGATGCTTCGACTTACGATACTTCGACTTAACGATCGGCAAACGCTGGGCAACGGCAGCGAGCCGCACATCACGTGCGGCCACGTGATCGCAATGTATTAAATGCGTTTTCGACTTGCGACATTTACGATGGGTTTATCGGAACGTAACCCCACCGTAGGTCGAGGAGCAGCTGTACTGTCCTGTAATAAGATTAATGAGAGTGGTGAGAGAAAGAGAGAAAGCAAACAAATGGCCATGTAACGCTGTGAACTGCAGTTCTTCTCCACAAAGACTGCAGATGTGCTGCTTGATTGCAATCATGTGTTGTCTTTCCACTGGCTGGATAGCACGCAGCAAAACAGCTGTCTGTACACGTGAAAATAATGATGACCCCAATTTTGATTATTATGGGTGTCAGAGGTTATGGGGGGGGGGGGGGAAGGCAGGAGAATGCGATTGAGAGGGAAAGATAGATCAGCCATGATTGAATAGCGGAGTAGACTTGATGGGCTGAATGGCCTAGTTCTGCTCCTAGAGCTTATGACGTTATGATAATAAACGTAACTAAGCCATTTCCAGCATTGCCCTTGGGGTTCCAGTTTCAGCAATGGCTCTGATCTGCAAGCAGACAGCTCCATAAACAGCGACCTTGGCCTCACACAATCAACATTTTATGTCCTTGCTGTCTTTCCTCCTCCCTTTCTGCAACTTCAAATTAACTTGTTTTCTCAGTACATCATCAAATGGGGGAATCATTGACCTGAAATATTATTGCTGTTTCACTTTACACAGATTCTGCTGTTTTATTTCCAGCATTGACTTTTGGATTGACATATAAACAAGCAGGAAATGGGAGAACATGGGAGAAATGGGAGAATATGGATTATATGCAGGCAACTAAGGGTTGGTGTTGGCGTTATGTTCAGCACAGATATTGTTGGCTGAAGGACCTGTTCTTGTTGTGTATTGTTCTATGTTCTATCTGCAGTTTTTGATTTTCACGTTCTATATTACTAACCGTAGTTAATACTAAAATAGTATCTTTAAATTGTCTTACATTCTTTAAGGGAAGAATGGAATGAGTGGCGGGATGATGTTTACATGATTCCTTGGATTCAACCTACGTTGAATATAGAGGGAGCCATAGAGGGAGTGCAGCGAAGGTTCACCAGACTGATTCCTGGGATGTCAGGACTGTCTTATGAACAAAGACTGCATAGACTCGGTTTATACTCTCTAGAATTTAGGAGATTGAGAGGGGATCTTATAGAAACTTACAAGATTCTTAAGGGGTTGGACAGGCTAGATGCAGGAAGATTGTTCCCGATGTTGGGGACGTCCAGGACAAGGGGTCACAGCTTAAGGATAAGGGGGAAATCCTTTAGGACCGAGATGAGAAGAAATTTTTTCACACAGAGAGTGGTGGGTCTCTTGAATTCTCTGCCACAGAGGGTAGTTGAGGCCAGTTCATTGGATATATTTAAGAGGGAGTTAGATGTGGCCCTTGTGGCTAAGGGGATCAGAGGGTATGGAGAGAAGGCAGGTACGGGATACTGAGTTGGATGATCAGCCATGATCATATTGAATGGCGGTGCAGGCTCGAAGGGCCGAATGGCCTATTCCTGCACCTAATTTCTATGAATATGGGATTAGGACATACAAGAGACTGCATTCTATGTGCTGAAGAAACCATAGTGGGTCCAACAGCACCTGTGGAGGCAAAGAGGTGGCCGTCCTCTCAGCTCAAGACCCTGCATCAGGACCGAGTGAATGGAGGAGAGATAACCAGTATGAAGATATGAGAGGGAGAGGCGTGGCAGGACCTTAGGGTATAGGTGGAACCAAGTGAGGAGGAAGGTGAGGGGAGGAGAGTGTTGGGAGGTAGTGAATGACGGACAATAGGTAGAAACAAATCATGGGAGCAAAAGTAGACAAATGGAGCCAGGGGAGGGGAGGGGAGCGTGGTGGTAGAGACAGAGATTGGAAGGAGATAATTTGTTACATCTATATCTGTGGTGTCTTACTTTAATATATCTTTGTGCTGTTCCAGACCCCCAATTATCATGGACATTACTGTTAAATTCAGAATATTAACTTATGGGCCTTTCCAGTCTCTATCCATAACTATTTTAAAGCTAATAGACAGTGATCACTGGTAATAGACAGTGATCACTGGTAATAGACAGTGGTCACTGATAATGGAACAGTGGTCACTGCTCTCAAAAGGCTCACTCACGCAGATTTCAATCACTTGCCCTTCCCAATTTCCTTAGACTAGATCAAGCTTTACAAATTATACAATTGGAGGGGATCGGGAAGTCCAGGTGGTTCAAATTCACAAATATTTCACTGAAGCAGATGCAATTATGCCATTTAAAAGACATTTGAACAGATATGTGGACAGGATGTAGGAAAGGATGTAGAGAGACAAGTCCAGTATGCCCACTTGGTTGTGTAGACAATGTGGGCCGAAGGGTCTGGTTCCATGCTCTGAAGCTGTATACTGGATGAGTGTGTCAGGTAAAGTGAATGAGGCTGTCAGTAATATTTAAGACCCATGGCTTTAGAAATAGTAGCATAGGCACCATCAATAACAGGGGATTGGAGGAAAGTTTAGGAAATTGGAGAAAGTCATCAACATGTTTTAATTAGAATTGGAGAGTACAGCAATTGAGTGGGTAAGGAGTCAGCTCAGAAGGTGAGTGTGGTTGCTCAGGGGAAACCCATGCAGCTTAGCTTCATGCAGAAACTTTTATCTGTTCCTTGCAGTCATTCTCACTTCCCTTCAACTCTGGAGTCCAGAAAATGGAGCCAACTAGAATGGAGATAAAATCTTGGGCACTCCATACAATTTTATTAAAAGCAGAAGTTGCAAGCAGATTGGCGTTGGGTTTTCAAAGTTTTAATTTCTCCTACCCTACTTTGTCCTTGTTTATCTCTGGGTAATGCTGTTCGTTCCCGTTATCTAAAAGGAAGTCATACTGAATTCTCATTAAACCCAATCAATGACTGATAAATCCCGGTAACCGCTACTGGCACCACACATTGGCAGAAGAACGTCAAGGTCCTGGGGTGGCTATGGAAAAAATGAGAACCTTCATACAACATGAAATAGAGAACAGTACAGCATTAGGACAGGCCCTTCGTCCTGCAACGTTGGTGCCGAACATGATGCCAAGATCAATTCATCTCCTCTGCCTGCATTTGATCCATATTCCTCCATTCCATGTGCCTATCTAAAAGCCTCAAACACCCCCATCGTCTCTGCCTCCATCAACCACCCCAATATGCAGGGTCCAGGCACCCACTTCCTCTGTGCAAAATAAAATATTTGCATGTTTAAATTTTGCACCCTCTCGCCTTAATGGCGTGCCCTCTAGTCTTAGATATTTCCACCCTGGGGAAAAGGTCAGGTGGAATTTTGATGGAGCAAATAAGGAGAAAACTCTTCCCCCTGGTGATTGAGGTCAGAGCGTTTGGCTAATCAATAGAGAAACCAGGGTAGAAGAAGAGAACGTCATCATGCACCTCATCACGTTCATCCACTGAAGGTGAATTGGATAGATAAAGAAAGGGGAAACTCTGTTGGGTTATGAGGAAGTGAGACTATTCAGCCGAGCCAACAGAAGCGTAAAGGTCATCGAACTTCCATTGGTGTCGTTTTATTCCACAGCACTTCTTTGATGCTAATTTACTGATTCGTTGCAACATTTGCAATATTTAGAATTAGAAAACAGCTCGTGATTTTGCTTGTCCTAATTGATTGGTGAAATAGAAAAATTAACATTACAAAATATGCCACGGTGAACTTGGAGAAGGTTCTTTTGCACAAGCTAAGTCACAGAGCTGTTGTTAACACTGCCGTTTATAATTTTCAACAGATCTGGAAAATCAAGTTAACACTCAGCAGCTAAATTTCCAGAAAGTTACCGAGGAAAAGGAACACGGCAAGGAATTGTTACTGTGAGTGAAGAATATGCATCTAACAATTTTACACAAAAATAAGAAATTAGTGATTTCAATTTTAATTGCAATGTTTGATTTCAACTTCTTATTGTCACTGGAAATATATGGACATATACATGGAGAGGAAGGGTTTAGAAGACTATGGACCAAATGGATGTAGCACAGTATGCCAACTTGGTCAGCATGGAAAGATGGGCTGAAGGGCCTGTTTCCATGCTGTATATTACTCAATGATTTACAAATCCATTTCTTTAACGTTTTCTTTAAAGCTGGGTGCCACTGAAGAGATTTGACAGGGAAACGTGCAAGGCAATCCCTTAGGCCTGCCATGAACCCGCAATAATACTCATCGCCACCATTGGCAGAAAAACAGCCCATGGAATGCATGGGGTCACTTATAGCATGGGGTTCAGTGAGAAATAAGAGTTTATGGCAAATAAGAAATGATGGCAAATTGTGACATGGACCCTTTCTAGGAATAGCCCCCCCCCCCGGTAAAGGGAGATCGACTGTAAGTAGTAATCAGCTCACCCTTCAAGGGTATTTTGGGGAAACAATTAAAACAAGATTGATTCAGGGCCTAAGTTTTTTTTTAATTGCCCTCCTTCCAAATATCCTAAGTGCCCCCAATGCATTGTCTAGTCCTTTTGCCGGACTGAGGTGCTTTGCTGTGTAGAGCAGAGCTTCAAGGAGTCACCTCACATCATACTCCATCCAAAAAAAAGTACACAGCTAAGGAACGCTACCGACAGATTTCATTAGTCAGCAATTACCTCTTACTGGAAGGAAACTGTGTCAAACACCAGTCATGTTGTCTTCAGTGCACTATATACACTGCAGGGCCCACCAGAGAAGCAGATAGCTATACTCCATTTATACGGTGTCATGAGGTCACAGCCATTTTAATGCACAAATAAAGGCATGCAGTAGGTCAGATCTAACCTGTTAAAACACTCTCAAATCAATTAAAACATTTAAGTACCACAAAAAAAAAGATACTTTCCTTCCTCTTTTATCAGGCAGAGAATCCCTATTGAAATAAATATAAGTTACAACCAGGTCTAACACGCGTTTAATTGGAGAGCCGTATTCCCAGTGCACTATTTTATAACCCAAGCAGGATTGGGCACTGCTGTTGGACTCCATAGGGAGTGCAGTGATAGATAGCATCACCTACCACTATTAAATCTCTGCCGTACTGTGGGTCTGCAAATTCCAAAACCTGGCTCTGAGCAGGACACCAGAGGTTCCCCTTGGAACCACTGGCCACAGCCTGCTCATAGTCAGCATGTTGTGTCAGCATGTATGCTTCCAGTAAAGGTTGGACTGCTGCTGGCTACTTTTCCCGTTTATTTTCCATACCAATAGTATAACTAGCTGGGACAATTCATCCCTGCAGCCAGCAAACTCACAGAACTGCCAAAGATTGCAAAATTTGCCATTTTCCAATGTTTAACTTAGAGCGGCACATAGTTTACATTGACCAGTGAGGGGGAAAAACAGCACATGTGCAATGTGCAGAAAAGGCAGCATGTGACCAGTGCAGTGGTTCAGCTGGTAGAGCTGCTGTCTCATAGCGCCAAAGACCCGGGTACGATCCTGATCTCTGGTGCTGTCTGTGTGGAGTTAGCACGTTCTTCCTTTGGGTTCCTCTGGGTCCTCCGGTTTCTTTCCACATCCTAAAGACAAACTTGGCTTGTAGATTAATTGGTCTCTGTAAATCGCTCGAAGTGTGTAGGGAGTGGATGCGAAAGTGGGATAACTTATAATCTGTGTGAACGGGTGATCGATGGTTGGTGTGAACTCAGTGGGCTAAAGGGCCGGTTTCTATGCCGTATTTGTCAATCAATCAATGATATTAACATAAGATAGACACAAAAAGCTGGAGTAACCCAGCGGGACAAGCAGCATCCCTGGAGAGAAGGAATGGGTGACGTTTTGGGTCGAGACCCTTCTTCAGGCCCAAAGTAGTTCAATGATATTAACATAGATGGATTCAGAATTTAAAAAAACAGTGTTGCCTCTTCTTTAACATAGCAAAGGAACATAAATGTCAAAAATGTCTGAAGAACGGTCTCGACCCGAAACGTCACCTATTCCTTCGCTCCATAGATGCTGCCTCACCCACTGAGTTTCTCCAGCATTCTTGTCTACCTTCGATTTTTTCAGCATATGCAGTTCTTTCTTAAACTAAATGTCAAAAAGATGTCTTTACCTGAAACACACATGGGTTTTAGGTTTACCGCATTATGTTACCACCTTCCCAACTTCAACAATCACAACTCATATCTGGAGGGAAGCACAGTTGCCGTAAAATATGCAGAAGTTCACATGCTTCTGCTGAGTCCAATTCTGAAGCATAATTGGGAATCTGCCGTGCAAAAGCTGAGAACTTCTGCATTGTTACAGCAATAAGTGGCAAGTTAAGGTTTCATTTTTGATGCTGCTCCACACAAAGATACAGGGAACACATAGAAAGAAAGGAACATTCACAAAAATAAAACTGAAAACATTGCGTATGCATAGAACTATCAAAACTTGAGAAGTGTAAAGTGAAACTAACAGCTAAGTTACTTCAACTGATTGTGGGAGAAATACTGTGACTTCTGCCTTGACTGTGTTTTGCTTGTATCAGTAGTACAATATGTTCCATGAGTGTAGGCTGTAAAACATAACCTCGGGTTATTGATTCCAGTGTAACAGTGTCTAAGTGCATACTGTGGACTCAATGGGCTAAAGGGCTAATGACTCTGAAGATGAAATCATCTTGGCCTGATCAAACATAAGGTTTATCACCACACGCTACCAATCCCAGCTGTGGCGTCATTGGTATCGTTGTCTCGTTGTAGGACATAAATTTTGTTAAATTCTTGATCTTAAACCAAGTATTGTGCTTCTGTATGTAATTTAATGTCTTTTTGCAAGTAATTTACTGTGCTTTTGTATGTCATTTATTGTGCCGTATGCAATTTATTCCATGTAATGCCTTGGCTTTTATCTGGATCTTGAGTCAGTAATAAAAGTTAAGTAAAATAGGTGCTACAGAGAATCTTTCTCCTTCTTAAAATGACAATGATTGTGCCTATTTGTGTGTTTTTTCTTGCCAATCTTACATTCCCACTGATTTAAACAAATAATTCTAGAAAATTGTTCTGACTCAGACAGAACACTTGCCTTGCGATGCCTTAGCTTTGTAAAAATAGTAATATACTCTGAAAGTCTCTGCCTTTTACAAAATTGCTGGAAATTGGGCAAGAATTGCATACTAAACTCACAAAAGCAACGACTAATAAATATCAATATAAGTATCTGGCTTCACAATTCCCACCTCTTCTATCACACCTTGTTTCTTTTCATCTCTGGTCTTTGTCCACCCATCAACCTCAAAACCCCTCCTCACCAGTACCCACCTATCACTCGCCAGGCTTTGTCTTGCATCTTTGATATTTTGGTTGGGAACATTTCTTCAGTCTGAAGAAGGACCCTGACCCAAATCGTCGCCTATCCATGTTCTTCGGGGATACTGTCTGACGCGCTGAGTTAATCCAGGCCTTTGTGTCTTTTTATTTCCAAAAATAAACTTTATTCAGATTTTTAAAATATATACAACACAAAAACTGCAAAAACTTTTTGCGTCTATACATTCATTAGTACTCTGTATAGTTTGCACCTGTCTTAAGCACTTTCTGTCCTTTTTTTTAATAAACCAGCATCGACAATTTCTTGTTTCTAAAATTCAACATGGACTGTGAACCCTTATTGATGCCACACCTCATCCATATAAATAAAATGAATTTGGCATCAATAACCTTTTATTAACTTATTTGATTCTGAAAATAGCAGAACAGTTGTTATGATTTGCTTCCTTGTAACATTTTTAAAATCATTCAAGTCCTGTTCCCCTCATTAAACAAATCATCGCTCATTTATTCATATCAACAAGCTGGAACAATAGTATTCTGTATTTGCCTAACATTCTCCCTTGTAGAATTTTAGACTTAGAACTTTAATTCTTTATCAGAACTTTTCTGAAGGTAGAAACTGATGCATTTACATAGCATTGTTATCATAGTAAAATCATAAAGAATTTAACTGGAACATAACCAAAGAAACTGTACAATACATGCAATGAGACGTTAGACAAGCAACCAAATATCAGTTTAAAAGATGAGAGGTAAATGGAAAAGCAAAGAGGTTCAGAGAGGAACCTCCTTAACTGTACAAATTGGACATGGTTAGGGAAAGGCCAATGTAGTCAACCAAAGTGTGATGAGGTTGCACAGGCATCTAGAATTGGGAAAAGCAGAATGCTGCCTGGATCAGATGGTATTAGCTATAAGGAGAGGTTGGACTAAATTGGATTATTTTCTTTGGAGCATCGGAGATTGAGGGGACATGTGTTAGGAATATAAAATTAAGACAGGCATAGATAGGGTAGACGGTCAGAACCTTTTTTTCCCAGGGTGGAATTGCCAAAGATTAGAGGACATAGTTTGAAGGTGAGAGGGAAAAAGTTTAAAGGACAGTGCAGAGCAAGTTTGTCTTACACAGAGGCCGCTGGGTGCCTGGAATTTGCTGCCTGGGGGAGGTGGTGGAGGCAGATACGATGGTGGCATTGAAGAGGCGTTTAGATAAGGCATATGCATATGCTGAGAATGCAGGGATATGGATCATGTGCAGAGCAGAGGAGATTAGTTTAATTTGGCATTAGGTTCGCACAGACATTGTGTGCCGAAGGGCCTGTTTCTGTGCTGTACTGTTCTATATTCTGGCAGTCCTGTTCCACGTTTAGACTTTAGCGATACAGCGCGGAAACAGGCTCTCCGACCCACCGAGTCCACACCGACCAGCGATCAGTCTGTACACTAGAACTGTCCTACACACTAGGGACAATTTACAATCTTACCGAAGCCAATTATGTGGGAGGAAACCGGAGCACCCAGAGGAAACCCATACGGTCACAGGGAGAACGTACAAACTCCGTCCAGACAGCGCCCTTAGTCAGGATCGAACCCGGGTCTCCGCTGCTGTGAGGCAGCAGCTCTACCATGTCGCCCCGTTCTTAGATGAAGGTTTTGAAAATGAAAAGTTGATGCTAAGACTTTTATCCCCATCACAGGAATAAATCTAAAGAAGTGGCAGATCTTCTCTCAAGGCTAACTAAACTGGAGTGTGCACATGAAGAACAGCGATCCAGGTACATGATAGGTCTACCCTCACAGTTGCGTATTACTGGTAATGTAGCCACAAAGTAATTTTGATTCCTGGTTTTTATTTTTTTTCACAGACATTGCAAGGAAATAAAAGAAAACAAGGAAAAATGGCTGCGTTGTGAACAGAAGTGCGAAGGTTTAGAAGAGCAACTGGAGGTGAAAGTCCGTAAGGAGTCAGAAGTGGAAAACCAATCTTCAAAATCTATGAGTGAAATGATGACTCTAAAAGATGCCCTTGGTCAAGCGGAGGAGAAGCTTGTGGCATTAAAACAGGAAAGGTACAGTCACGTGACTTTGGTGTCACGTAAGGAAATTATCATTAAAATGTAAGAAAGAACGTTTGTGCAATGGCATGTCTATCTATGCAAATTATTTCAACTTTAGAAAGTCCCCACCTCTCTGAGATAGAGTCAATAACAAATACGGTACGGAAACAGATCCTCGGCCCAACTTGCCCATGTCAACCATGATGCCCCATCTACACAAGTCCCTCCTGCCCCCATTTGCCCCTATACCTCTCACCCTTTTCTATCTCTGTAACTGTCCAGATGTCTTTTAAATGTTGGTATAGTACCTGCCTCAACTACCTCCTCTGGAAGCTTGTTCCATGTACCCAGCACCCACTTTTTGAAAAAGTTGCCCCTCAGGTTCCCATTAAATCTTTCCCCTCTCACCTTTAACTTATGTCCTCTGGTTCTTGATTCCCTTACTCTGGGTAAAAGACTCTGATATCTATAATCATGCTAATTGATCCTAACATGTTTCCACTTTTCCATCCATGTGCCAACGATAAATTGGGTATCTGCACATTTTGCATATTATAGCGTATTTGCATCGTTCCTATAACTAATTCAATGATACACAAATCTTTTGGGGGTGTTTTGTAATTATTGGAAACGATAAAATTCAAATTTATTCATATTGTTTCAATTGCAAATGTATGTTCCAAATTTCTTGAAGTTAACTTGGTCACGTATAAATCAAGGTCACCTATAAATTTGGACTCAATGATCGAGAGGCATGCAAATTTATGTCCTGGAATCTGATCATGTGAGAACTTGTTAGATCAGAAGCAAAATACACCAGTCAAATTCTGAAACATTCAGGTCATTTTATTTTCTATTCGTCCCATTTTCCACCATTTATGATATTAAATCCTTTTTTAAACAAAATAATAGTGTGAACAAATAACAATAAGATCATTGGAATGCAAGTAGAAATTAATTGTGTGATTATTGCCAACATAGGAACAGCTCAGGAACAGGCCATTCGGCCCACATTGTTTGTGCCAAACATAATGCCGTGTTAGATGAATGGCCTCTTTCCATGGAATAACAATTCCATGATTGGATGATATATTAAATATTTAACTTTTGCATAATTACCATTTAGAAACGTTAAAATGGCCACGTATTTCTGACTGCTAAGGGTAGGTATGTTACAAAACTTACCTTCAGTGGCGCTGCAGTTCTGTCACTGGCCGTGTGCGGGCCTTTGGCGCCTTTGAGTGGGAGGGGGGGGCAGGGTTAAAATGCGGTTTTCCCCTTGCCATCCGGAGCTATATTTTCTTGGAGTGCAAACTTTTTCTAAAGATTCGGTCCGACTGCTGGTAAGTTAAAAAAAAAATTTATATATCGTCCGACTATTTCAGCGTTGCAGTAAAATAAAAATTAGCTCCTAATGCCGTGAACGCCGACAACGGGGACGGATTTTACGTAGGGGACAGGTAAATGAAAGTTGTTTATTTTTTCATATGCACTTGCTTGTTTATGGGACTTTAATCAACATTTCATGTTGCGAAACGGTGATTTAGTCCCCATATGAACTGGCAGAATTGTTCCTGCCGATATTGGGTTTCAATTCACCGCAACAGCAACGTTCCAATACATCGCGTTCCAGAAAATCCCACTCGCAAGCTGTTTAAATGGCCATTAATCTAACCATATAACCATATAACCATATAACAATTACAGCACGGAAACAGGCCATCTCGGCCCTTCAAGTCCGTGCCGAACAACTTTTTTCCCTTAGTCCCACCTGCCTGCACTCATACCATAACCCTCCATACCCTTCTCATCCATATGCCTATCCAATTTATTTTTAAATGATACCAACGAACCTGCCGCCACCACTTCCACTGGAAGCTCATTCCACACCGCTACAGGCATTAAACACTAAATTCCTTCAATTTGGCCTATAGATTAATGACAATTAGATTTAAAAATCATGTTATATTGTGAATTCTTGTGTGAATGTTATTTGGACACATAGGCTTTAAAAAAAAAGTTTATTTTTTCTTAAGAAATGGATAGATGTTTAGATCTAGTAATTAAATTTTGTAATTAACTACAATTGGGTAACTAACTAATTATATGCTTTAATTTCAGGTCATCCAAGTAATATTGTTTCATATTTGTTGCAGAATGCTTCAATCTATAATAACTGAACATTTCTTTCAGTTCTCTTAATTTTTAAGAAAGTTATGGGTTATTGACTGTCCCCGATCACAACCTTTGTGTTAAGTCAATAGAAAAGCAATAGGAAACAAGTTGCTAATTTCCGAGTATGAAAATGGCCATAACTTTTTTAATACTGAAGATATGAAAGTGAATTAGGTGTCAAATTAAACTTATTTTTATGCTTTATCTGATGGAATAAATTGCAGACTTGGTTTTTTAAATCTCAAAATGTTGTAACATTGCTACTAAGGGTGTACATAACCTGTTAGTTCCTTCAAGTTTGTTCTCCAAATACATGGGGATAATTGTTTATACTAGACAAGGGTGGCACGGTGGCACAGCGGTAGAGTTGCTGCCATACCGCACCAGAGACCCGGATTTGATCCTGACTAGGGGGGGCTGTGTGGGTGGAATTTGTACGTTCTCCCTGTGACCGCATGAGTTTTCTCTAGCTGCTCCAGTTTCCTCCCACACTCCAAAGACGTACAGGTTCGTAGGTTAATTGGCTTTGGTTAAAAAAAATGTCCCCAGTGTGTAGGATAGTGTTAGTCTATGGGGTGATCGCTGGTCAGCACAGACTCAGTGGGCCAAAGGGCCTGTTTTCACGCTGTTTCTTTAAACTAAACTAAAACTAAATTAGACTAAACATTAGCAGCATGCTTTATCCTTAAAATGGCGGGCAATGGCTTACAGAGAGATAATCTAATTTGGAACATCTTAATTGGTGAAGTTCCAAGCATAGGCTAGGGACATTCCCAAAATGCCGAAAGGTAAAGAGATCATACCAAGAGCTCTTTGGATGTCAGAAGAGATAGAGAGTGTAATAAAACATTAAAAAGAGAATGGATGGTGCATACCAAGTATATAAATAAAGTGAAATTCAGGCTGAATATACTGAGCTGAGAAATGGAATGGAAGAAAAACTAGTCAGCCAAAGAAAAAATAATGGATTAGAGCAGCAAAAGGGACTTAAAAATATTCAACATGAATGTGAACTGTAACTGGGTGGTAAAAGAAGAGGTGGGGCTGATAAGAGACCACGGAGATAATCGTGGAGTCATAAAGAAGTTCTGCCATCAAAGGCGGCCTTTGACTCATTATGTTGTGCCACTTCTTCTTATCGAGTCCACACACAAGATTAGAAGTTGTTTAGCCAGAGCTGAACACACTTCTCGGCATCTGCATACAATGGTGTCTGTCTTGTCGCTTCTTGTGCGTGGTGGTGGAAAGATTGGTGAGAACAGGGCCGCGACGTGAACGCTCTTTCCTTGACCCCATGTCGTCCCAGTTGTGGAAGAGCTACCCACTCGAATCCAGCTCCATGATATGGTTCTTTATTTGCCACATGTACTGAGGTACAGTGAAGTTCATTTTGGTATACAGTTTCGTACAAGTATCACTATGCATAAGCAATTGGATACATATTAGATAAGCATCTCAGATACAGTACAAGTGTATAGCAGTCGTACACTGAGAAGGTATACAGAGTTGCCAGTTAGGCGCCATTTTCAAGTTCCTTGTTGTAACTGCAGGGATCTTGGTCTGACCATGAAGGTCCGTTGTCCTGGCGGCGTTGCAGGGTGGGCCTGGTCAAGCATAACCGTGGTGTCCTCCGCCACTGCTTCACGCTGAAGGCCGTGTGCGGTCCACGTGCTTGGCCTCCAGGTCCAAAGCCCATAAAAGGCACTTCGAAAAACATCCCAATACCCTCATCACATTTTAAGTGTTTTTGCCTCAGGCACCCTTTCAGCAACTAATTGCAAGAAAACCCTACCACTGTCTCGTTTGCAACCATTTTATCTCATTGCCACTCTCATCCTTTCACCAAATACTTTGAATCCATGCCCCGTACGATTGATCCCTTTGTTAAAGGAAATAGGGCCTTCTCGTGTACTCTTTATACAGCCTTCACAATCTTTTTACATTCAGTTTTGTCTATTCCAAAAATCCTTTAGCTTATCCAATCTTTCCTCCTCGTAACTACATTTTTCCAGTCCTGGCAAACCGCTTATAAATCTCTGAATCTCTTGTTCCGTCTGGTCACATCTTTCTGCAGTGTGGTGACCAGAACTATAAGATATATTCAAGCTGTGCTATTACAAGCCTTATATGGAGTTCTGGCATAAACTCTCTGCTGTTGTATTCCATGCTAGATTTCAAAAAGGAAATTAATTTTAACTTTTTAAATTGCTAAATCTGACAAATATTTTCCCATTTAGAAAAGTCAATTTACTTAATGCTCACCATTTCTGCTATTAGCTGTTATCAGGCAACCAAACTATCCTACCAACTGGAGAGCAGTCCTGTGCTACTATCTACCTCAAACTATATTTAATCAGACTTTACAGGACTTTATCTTGCAATGAACATTATTCCCTTTATCATGTATCTCTACACTGGATGAAAGATGGCTCGATTGTAAACATGCATTGTGCAATCTATCTATCTATATTACTAAAAGTCTGATCTTGACCACTTCCTGTTGTTCTGAATGTTGATTTTAGAAAAAACTTTGCCTCTTACGTCTGTGATTTTTAGCCATCTTACTCAGAGTCTCCCTCCACTGCGCAGGACAAGAGGATTTTTCCCTTTGATTCACATCTCCTCAAAAACCCGACGAGCTAATGGTGAAATTTTTACATATTCCGGTAGAGATTTACCTCGTGATCTCGAAAATCGCATCATCTGAAAATTTGATTAATTATTTCCCGAGTTTTTACTAAAATTGTTCACCAATCTGAGATCTTCTTAAAATCTAATGAGCTGAAGACAGCTGATGACGTCACAATGGCTCTGCTTTCAACTTGCAGCCTGCTGGCCACTCTTTTCCACGAGCTGCGAATTACGTGGCTCAGCCATCCCCAACCCCCCCCCCCCCACCCCCCCCCCCAGGGCTGTGAATTTAAGCTGCTAAACATGTGCTCAAGTCGTGCTGCACGTTCCTTGAAGTTCTACAACATGACGGCGGCAGTCGTTATTGCAGCGCAGGCGCGGGGAAGTGCGGTAGAAAAGTGGCCATGGCAGCCGTCACAGGTGATGACCTCCTCTCTGTCTCCCCCGCCCGATCGTCTGTTACGCTGGTGGGTGGGCTTCCCCTCGCGGAAGCCACGATTGGCCGGCCCTCCGCTGCTTTTTTTTAATTTTAATTTTTTCATTTTATTTATTTATTTATTTATTTATTTAGTGTGGTGCTTGAGTACCTAATACATACATACATATTTCCATTCTTGTACAACTTCATACTTTTGATTTAATAATAAAAGAACAGTGGAAGAAAAAAGAAACACAGAGTGTCGGAATAGATAGACAAGCGAGTAGACACAGATAGCAAAATAAATAAAGGACATAGAAGAGAAGCTGAAAAGATTGAAATAGACGGAGAAAGTAAAGAAAAGAGAGATTAGGAGAGATCTACCTATTTCGTATTTTTGCCCAACCGTCACCCGGTTCTAAACCATTTAATTTCTGAGGTTATGTTATGTTGCACCATATGCTTGCATAAAGTTGATAAAAGGAGACCAAGTCTTTTAGAATTGGTCTACTTTACCTAATAGGTGAACCCTCTGCTGCTTTTGACAGCCCTCAGATCGCTCCAGGTCTCGCTCGGGCCCACGGCTGGCGGGGACGCTGCCCCCCCACCCCGCGAGCTGCCGCCCGCTCCCCTCTCTCTCTCTCTCTCTCTCTCTTCCCCCTCCTCACTCTCACTTCCCCGCTCCTCTCTCTCTCTCTCTCCCCCCTTCTCTCCCTCTCTCTCCCCTCCTCTCTCTCCCTCCCCCTCCTCTCTCTCAGTCCTCTCTCTCCCCCTCCTCTCTCTTTCTTAACTCCCCCTCCTCTCTCTCCCCCTCCACTCTCTCCCCCTCCTCTCTCTCCCCCCTCCACTCTCTCCCCCTCCTCTCTCTCTCTCCCCTCCTCTCTCTCTCCCCCCTCCCATCCATCGCTCTACTGCTACGCCACTGTGCTGCCTCTACAGAGTTCTACAAAGACGCTGCCTGACCTGCTGAGTTATTCCAGCACTTTGTGTCCTTTCATCTAATTTAATGTCTTTCTTGATGTCTCTAGTTTTATTCTTCATTACCTAAGCTATATAAAGCTTTCTGACTGCAACCTTATTTATATCTATCGTTGTCTCAAACATGAATAATATTTTCTTGGACTTTTCCTTAATGAATAAGTTTATTTGCGCCACTTTTTGCAACCAATATCACAATGTTGTTCAGTTCCCCTTTTCTCTCTTATTTTTTTTAGAGCTATCCATATAAATAAATTGCTGTTGTGCAAGTCATGAAAACAAAATAGAGCACACGATATTCAATGCTTGAAGTAAACAACATATCAGGGATACTGATTTAATAACAAGTGGTAATTGAAGACTTCTGATTATAAGCCCTGTGCGTTTTTAAATTAATTACAGAATTATTGCTAGCTTCAAATTCTGTATCGTGTTCGAGGAAAAATCCAATACTCACATCATCCTTGGAAAATGAATGCAGGATCAGAAGTGGTAGCCAGGAGTTCTAGAGTCATACAGTGTGGAAACAAGTCCTTTGGCTCAACTCATCCATGCCGACCAAGATCGAAGCTCGTCCCATTTGCCCACGTTTGGCCCATATTCTTTTCAAGCTTTCTTATTCCTGTACTTGTCCAAGTGTCTTTTAAATGCTGCTATAGTATCTGCCTCAACGACCTCCTCTGGCAGCTTCCATATACCCACCACCCTCCGTGTGAAAAAAGTTGTCCCCTTCAAGTTTGTGTTAAATCGTGCCCCTCTCACCTTAAAGGGCCGCTGGCCCTTGTGGCTAAAGGGATCAGGGGGTATGGAGAGAAGGCAGGTTCAGGATACTGAGTTGGATGATCAGCCATGATCATATTGAATGGCGGTGCAGACTCAAAGGGCCAAATGGCCTACTCCTGCACCTATTTTCTATGTTTCTAAACTTATGTGCTCATATTTTGGATTCACCTACTCTGGGTGAAAGACTCACTCAATCTATTCCCTTCATGCGTTTGCACGTCAGTAAGATCGCCCCTCATCCTCCTGCGTTCCAAGGAACAAAATCCTAGCCTGCCCAGTCTTTCCTCATGGCTCAGGCACACAACATCCCCGTAAACCCTCTCTGCAACTTAATGACAATTTAGTGTGAAGAAGTACTCAAATCCAGCACAGGAAACCTATTTTTAGCTTCTCAGGACTCGGATGAAATACGAAGCATTAATGCAGTCCACATGGGCAGGATGTTGTTTCCACCAAAACAGTCAATTCCTTTTCTTCAATTACGATTGCCAAAGTCAAGATCCACATGCCAGCAGCCAGCTAGAATGATGAAAATTGGATAGCACATGTGATCGTGATCCCAAATATTTTATATATCTGGTCCTCCTTCATAAAAGTATTGGACCTTTCTCACAAAGCACGTTAAATACATCTCTCTACATCATCGTCTGTATCTCTTGTTCACTAACCAGTCTGAGGAAGGGTCTCGACCTGAAACCCTTCTCTCCAGATATGCTATCTGACCCGCTGAGTTACTCCAGCATTTTGTGTGCAAACCAGCATCTGCAGTCCCTTCATATACATTTAGCTGATGGCAGAGCTGCCTATATCTGAGCTAAGCAAGGGGCTAGAAATGAAGGCACAGAAGATGTTGCACTGTTGTAGGAATGTTTTTGCAGCATGATACATTTAAATGGAATGATAAGGTTATTAGTAATTTGAAGGTTCACTGATTGTCCACCCTATCTTGCAAATTCATTGATAAATTATTAAAAAGCATGTAAAGTTGTCCCGAGACGTCACCTACTCCATCTATCCAGAGATGCTGCCTGTCCCGCTGAGTTACTCCAGCATTTTGTGTCCATCTGTGGTGTAAACCAGCATCTGCAGTTCCTTCCTACACACGCTTCCGGTCAGCTCCCGGGTAACGGCCGCGCCTGCCAACCGGAACATGGCGGCGGCAGCAGCTCACCCTGTGGGCGGCCTGAGGCCCGGCTCCCCCCAAAGCTGGCACCCGTCTTTCCCCGCACAATTAAAGCATGGAATAGTCTCCACCCTACCATAGTTACCCAACCAGACGCAACTACATTTAAGGTAGCTCTTCTTCTCCAAGAACCCTTTTTGCTTACCCTCTGCCACCTCCAGTTTAAATTCCATTTGGAACATTTTGGAGGACCAAGAACCAAGAACCAAGAGATTGACAAGTTTGCATTAAATTAGAAGTTTCCCAAATTCCTTTTATTTCAGGAAGAAAATTTCAATCAAATCTGTCTAAGCACAATCATTTAGCATTGAAACATTTCTAAGCGTAGACTAATTGATAAATCAACAGAAAAAACAACGGCTGACCAGTCCCGATAAACAACCTGCAAAGTCCGTCAATCTAAAATAAATTAACTAATGACCAGATTCAGGTTTCAAACTTTGGTTGATAAAGTTATGCCTGATTCGGCTATTTTCTATGAAGAGTGATTCATGAAATCAAACCCATATCAGAGTTGAGCACCGAAGATAAACACAAAATGCTGGAGTGACTCAGGCAGCAGCATCACCGGAGAGAAGGAATGGGTGACGTTTCGGGTCGAGAGCCTTCTTCATTACGTCTGGACCAAAATGTTGACAATATCCAGGGGGGCATTTCTGCAACAATAGGCTGCATCATAAGATGAGCCTTCAAGCTAACGAGTCTGCCTGACCTGCATGAGGAATGAACTTGGTGCAATTCCACATTCCATGTGAGATTCCAGTAGATTTTTAAATGTTATTTATAGGATAGAATCTTTGCCCACAACGATAAGAGCATTGTTCAGGTCTCAACACCTAATATGTCATTTTCTGGCCAGTTATGCACAATATTTGGCCGCTTTGATCTTTTGACATACTGAGGAGCAGGATATTTAGTACCACATACAACTGTAAATCTGTTAATTCTCAGCCCTAATTAGTTTTGAAACCATTTTTACTTGGCTTTTGTTGTTTTTTTTGGAAGAGATAAGGCGATACTTAGATTCTTCCCTAAGCATTAAGAACATATTTGGAGGCCGTGCCTAATCCTTATAGAGCAATATTTTCTTCTCTAACAGGTACACACCTGACCATGATCATTTTCAGACCTTTTTCAGAGGTTTATAATTATTGAAAGGCCAATATCAATCGTCTAGAAATGAAATTGATGTTTTAGTTCATTTTCTAATGGTTATCTTATTTTTGCTTGCTTGTTAGTTCACCACATCCTGGATTATAACATCTGCAGATGCATAACAGGCATGCCCATCTCTCACAACTGTTTGGACAGGTTGACACAAAATGCTGGAGTACTCAGCGGGTCAGGCAGCATCTCTGGAGAAAAAGAATAGGTGATGTTTTGGGTCAGAATCTTTCTTCAGAAAATTTAGACAAATCGAAGAGTGATACAGTGTGCAAACAGGCCCTTCGGCCCAACTTGCCCATGTCCCAGCTACACTAGTCCCACCTGCCCGCGTTTGATCCATATCCCTCCAAAACTGTCCTATCCGTGTACCTGTCCAACTGTGCCTTAAATGTTAGTAGGATAGTCCCTGGCTCAACTTCCTCCTCTGGCAGCTTGTTCCACACACCCACCACCCTTTGTGTGAAAAGGTTATCCCTCAGATTCCGATTACATTTTTTCCCCCTTCACCTTAAACCTATGTCCTCGGGTCCTCAATCCATTGGCAAGAGACTCTGTGCATCTACCGATCTATTCCTCTCACGATTTTGTATGGATCGGAAAGATTTTGGAGGGATGTGGGCCAAACATAGACAGATGGGACTAGCTCAGATAGACGTAGAAACATAGAAAATAGGTGCAGGAGTAGGCCATTCGGCCCTTCGAGCCTGCACCGCCATTCAATACGATCATAGCTGATCATCCAACTCAGTATCCCGTACCTGCCTTCTCTCCATACCCCCAGATCCCTTAAGCCACAAGGGCCACATCTAACTCCCTCTTAAATATAGCCAATGAACTGACCTCAACTACCTTCTGTGGTAGAGAATTCCACAGATTCACCACTCTCTGTATGAAAAATGATTTTCTCATCTCGGTTCTAAAATACTTCCCCCTTATCCTTAAACTGTGACCCCTTGTTCTGGACTTCCCCAACATCGGGAACAATCTTCCTGCATCTAGCATCTTACCTTGCTTCTTCTGATCTCACAACAGAGTTTTTCGTGACCTATTCCAATCTTCAACACATTCATTACTGACTGAGCCATTCACATAACCCTGCAATTAAAATGGCTATCAACGTCTTATTAAAGTAACAGCAGTTTTAAGTTATAGATATGACTGAAGTGTCTGCCACTTTATCAGCCTAAACACCCACTGACTATTTTTTTCCACAGCAACTAACCTATTTCAATTGCTGTTCTGCCCCATTTCCATTGAGAAAAGATAGTTAATGGTTCTCCCTCATCGGATGGCTGGCTCCATCCTGGGAGCGGAGTTGGATTCATTGGATGTGGTCTCGGAAAGGAGGATGCTCCTCAAACTGCAGAGCATCTTGGATAATACATCTCACTCCCCCCGTGACACACTGGTCAACCTGAGGAGCACCTTCAGCAACAGACTGGTCCCACCAAGATGCAGCACAGAACGCCACAGGAGATCCTTCTTCCCTGTAGGAGATCAAACTGTACAATCCCTCCCACCTGTCGTGGGGTAGACTGACCCCCCCAACACATCTTTTCACATCCCTCATCCTGGGCTTTTCCACTCGATAATGAATTTCATGTTTGTGCAGCCGTGCATATGTGCTGTGCCATAACTGGTCACTTAAATTTCATTATTATTCATTATTTCATTATTATCTCATTATTATTATTAGAATGCACATGACGCTTTCAATTCCTTGTATCTTTCGACTGGTGGCAGACCGATTTCCCGCGGGGATAAATAAAGTGGTATTGTATCGTATCCTATCATATCTACTGCTCAATTAGTATGGTGAAATTACAAGTGCGAAGATTCGATAGCATGGACACTTTCAGATTTGGCCAAAGATCCATTCCAGTGTTTCTCCAGTCTGCAAAGCATACACCGCAGGTCATGACATCCTCGATTTAGACTGACAGAAGGAGTAATGTTTTTCAAATTCTCGTGACAGCCTGTAAAATGAAATGATGCAAAGCGGATTATACATTTATAATGTGGAATGTTTATATCCCACATTTGCTATGAACAGTGGATAAAAGCCTCACTCATAGTAATGAGTTGCTTCAGACTTGACCTCTCTCTTATTCCTTGCTTGGGAACATTGTCACAACTTTCAATTATTCTATCTGTGCTTTTGTGTAAATATATGCAAAAAAATTAAAAGGCAAAAATGTAGTGATAAAGGCATGAATCATTTTAAAAGAAAAGTTAGATTCGGTGTCCTTGGTGATTAGACTTTGGGCTGGCATGAATGGAACATCAGCGACTGTTTGTAATAGTTATTTCCTTTTGTGGTTATAAATGCTCGGTTTAAATTTGTTAAATGTTTCTCATGAAAAGTATATATATTTATCGATGTAGCTGGCTAGTATGCGTGATCAGTGAGATAATGTTGTCCAGAATGTCTAAACAATAAGTAAGTTGTCGATAACAAATCAAAGAACCACAATTGCAGGTGAGAAGCAGAGAGTGCAGTATTTGCGGTTTAGTTGGACTGCTCGACATTGAACTGGTTCTAGATATGTTGCTGGTAGGAATGCCACATACAGAAAAATATATATATATCTCGATGGTACCATATCTCAAACAAAATTAAATCCCCCCAAGTGTTCTGGTCCCATTCAAAGGGTGAAAATTGAGTGTTTACTTATTTGGGTAATGTTGCGAAGACTTGGGATTACTACTGCTAATTCCAACTATCTCAATAATCTATTGGTCAAATAGTTTTTTTGCGCAATTTCTTGAACAGTTAGCACATATGAAGCTGTTGGTAATCTTCAATATTTCTTCAATTTCTTCATTCGTGGCGTTTGTATCAACATGGATCAGATGCAGGCAGATAAGAGTTTGTTTTGGCATATGCTCAGCATGGACATTGTGGGCTGAAGGGCTTGTTCTTGTGCTTTATGTTTCTATGTGTTTACACAAAAGGACACAAAGTGCTGGAGTAACTCAGCAGGTCAGTCCAGGAGAGATTACACCCCAGCGGTATGAATATTGACCTCTAACTTCAAGTAACCTTTGCCTTCCCTCTCTCCCCATCCCTCCACCATTTCCCAGTAGCCTGACTGGTGTGATTGTCATTTACATTTTATCTCTGTTTGCTTTGTTATTAACTGTTCCTAGCTAACAATTTTCAATTCTATAATTTCCTTGATCTCTATCCCCTTTGTCTCATTTTCACACCTTACATTTCCTTATCTCTCCACTGATTCAGCCTGAAGAAGGGTCTCGACCCGAAACCTCACCCATTCCTTCTATCCAGAGATGCTGCCTGTCCCCGCTGAGTTACTCCAGCATTTTGTGTCTATCTCTGGAGAGATATGGATAGTTGCCGTTTCAGATCCCGACCCGAAGCGTCACCCATCCACGTTCTCCGGAAATGCTGCCTGACCCGCCGAGTTACTCCAGCACTTTCTGTACTTTTTTTGTTATCTCTTCTGCTCATCCGTCCTTGGCCAAGAAAGTAATCATCCCCCCTTTTCCATAAATTATAGTTGTCCTCTGATAGTTTAACTTGTCAAATATTGTGCCAAATGTTATGGCAGTTATAAATTAATGTAAACAGGTTCCCACTGAGAAACTCACAAGTCCAGCCAAAACTCTTGCCACATAAACTGGCCCTTGCCCATGTGAATTGAGCTCACCAGGAATCAAGGTTTCAGTTGAAAAAGCTGATCTATTTTTCTATCATTTTTATTATGTTTAGCTCCATTTGACATTTATTTTTTCCTTAGGACTTGACTTTTTTTCACCTCGCTTCCTCTTCATTCTTGTAAGTGTACGAACCTCCATCACGTACGGAGAACAGAAGGCATGGAAATGCATTCAATGCATGGAAAACAAAAGGTTTTTGCCGTACCTCGGTACACAAGACAATAAACGAAAGCAAATTAAAATTCCATGGCAGCATTATTTAGCTAAATTTACGGAGGCCAACAAATGCTGGTGCTTATGCATCTGACACATATTGTCTGGGCTCGTCATTATCCTGAAAGGTCTCCTCATAAATCCTGCCACTCCCGAACGTTACTGGGCATGCTATTTTGCAAGAAATGCTATACTTGTCGCTTTACCTCTCCCCTTGACTCCATTCAAGGACCCAAGCAGTCTTACCAGGTGCGACAGAGGTTCACCTGCACCTCCTCCAACCTCATCTATTGCATCCGCTGCTCTAGGTATCAGCTGCTCTACATCGGTGAGACCAAGCGTAGGCTTGGCGATCGCTTCGTCGAACACCTCTGCTCGGTTCGCAAAAACCAACCTGATCTCCCGGTGGCTCAGTAGTTCATCTCCCCCTCCCATTCCGAATCCGACCTTTCTGTCCTGGGCTTCCTCCATGGCCAGAGTGAGGACCACCGGAAATTGGAGGAGCAGCACCTCCTATTTCGCTTGGGCAGTTTATACCCCAGCCGCATGAACATTGATTTCTCCAATTTCAGGTAGCCCTCACTGTCTCCTCCCCTTCTCAGCTCCCCCTCAGCCCTCTGGCTCCTCCTCTTCCGTTCTTCTTCCCACCCCCCCACCCTACATCAGTCTGAAGAAGGGTTTTGGCCCAAAATGTTGCCTATTTCCTTTGCTCCATAGATGCTGCCGCACCTGCTGAGTTTCTCCAGCACTTTTGTCTACTTTCGATTTTCCAGCATCTGCAGTTGCTTCTTAAACATGCTATTTTGTACCTTAGTTCACAGCGACTGTAATATTTTGCATTGTTCGACAGAGAATATTTAAACCTGCAGGAGTGATGAAGCTTCATAAGATGAATTTTTCATGCTAATGGGTTCCTCAAAATCAATTCAATGTTAGCTAATGCATCAGGCAATTAACAAAAAGAAATTGTACGCAAGGTAACACCTTATTTGCTATCACAATGGACCATTGAAACTGCAGCAGGGGCACGAGTAGGTCACATAGCCACCAATCACGAACCCCATGTGCCTGTCCGGTGATCATTGGATCACAAGTGGCTCCAACTCCACGTTATTCCCTTCGCTCATGATTTATGTCGTTCAAAAATCAGTCTTGCTGGATAGAAAATTCTTGATCACTGGATAGAGAATTCCAAAGATTCATAACCCTCAGAGAGAAGGAATTTCTCCTCATCACTTCCATTCGGCACCTGTCTTTTTCTGAATCTACGGCTCCTGGTTCTGGACACTCTGCTCCATCAGGAAATATATCCACGCAGTATCTATCCTCACTAAACTCACAAGTGACAATGAAGCAGCATTGAACCATTGGATTGAAGCTTTGAGACCTTGTGCTTGTCAATAGGATCACTACCTCTTGTGCCACAAGTGCTCCTCAGCCTCTGGGTGTGGGCTGATGAAAGGACTAGTGATCCCTACATAATGACTCACAATAGATTTGCAAACAATAATGGCTATAATGAGCAGAGAAAGCTTCCGTGATGTAGTTAACCTGTTGCTGCCCATTAAAAATTGAGTGTCGTTTGGGGTCGAGACCCTTCTTGAGATACTGAGTTTGAAGAAGGGTCTCGACCCGAAACATCCACCTATTCCTTCTCTCCAGACATGCTGCCTGTCCTGCTGAGTTACTCCAGCATTTTGTATCTATGTTTGGTGTAAACCAGCATCTGCATTCCTTCCTACACATTAAAAATTGATGCTGGAAGAATCAGTCTACAAGACAATAGACAATAGGTGCAGGAGTCGGCCATTCGGCCCTTCGAGCCAGCACTGCCATACAACGTGATCATGGCTGATCATCCCCAATACTGACATGGATGTGCCACTATAGATCCCTTCATTCTCATCTCATTCCTAACCTGCATCACGTGCCATTAGCTTCTTTGTAAATTAACAACAAAGGCTGCCTTAAGAAGTTCACATTTTCTGGCCATTGTAGGTGAAATATGTGCTGCGCCATCTATGATATTGTCAGCTGCGAATCGCACACAGAAGTGCCTTGGCCGATTTCCCAAAGGATTGCTAATTGTCTCCACTTTCATGGTCGAATACATGCAAGATGGCTTTTGTGCGCTATTTGCATACAGAATGAACAGCATAAACGGGTCCAGTTCTGAATCATGAGAGACTTGGTCATAACTTAGAATAATCAGTCAGGATGATTCAAGGGATGATTCAGGATGGGTCTGAAGAAGGGTCTCGACCTGAAACGTCGCCTATCTCCTTCGCTCCTTAAATGCTGCTGCACCCGCTGAGTTTCTCCAGCTCTTTGTGTAACCCTCGATTCTCCAGCATCTGCAGTTCCTTCTTTAACAGGATGATTCAAGGGTCTGCCCCACTTACACAATTTCTTCGGTGGCTTGCCGGCACCTGTCATAGTCGCAGCAGGTGGCTGAAAATTTTCAACATTTGAAAAGCCAGTGGCGACCAGAAAAAGGTACGACTCTTTGTGCGACTACTCGCAACCATACAGGCGTCACCCCGCGACATGTCGACACGTGACGCCTGTATGGTCGTGAGTAGTCGCCCAAAGAGTCGTACCTTTTTCTGGTCGCCGCTGGATTTTCAACATGTTGGACATTTTCGGCCACCCGCTGCGACTATGATGGGTGCCGGCAAGTCACCAAAAAAAACCCGTAAGTGGGACGGGCCCTTGTGTCACACGGATCCTTTCCAGAAGTGTCACAATTCTTGTGGAATCGGAGAAGCATTCCTGTTCAGGATCTCTTTTTTAAAATAAAGCCCTGCAGCTTGCACAATGGGATCAGTCTATATGCTGTTTGAGATTTTGCAGTCCCACTGTGAAATAGATATGTTATTTGACAAGAAAAGCAGGCATAATGAACTAAAGAAGGGACCAAAAAATCACCTGTCCATTCCCTCCACAGACGCTACCTGACCCGCTGAGTTTAGTTTAGAGATGCAGCGCGGAAACAGGCCCTTCGGCCCAACGGGTCCGCGCCGACCAGCGATCCCCGCACATTAACACTATCCTACACACACTAGGGACAATTTTTACATTTACCAAGCCAATTAACCTACAAACCTGCACGTCTTTGCAGTGTGGGAAGAAACCCATTCCAGCATTTTGTTGTACTCAAGATTCCAGCATCTGCGGGGCCTTGTTTCTCCATATTGTCGTTTCTGTAGTATCACCCTTTTAAGAACTCTGTCATATTGTTTAATGTGCTGTCTTAGCAAACCCATGTTCACCGCATCACCAGTCCTCGTTTTCCATTTCCTTTGACTCTCAGTCTGAAGAAGGGTTTCATAAAACATAAAAACATAGAAAATAGGTGCAGGAGTAGGCCATTTGGCTCTTCGAGCCTGCACCACCATTCAATATGATCATAGCTGATCATCCAACTCAGTATCCCGTACCTGCCTTCTCTCCATACCCCCTGATCCCTTTAACCAGTAGAGCCACATCCAACTCCCTTTTGAATATAGCCAATGAACTGGCCTCAACAACCTTCTGTGGCAGAGAATTCCAGAGACTCACCACTCTCTGTGTAAAGAATGTTTTCCTCATCTCGGTCCTAAAGGAATTCCCCCTTATGCTTAGACTGTGACCCCTTGTTCAGGACTCCCCCAACATCGGGAACAATCTTCCTGGATCTAGCTTGTCCAACCCCTTAAGCATTTTGTAAGTTTCTATAAGATCCCCCCTCAATCTTCTAAATTCCTGTGAGTTCAAGCCGAGTCTATCCAGTCTTTCTTCAAATGAAAGTCCCGACATCCCAGGAATCAGTCTGGTGAACCTTCTCTGAACCCCCTCTATGGCAAGAATGTATTTTCTCCGATTTTGAGACCAAAACTGTACGCAATACTCCAGGTGTGGTCTCACCAAAACCCTAATACTAAAATCAAAATACTAATCTCTTATGTGGGACCTTGTCAAAAGCCTTCTGAAAGTCCAGATATAACACATCCACTGGTTCTCCCTTATCCACTCTACTAGTTACATCCTCGAAAAATTCTATAAGATTCGTCAGACATGATTTACCTTTTGTAAATCCATGCTGACTTTGTCCAATGATTTCACCACTTTCCAAATGCGCTGCTATCCCATCTTTAATAACTGACTCTAGCAGTTTCCCTACTACCGATGTTAGACTAACTGGTCTGTAATTCTCCACTTTCTCTCTCCCTCCTTTTTTAAAAAGTGGGGTTACATTAGCTATCCTCCAATCCTCAGGAACTACTCCAGAATCTAAGGAGTTTTGAAAAATCACTAATGCATCCACTATTTCCGTGGCTACCTCCTTGAGCACTCTGGGATGCAGACCATCTGGCCCTGTGGATTTATCGGCCTTTAATCCGTTCAATTTATCCAACACCACTTCCTGGCTAACCTGGATTTCACTCAGTTCCGCCATCTTATTTGACCTCCGGTCCACTGCTATTTCCGGCAGATTATTTATGTCTTCCTTAGTAAAGAACCAAAGTAGTTATTCAATTGGTCTGCCATGTCCTTGTTCCCCATGATCAATTCACCTGCTTCTGACTGCAAGGGACCAACATTTGTTCTAACTAGTCTCTTTCTCTTCACATATCTATAAAAACGTTTGCAGTCAGTTTTTATGTTACCTGCCAGTTTCCTTTCGTAATCTATTTTCCCTTTCCTAATTAAGCCCTTTGTCCTCCTCTGCTGGATTCTGAATTTCTCCCAGTCCTCTGGTAGGCTGCTTTTTTTGGCCAATTTGTATGCTTCATCTTTAGTTTTTATACTATCCCTGATTTCCCTCGTTATCCACGGATGCACCACCTTCCCTGATTTATTCTTTTGCCAAACTGGTATGAACAATTTTTGTACTTCATCCATGCAGTCTTTAAATACCTTCCATTGCACATCCACTGTCAACCCTTTAAGACTCACCTGCCAGTCTATCTTGGCCAATTCACGGCTCATACCTTCAAAGTTACCTTTGTTTAAGTTCAGAACCCTTGTTTCTGACTTAATTATGTCACTCTCCATCCTAATGATGAACTCATATTATGGTCACTCTTGCCCAAGGGGCCACGCACAACAAGACTGCTAACTAACCCTTCCTCATTACTCAATACCCAGTCTAGAATAGCCTGCTCTCTCGTTGGTTCCTCCACATGCTGGTTTAGAAAACTATCCCACATACATTCCAAGTAATCGCCTTCCTCGGCACCCCTGCCAATTTGATTCACCCAATCTATATGCAGATTGAAGTCACCCATTATAACCGTGTTACCCTTGTTGCACGCACTTCTAATTTCCTGTTTGATGCCATCCCCAACTCCAATACTACTGTTAGGTGGCCTGTACACAACTCCCACTAGCGTTTTCTGCAGAGTTTCGCAGCACTACCCATATCGATTCCACATCCTCCATGCTAATGTCCCTTCCTTTCTATTGCATTAATCTCCTCTCTCACCAGCAACGCTACCCCACCTCCTTTTCCTTTCTGTCTACCCCTCCTGAATATTGTATATCCCTGGATGTTCAGCTCCCAGCCTTGGTCACCCTGGAGCCATGTCTCCGTGACCCCAACTATAGCATAGTCATTAATAGCTATCTGCACCTTCAACTCATCCGCCTTATTACGAATGCTCCTCGCATTGAGACACAAAGCCTTCAGGCTTGTTTTTACAACACTTTTACCCTTTACACAATTATGTTGACAAGTGGCCCCTTTTGATGTTTTTCCTGGATTTGTCTGCCAGCCACTATTAATTTTCACCTTGCTGCCACTTGCTTGTATTGTCATTTTAAATGCCCTCTTTCTCTCTGCTCACACCTTTAAGACACCCACCACCTCTTATTCTCTGTTTATTTATTTTTTCTTCTTCCCCCGTACATGTTGGGTCTGAGCGCTTCCCTTCTCTGCCTCCTGCCTCAGACACCACCTCCTAGCTATCTCTATTTGAGTCCCTCCCCCCAACCTATCTAATTTACAGCCCCCCCAGTAGCCTTTGCAAATTTCCCCGCCAAGATACTGGTCCCCCTTGGGTTCAAGTGCAACCCGTCCTTTTTATACAGGTCACTCCTTCCCCGAAAGAGGTTCCAATGATCCTGAAACTTGAATCCCTGCCCTCCACACCAGTCCTTCAGCCACGCGTTTATCCTCCACCTTGCTCCATTCCTACTCTCAATGTCGCATGGCACAGGAAGTAGTCCTGAGATTGTTATTTTTGTGGTTCTTTTCCATAGCTCACTCCCTAACCCCCTAAATTCTCCTTTCAGGATCTCTTTTTTTTTACCTATGTCATTGGTATCAATATGTACCACGACCTCAGGCTCCTCTCCCTCCCTTTTCAGGATATCTTGGACACGTTCAAACACATCCCGGACCCTGGCACCAGGGAGGCAAACTACCATCCGGGTCTCCGGACTGCATCCACAGAATCGCCAATCTGACCCCCTAACTATAGAGACCCCTATTACTAATGCCCTCCTCTTCTTTTCCTTATGTTTCGACCAGAAACGTCACCTATTCCTTTTCTCCAGAGATGCTATCTGATCGGCTGAGTTACTCCAGCTTTTTTGTGTCTATCTTCGGTGTAAACTAGCGTCAGCAGTTCTTTTCTACACTAGTCTCACCTCCCTCCAGCTTTTTGTGTCTATGCCAGTCCTTTAGTTAGGTACATCCGGTTATTTCTAATGAACCATTTTATCATTTTAAAACTGAGATCTCTTGAAATTAAGTTAACTTTTCTGGAGAATCATATTTCTCACACAGATCTTCCAAGATCTCAAAAGGTCTGTTTGAAACCAAAAGAACCCCAACCAACCATATCCCAACCGCCTTCTTTCACATAGAATTTACAGCACAAGAATAGACCATTGGCCCATGCGGTCAGAACTAGCTCATACTTATCTACAGAATTAGCTCATGCTTATCTACAGAATTAGCTCATGCTTATCTACAGAATTAGCTCATGCTTATCTACAGGGAGAGCCATTTGCCAATATTACAACTTTTCCATCAACTGAATAACATTTTCCACAGATTTCTTTTTAACTTTTGGTTACAATTCTGGTCGCCTAATTATAGGAAGGATGTCAACAAAATAGAGAGAGTACAGAGGAGATTTACTAGAATGTTGCCTGGGTTCCAGCAACTAAGTTACAGAGAAAGGTTGAACAAGTTAGGTCTTTATTCTTTGGAGCGCAGAAGGTTAAGGGGGGACTTGATTGAGGTCTTTAAAATGATGAAAGGGATATCATTTAAAAATAAATTGGATAGGCATATGGATGAGAAGGGTATGGAGGGTTATGGTATGAGTGCAGGCAGGTGGGACTAAGGGAAAAAAGTTGTTCGGCACGGACTTGAAGGGCCGAGATGGCCTGTTTCCATGCTGAAATTGTTATATGGTTATATGGATAGACAGAGTTGACGAGGATAAGGTGTTTCCATTGAGGGTAGGAAAGATTCAAACAAGAGGGCATGACATGAGAATTAAGGGACAGAAGTTTAGGGGTAACATGAGGGGGAACTTCTTTACTCAGAGAGTGGTGGCTGTGTGGAATGATCTTCCTGCAGAAGTGGTGAAGGCAGGATCGATTTTAACATTTAAAAGTAAAGTGGATAGGTATATGGATGGGAAGGGAATGGAGGGGTATGGTCTGAGTGCAGGTAGATGGAACTAGGGGAAAATAAATGTTCGGCACGTACTGGAAGGGCCGAGAAGGCCTGTTTCTGTGCTGTAATTGTTATATGGTTATAACTTGGGTTTGGTATACTTCTACTTGGTTTTCAGCAGAATGATTTGGTTAAACAAATAATTGTTGGCTTATTTATTTTGTGAAGTATTTTGGTCGGCACGGACTGGAAGGGCCGAGAAGGCCTGTTTCCGTGCTGTAATTGTTATATGGTTATATGAAACGATGTATTGAATATGAAGTTAACAGCAAGTTAGATTTTGGTAAGGGGCTTACCAGTATATGGATTGATCTCTTACAGGGAACAGATGATAATTTCACATCAAAACAGGATTGAGCAGTTGCAAGAAAGCTTTCGACAAAAGCTAAGCAGTGAAGAAAGCTGGAGAGCAAAAGTAAGGATCCTGCTACATCTTTTCACTTTTGTATTGTCACATTATAAATGTTACGGCTTTTTTTTGTTCTTTTCTCAAATTAGACACTCCCACACAGCATTATATATCTATAACCATAAGGTGTCTGGGGCTATGGGGTGAAGGCAGGAGAATGGGGTTGAGAGGGAATGATTTATTGAGATGGAATGATTTAATGGACTTGATGGGCCGAATGGCCTTATTCTGCTCCAATGACTTACAAACTCAACTGATTAGAGTTTTGTCCTTTTTTTTCAATTTTGTTTTGAAGAAAAATATATGTAGTTTTTCTCCCCATTCTTATTTTGAAAGTAACTTTTACAAAAGTGTGGTCAATTGGTGTGATTCGCATTCTGGATGCCCTATTTCAGTTTCACTGGCGGACATGTTCATCAGAAGCACTTGGACCAAATGTCACGGTTGCTCCAGAACGACTGTTTTGAGATCTTAGGAATGTCCTTATTAAAGACTCAATGCAAAGAAGCAGAAATCTCTTCTGAAAAAAACCTTCAGTGAATGGTTCCTCCATAACACTATCTTAAAGCGTCTTTTTCCTTGTGTGAGATATAGGTTGTGCTCACAATCACTACTCAGAGACCAAATCATGGAAACAAGAGATGCTTTATTTGCGAGTCTGCAGAGTCGGGTGCCTCTCCAAGTTGAGACACGCCGAAGTCAGTAAAGTAAAGCCCCTTTATACACACAATTCTGCTGGCTTAACCTCCCCTTCTGACTCTTCCCAATCAGAGCACTGAGGTGCACAGTCTATAGGTACATCCCCCAGTACCTCCCACATCATACATAGCATGTTCATGGTAATGAGCAATTTCTCGACTAGGGGTGTATGAGTAATATTCATTTATTTCATTAATTGCAATTGACCTGGCCTAGTTTGCTCACCTTCAACTGACCTGTCTCAGTTTTCTTGTATCTGAATTATAGCTAGTCTCTACTGACAAGGGTCGCATCCATCACTAGTCTCTACTGATAAGGGTCCCATCCATCACTCCCCTTCTACTGCTATACAATGCCATCAATCCTTACTCAAGGACAGTTCTGGTAACTTCATTCACAGCTGTGTCAGAATCCTCTTTACAATTTAGAATCCTTTCCTGAATCCTTACAATAGTGGGATTTAATCACTTTATCCCTCACACTTGGTGGGGCAGCGTAAAACTAGAAGGCACAGGTTCATAGGAGCAGAATTAGGCCATTCGGCCCATTGTGTCTACTCTGTCATTCAATCATGGCTGATCTATCTTTCCCTCTCAACCCCATTCTCCTGCCTTCTCCCCATTACCCCTGACTAATGAAGAATTTGTCAATCTCTGCCTTAAAAATGCCCAATGACTTGTCCTCCACCGCCATCTGTGGCATTGAATTCCACAGATTGAACACCCTGTGACTAAAGGTCAAAGGTGAGGGGAGAAATTTAAAGAAGGCCCGAGAGACAGGTTTTCATATGGAGAGCGATGATGGATACATGAAAGAGCTGCCAGAGGAAGTTGTGGTCAGATGGAATGACTATGTTTTAAATGCATTTGGACAGGTACTTGGAAAGGAAAGGAAAGAAGAGGGACATGGGTCAAATGCAGGCAAATGGAGTTGGCATGGATAGACCACGTTTGGTATGGAGGAGGTGGGTCGAGAGGCCTGTTTCTGGGCTATGCAACTCCATGCCTCTCTCTGCCCGGTGTGTCATGGCAATTCCTCAAGACAGTGCTGAGGAATTCAGCTAGGCTGGTCCCTGTGCCAAGAGGCTATGGGGAGTCCAGTGACAGCGTGCAGCCACAGATTCAAACCCAAACTTGCTAGGGGTAAATTCTGAAATTACTTTAAATTCTGATTCTCTGACTTTCCCATTTAGAACCACGGGCCACTGCTGGGACAAGTCACTCCTTCTAGCTCATTCACAATACAACTACATCTGCATTGAATTAAACATATTCACAGCTGCAGTGAAAATCTGTTGAGTAGAAAGTTCACCTGATGATGATAGCCACAGCACTCTAATCTGCTCATGCAGAAGTCCATTAACCGCTCCAACACTCCCTTTGACCCAACTATGGGTACATTGAAATAAACTCTAGGGCACGCCAACCATGATGCCTGCTTATGCTAATTCCATTTAAAATTAGGGGCAGCATAGTTGCTAAGCAGTAAAGTTGCCGCCTTACAGCGCCAGTGACCCGGGTTCGATCCCGACTACGGGTGGTGTCTGTAAAGAGTTTGTACGTTCTCCCCGCGACCGTGTGGGTTTTCTCCGGGAGCTCCGGCTTCCCCCACACTACAAAGACGTGCAGGTTTGTAGGATAATTAGCTTCTGTAAAATGGTAAATTGTCGGTAGTGCACAGTATAGCGCTAGTGTACGGGGCGATCGCTAGTCAACGCGGACTTGGTGGGCCGAAGGGCCTATATCCATACTGTATCTCTAAAGTCTAAAAGTCTAAATAGAGCAATGTTCCTCTGATATTGAATGTTATAATTGAGCCATTACATTTCACCTTCACTGCAGACTCACTTTATTACTCTTACCTTTACCCTCACTCATTACTGAACCAGATCATGTCGATCTTTAGCACCCTGTTGTGGTTCAACCAACAGAACCAGTATCAGGACAAGTTACTTCCACTGCCACAACATCATTGACTTCCATATCTCACATCATACTCCCAATGTTATTGAAAATCCAACTCAAATGATACAATAGGTGAAAATAAATGATCAATCTTTAACAATCAACTACGTAGCTTTAGTTTAGTTTAGAGATACAGGGCGGAAATAGGCCTTTCGGCCGACCGAGTCTGCACCAACAAGCGATCCTCGCACCTTAACACTATCCTGCACCCATTAGGGACGATTTACACTTATACCAAGCCAATTAACCTACAAACCTGTACATTTTTGGAGTGTGGGAGGAAACCGAAGATCTCGGCGAAAACCCACGCGTCACGGGGAGAACGTACACTCCGTACAGACAGCACCCGTAGTCGGGATTGATCCCGGGTCTCTGGCGCTGCAAGTGCTGTAAGGCAACAACTCTACCCCTGCGCACCGTGCCGTTAGATTATTATTCTAACATTGAACAGTGATGCAATCCTGGATATTGATGGCATTCACAGGTTGTATTAAAGAAAGTAAAGAAGTCAAATACAAAATATAACTACACCCCTTTTGCCTCACTAGACAAATGGTTTAACTGGAGTATTATACTGAATATTCGTAAGGTATTGGCATTTTAACGTATCTGAAAGATTATGTTTAATTGGGTGGACTTTATTATTGTGCAAGTGTATTATTAATGTTTTTAATTTCACTTGTGAAAATGTACAGCCTGCCAACACAGAGATTATCTTTCATTCCATATAATGAATGTCATTCTGCCCCGGACTTTGTTTTATTTAATAGTTCACTTAGTTTTTAACTAGTGATTCAGCGGATTACGAATTGAATTTTTTTTATAAATTGGGTGTGTAAATAGACTAGTCCTCACCAAAGATGAAAGAATTAACAACTGGGACAGATTTATTGTCCCTGAATAAATTCAAACATTCTTGCTTCTGAACGTTCGAATTGGCCGGCACCTGCCATGCAGAACAGTCATGCAGAGAAGACCAGATAACGAAAATTGAGTCTCACTGGTTTTCCATTGGGCCCAGAAAATGGATAAACTGCTTGGAACGATGCCTTACTGACGCTTCTTGCCTCTCACCAAAATTCCTTATACTCATAGAAACATAGAAAATAGGTGCAGGAGTAGGCCATTCGGCCCTTCGAGCCTGCACCGCCATTCAATATGATCATGGCTCATCTTCACTTAGGACCGTCCTAAAGGCCTAGCGTAGGGCGGCACAGTAGTACAGTGGTGGAGTTGCCGCCTTCTAGCACTTCCAGTGCCAGAGACCGGGTTCGATCACAGCTGCGGGTGTTGTCTGAATGGGGTTTGTACGTTCTCATAATGACCGCGTGGGTTTTCACCAAGATTTTCGGTTTCCTCCCACACTCCAAAGACGTACGGGTTTGTAGGTTAATTAGCTTGGTATAAGTATAAATTGTCTCTAATGTTTATAGGATAGTGTTAATTTGTGGGGATCGCAGGTCAGTGTGGACTCGGTGGGCCGAAGGTCCTGTTTCCGCGCTGTAACTTTAAAGTAAACACTACAATAGGAATAGGATGTCTTTTTGTTGATTTATTCACTTTTCAGAGAGCTTGGCATCACTAATAAAGCCAGCCTTTATTGTTCATCCGTATTTTCTCTTGAGAAAGCTCTACCTTGAACACTGACCCAGTTGCGACAACGAAACAGAAATATATTCTTATGGAGTGCTTTTTTTATGACGGCACATGAGATTGATGTTGAGAGACACAGCGCAGACACAGGCCCTTTAGCCACTGAGTCCGCACCGACCAGCGATCACCCCGTACACTAGCGCTATCCCACACACTAGACACAGTTTGACATTTTTTTAACTGAAGCCAACTAACCCACAAACCTGTACATCTTTGTGGTGTGGGAGGAAACCGGAGTACCCAGAGAAAACCCACATGGTCACGGGGAGAACGTACAAACTCTGCACAGACACCATCCGTAGTCAGGATTGATCCCGGGTCTCTGGCAATAGCTCTACCGCTGTGCCGCGCTGATGTATAGCAGCCAGCACTCTCACGAGGATGGTTCTGTGCATGCCAGCACCATTTTGTCTCCAAACAAAAAGCACTATCGGTGCTTTTGGTTCCATTGGAGATAATGTTCCCAATGCCTGAAGCCCTTATCCTTCACGGTGTAGAGGTGACAGGTTAGCAGGTGTTGACAGAGGAGCCTCAGCGAGTAACTACAGTGCATTTTATAGATGGTACACCCAGTGGAGCTAATGAATATTTAGTTTGAGTTTAGTTTATTGTCACGTGTATTGTCACAGTGAAAAGCTTTTGTTGCGAGCTAACCAGTCCATGGAAAGCCAGTACATGATTACCATCGAGCCGTCCACAGTGTACAGATACATGATGATGGGAATAACGTGAATAACCTTTAGTGTAAGATAAAGCCAGTAAAGTCCGATCAAAGATAGTCCTTGGGTCTCTAATGAGGTAGATAGTAGTTCAGGACAATTCTTCAGTTGTGGGTAGGATGGTTCAGTTGCCTGATAACAGCTGGGAAGAAACTGTCCTTGAATCTGGAGGTGTGCGTTTTTACACTAATATACCTGGTGGAATCCTATACACCTCTGTACCCACCCCTCAGTTCATCAGTGATAGGAGCAGAATCAGGCCATTTGGCCCATCAAGTCTACTCCGCCATTCAATCATGGCTGACCTATCTCTCCCTCCTAACCCCATTCTCCTGCCTTCTCCCCCGAACCCCTGACACCCGTACTAATCAAGAATCTATCTATCTATCTCTGTCTTAAAAAATATCCATTGCCTTGGCCTCCACCGCCTTCTGTGGCAATGATTCACCACCCTCTAACTAAAGAAATTCCTCCTCATCTATTTCCTAAAGGATGGTCCTTTAATTCTGGTGGAATGGGTGCCAATATACAACGGGCTTCTCTGTTCTGGACGAAGTCCAGCTTCGTGACAGGCATCAGGGCTGCACTCATCCAAGCAAGCGCAGAATATTCCAACACAGACCTGATCCTGCCATGTGGGTTTCTGATTGTCAGGGAGTGAGTCAAATGTCACTGGTTGCCATGCTCTGTTAGGCCCAGCAACCTCACGGGTAGATTTAGAAGGCTGTGTTTGCATCAATATATTTTGCATTTACAGATAATAAACCCGTGTGTTTTGTCAATGTACAATAATTGGAAATAGAGTAGTTGAAGATAATAACAAGCACAATATGTCACTATAAATACTTTAACTAACTAGACTGGAAATATAGGCACAAGGAACTGCAGATGCTGGTTTACCACAAAAAAATAGACAAAGTGCTCAACGGAGTAAGTCAATGGATCAGGCAGTATCTTTGAGAGGGGCCCCTTCTTCAAACTGAAGGTGGGGTGGTGGGGGTGCCGGGGGAAGCTGACAGAAAGCAGGGGCAGGACAAAGCCTGACAAGTGATAGGTGGATACATAGAAACATAGAAATTAGGTGCAGGAGGAGGCCATTCGGCCCTTCAAGCCTGCACCGCCATTCAATATGATCATGGCTGATCATCCAACTCAGTATCCCGTACCTGCCTTCTCTCCATACCCTCTGATCCCCTTAGCCACAAGGGCGACATCTAACTCCCTCTTAAATATAGCCAATGAACTGGACTCAACTACCCTCTGTGGCAGAGAATTCCAGAGACCCACCACTCTCTGTGTGAAAAAAGTCCTTCTCATCTCGGTCCTGAAGGATTTCCCCCTTATCCTTAAGCTGTGACCCCTTGTCCTGGACCTCCCCAACATCGGGAACAATCTTCCTGCATCTAGCCTGTCCAACCCCTTAAGAATTTTGTAAGTTTCTATAAGATCCCCTCTCAATCTCCTAAATTCTAGAGAGTATAAACCGAGTCTATGCAGTCTTTGTTCATAAGACAGTCCTGACATCCCAGGAATCAGTCTGGTGAATCTTCTCTGCACTCCCTCTATGGCAATAATGTCCTTCCTCAGATTTGGAGACCAGAACTGTACGCAATACTCCAGGTGTGGTCTCACCAAGACCCTATACAACTGAAGTAGAACCTCCCTGCTCCTATACTCAAATCCTTTTGCTATGAAAGCTAACATACCATTCGCTTTCTTCACTGCCTGCTGCACCTGCATGCCTACTTTCAATGACTGGTGTACCATGACCCCCAGGTCGCGCTGCATCTCCCCTTTTCCTAATCGGCCACCATTCAGATAATAGTCTGCTTTCCTATTTTTGCCACCAAAGCGGATAACCTCACATTTATCCACATTATACTGCATCTGCCAAACATTTGCCCACTCACCCAGCCTATCCAAGTCACCTTGCAGTCACCAAGCATCCTCCTCACAGCTAACCCTGCCCCCCAGCTTAGTGTTGTCCGCAAACTTGGAGATACAGGTGAGGTGGGGGGGGGGGGGGGGGGGGGGTGTGGAGAGGTTGATGGCCAGGTGGTTGGACACAGGCCAGAGATGAAAAGAGAAAATATATGAGATAAGGATGGAAGAGGAAAAAAGTGTGAAGGCAGTGGAAGGAATGTAGATGGAAGGGGAGGGAGAGGGGAGAAATAGGTGCAAGTCTAGATGGGAAGGGGGAGGGGGGGATGGGAAGGGGGTGAGTTTGTCAGTTTAAATTAGGGAATTCAACATACCGTTAGGTTGTATGCTATCCAAGTGGAATACGAGGTTCTTATAAATCTGTTTCCACTCCTCTGTATAATTATTGTTTTCCTTTTTTTACACCATTTTATTTTCTTTCATAACCAGTTTGTACTGACTTTAAAATGTCAATTGCTATTAAATTATACATTTTTTCCCCTTACAATATATTGACCCGAGTAACAATCGAGTGATTCCTTGTATTAAATTTGAGAAATATCCAAATATATCTCTCCTGCAGTTATATAGCTGTTCCCGTGACCTGCGTGGGGTTTCTCCAGGATCTCCGGTTTCCTCCCACACTCCAACGAAGTACAGGTTTATAGGTTAATTGGCCTCGGTAAAATTGTAAATTGTCTGGGGAGTGCTGGTCGCCGTGGATTCGGTGGGCCAAAGGGCCTGTTTCTGCGCTTTATCGCTAAAGTAAATTAAACAAAGCTAAATTAAATATCCCTCCTTAATTTTTCCCTCCAGCTTCTATGGAGGGTAAATATACAGTAACATGCGCGATGTGTGTTTTCACTGAGCTAGCTGTCTGCCCTATAATGTCCTGCATTCAGACTCCAGGTCCAATTCGATGTGAGGATGCTACAATTACTTAAAATGCTACTGCACTGAAATGAGCAATTTGGCCCAAGGGGGGTTGTGCCTGTGTTTTTGATACATACCATTTGTTGACATTCCGATATCTGGCTTGCTCCGGGGAGATGCTAGCATTTCTGCTCTGAAGTTGCTTCCCACGTAATGATTTGATTAAAGCTTCAGCCTTGCGATCACTCCCTGCCTATTTCAAAACCCCTTTCTGGAGAACAGCTGCTATGACTAGTCAAAATTGCAGCTAGGACCAGCCAAAGAAAATAGTGTTTTTTTAAATACGCAAATCACAGAGTGCTGGGCTAACTCAGCAAGTCAGGCAGCATCTGTGATGAGAACGGACAGACAACCTTTCGGGTTGGGGCCCCTCATTGATAAGGGAGCGATGCAGGTATCCTTTGTCCTTTCTTGGAGTTTCTCGAGTTTGCTGAGGAACTAATTCACCTTCCTGCTTTACAATTACTTCGACTTAGTTCCTCCCACACTGTTGTGGATTGGGCAGCATCTTTCCCCATTGCTACCTCTGTTGCCTGTAAATCTTCCGCCCCGTGATTCTCAGTGAAAACAGCAAATTGAAAGCACCCCTCAGAATGCAGCCATTCCTGTGGCTGAAGTTCTATTTTGGAAGCATTACTGGCAGTGGTTGAGCATTCCAGCTCTATCTTTGGGAAGAGATGAGGAAGCAGATGCATTGGCTCAGTTTATAGCTCAGAATGGCGAACGAGCTGGTTTAAGCCGACTGATAGGCTGCAGAGGTATTGACACTCGAATCAAGAATGTAAGAATAGTTCAAGTGTGACCCATTTTGCAATGGTTATGAAAACCAGAACATTGTTCAAGTGTGAGCTTGGTCGAACACAGAACAGGCCTGGTACTAGTGCTATTTAACATTTTAATTCAGAACTATATAATAGTTTAAACACCACCATAATATTTTCCAGCTACAACAGTTGAGCTGAGTTACTCCAGCTTTTTGTGTCTTTCTAGGTTAGTTCAGTTTAGTTTATTGTCACGTGCACCGAGGTACAGTGAAAAGCTTTTGTTGTCTGCTATCCAGTCAGCAGAAAGAGAGTACACGATTACAATCGAGCCATTTACAGTGTACGGATACTTGATAAGGGAGTGAAGTTTAATGCAAGGTAGAGCCAGCAAAGTCCGATCAAGGATAGTCCGAGGGTCACCAATGAGGGAGTTTTCTCCCCCTTACTACTATCAGTGTGAACACTTTGCAGAGTCACTGGTGGCACAGCCTAATACTGTGCACTGTAAATAATAGCCCACATTGACATAGAAACTCTGTATATAAAGCCTCAAAACTAGCGGTAATTCAATTAACACTATATGTAGATCAGTCCGAAGAAAGGACCCAACGCAAAATGTCCCCCATCCATATTCTCCAGAGATGCTGCCTGATCCACTGAGTTACTCCAGCACTTTGTGTCTTTTGTTCAAGATTCCAACATCTGCAGTTCCTTGAGTCAACCATTAATATTTTGGTGATTTTTCTGTCATAATTGTTATATTGTAACACCTGTTGACTTCTGCAGGTTCTTCCATTTAGTTATCTAGTGAGGCTCACAACTTCCAACCATGTATGTAGTTTTGAAGGCGAACAGCTCTCAGCTATCAGCAGTGTGTAACATAACAACATAACATTGAACAGTGTAAATCAGGAACAGGCCCTTCGGCCCACAACGTCAGTGCCAACCATGATGCTGATCTATCTTAATCCCATCTGTCCGCACAAGGCCCAGGTCGGCAGGTCAGGCAGAATCTATGGAGAAAAAGGATGGGTGACGTTTCGGGTCGGGGCCCTTCTTCAGACTGAGACAGGTAGTCCAACCCGAAACATCACCCATCTCTTCTCTCCAGAGATGCTGCCCAACCCGCTGAGTTACGCCAGCACTTTGTGTCTATCTTCGTCCATATCCCTCTATTCCCTCTCTGTTCACATAACTCTCCAAAATGTTCCTTAAATGTTGCTATTGTGTTTGCTTCTATCACGTCCCCGGGAGCGGGTCGAGCAATTTACAACCTGTGTGGGGGGAAAATATGCTTCATAAATCCTTTTTTAACTTTCATCCCTTCACCTTAAAACTTACGCTGTCAGGTATTTGCCATTTCTATCCAGGGAATAACACTTTGAACATCTACTCAATCAGTGCCTCTTATAACGTTATACACATCCACCAGGTCGCCCCTCAGCCTCCTACGCTGTTACACAAGCAATCCCAGGTTGAACCAAATCTCCTCATAGTTAAGGGTCTCGACCCGAAACGTCGCCTATCTCCTTCGCTCCTTAGATGCTGCTGCACCCGCTGAGTTTCTCCAGCTTTTTGTGTACACCCTCCTCATAGTTAATGCTCTCCAATCTAAGCAACATCCTTATTGAATCTCTTCTGCACATTCCCCAAGGCCCCCATATGCTTTCTGTATACATTTGTATCCAATACTACAAATAAGCCTTAACCAAACACGACTTGCCAACTTTTACACTGACCAATGAAGGCAATTTTTTAGATTTCTTTACAATTTTTAGATTTTAGACCAGAGATACAGCATGGAAACAGGCCCTTTGGCCCACCAAGTCCGCTCCGACCAGCAATTACCCCATACACTAGTCCCACCCTGCACACTAGGGCCATTTTACAATTCACAGAAGCCAATTAACCTACAAACATGTACGTCTTTGGTGTGTGGGAAGAAACCCACGCGGTCACAGAGTGAAAGTACAAACTGCGTATAGACAGCACCCGCAATCAGGATTGAACCTAGGTCTCTCGTGCTGTGAGGCAGCAACTCTACCGCTGTGATGCCCCGGGCTACAAAGTCTCTCCATTTGTGTGCCAAACACATAGTGCCACATGGGTCACACATTTGTTAAAGCTACATGCACACTCCAAGTATGATCCCCTTAGGATTTGTTTTGGTAATGTGATTGCCTGCGCAGTGATTGATACAAAGGTAATTGAGTTTGAAGAGCATTGTCTTGCGTGACTGTGAATGCTGAAAAACAAAAATAGAAAATAAGTATGAGCAGAGAGAAAAACATATTATGGGGTTCAAAGACCATGCGAGGAAGATGCATCGTGACAGGACAACACAGATGTGGTGCACACAGCCACACAATTTATGCTTAAAATCAAGCTCTCATTCTCCGCAATGCACAGAGGCAACTTGGGGTGAGCCTCGCTCCGGTTATAGAGTGAAGCTCTTGTTTCTGGATATTTTAGCACCTGCTCTTCCACCTGTGGAATGATATTCCCAATGGTGGGTTTAGAAAACCTTGTGGTTATTTGGATGTACAATATCACCAGCAACTTCAACAACACGGACTAGAAATGAAACTCTTCATTTTCTACGCTCCACACATTGATCTGATCCTGCCTTTCAAGCAAACCCCAGCCTTTCATAGCCCCAAACCCGAACAAGTTCCTCCACAATGATTTGATTTGATTTGATTTCATTCAATTTATTGTCATTGTCTTCAAGTAAAAGACAACAAAATGCTATTTCCCATACGGTCATACGAATAAAAAAACCCCCCATAAAACACAGAACGAAATAGGCCACAACACAAACACCCCCACAGCGGCACCAAAGTTCCCCACTGTGAGGGAAGGAACCAAAGTCCAGTCAACCTTCTCGCTGATGTCCCCCGATGTTCACCCGTGGTCGTGGCCTCCCGAGCCCCCCGCAGTCGCCACTACGGGCGGCCCGATGTTCAGGCCCTCTCGCCGGGAACGATGGAACCCCGATGTCAAACGGAAGAACGTCCTGGACCGCTGCATTGGCCACCTTCCACCGGAGTCCATGGCTCCTGAAGTGCACAGGCCAAGCTAGGCGGAGATTCAACGCTGGCGGGCCCCGGCAAAGGGTCCCAGGACTCCGCAATGTTGGTCAGCGCCGCCCGCATTGGGACCTCTGCAAACCACAGCTCCGCGATGTCGATACAGCAGGCCCAACACTCCGGAGCTTCAAATAGCGATCCCAGGTGAGGCATCGCCCCGCTCCGCGATGTATCCAGCGCTGTGCCGCCACTGCTGAAGCTCTGGTCCGGGTCCCCGGCAGGAAAGGCCGCGCCAATCCAGTTGGTAGGCTACGAGGAAGGGGGGGCGAGGGCGTGACTCGGATAATAGTCGCATCCTCGCCAGGAAGTGACTGAAGGACAGCTTCCCCCTTACCCTACCCCCCTCCCCCACATAAAATACAAAAAAAAATGCTCCAAAAACATACTTTAAACATACTAAAAAAATAAAAAAGATAAAAAGACAAACAGACTGTAGGCGGAGGCAGCCATTCAACAGCGCCACCGGATGTCCTAGTAGTGGAGCTAGTGGAGGTACTGTGGAGTGCATGTTTAGCGTTGTTTTATACCCTGGTCCTCATGGAATTTTGTAGCACGGAGCCTACCCACAACACATGAATTGACTGCACAAGTATTGTTATTTTTAAAAAAGAATAGAGTAGCACTGAAAATGTCCCTACCTGAAGATTTTTCCAAGTATTATTCTTTTGGCAGCACACGCAAAAAATAAATTGGAGATACAAGGAACTGCAGATGCTGGCTTACAGGAAAAGGCACAAAGTGCTGGAGTAACTCAGCAGGTCAGATAGCATCTCTTCAGAACATGAATAGATGTCATTTTGGGTTGGGACTCTGGGTTTGGATGGAGGAAGTCTGAAGAAGGGTCCCGATCCAAAACGTCACCTATCCATGTTCTCCAGAGATGCTGCGTGACCCGCTGAGTTACTCCAGCACTTTGTGCCTTTTTTTAAAACAATTTTTAGTTTAGTTTAAATACAACTAACATTCCAATGGTACTAATAATGCTTTGATTGAAAAAAAATCATCTACTTTTGTCACGATAACAAAAGTAAAAAAGAGATATTCAAGGCTATAATTCTCTTGTTAGATAGATTTTACATTGTTAGTACAAAATCCCAATGGCTGGGGCAGGTAAGGTATGATGGCTATGTGTAGGATAAAAAGATAAAAACATATTATGGGTTCAAAGAGTAGGTGAGAAAGATTACCGTGCATTGCAAACGTACACTGTGTGTGGCATCCCCCCTCTCTCCATCCCTCCCCTACCCAAGTCGTACCAGCCTCATAGCCGTCTTGTTCTGTCTCATTGTCTAGACTCGTTTTCAACTAGGCCACAGCTAACAATGGCCCGTTGCTTTTAACATCGTTACTTTTTTGCATATCTTTAATTAATTTGTTTATATCTCTCTACTCATCATTGTCTGTAATCTCTCGTTTCCCTGTCCCCTGACACTCGGTCTGAAGGAGGGTCTTGACCCGAAACCTCATGTTGTCCTTTTCTCCAAAGATGCTGTCTCACTCGCTGAGTTACTCCAGCTTTTTGTGTCTATCTAAGGTATGATGCTAATCAGTATATATTCGGTATTGATTTTTTTTTTCCCCAGATGGATTCAGAGTTATCCAAGCAGCATGCGAAACACTCCACGGATCTGAAGGAATTAACACGGCAAATGAAGGAAGAGGCAAAGTTTGAAATAGATATTGAGAGAGAAAGACATCAAGAACTGATAACTAAATACAGAGAAGAATACAAGACACTCCAGACAAAGGTCTCTAGTCATTTGATCAAAATGACTTCTAACATCCGTATCATCTCAGCAACTATGTGCATCTGTGTAACTAAATAACAACAATGATTCTACTATCACAATGCTGTTAAGGTAGAGATTCATCCCTAGGGCACCTCCACTAAACCCACACCGACAATAGTAACTGTAAGTATACTCCTATTTCAGAAAGCCAAGGGCGGCACAATGGCGCAGCAGTAGATTTGCTGCCTTACAGCGCCAAAGATCCGGGTTCAATCCTGACCACAAGTGTTGTCTGTGCAGAGTTTGCACGTTCGCCCTGTGACCGTGTACTCCGGTTTCCTCCCACAGGTTTATAGATTCACTTGCTCGGTTAAAAATTGTAAATTGTCCCTGGAGTGTAGGGTAGTGTTAGTGTGCGGGGATCGCTGGTCAGAGCGGAATCGGTTGGCCTGAAGGGCCTCTTTCTACACTGTGTCTCTAAACTAAACAAAAAAATAATAATTGCACAGTTATTAATGCATACTTGTTCAGTGTAAGCGGCCAAAGGTGAATATCTTCCCTTTAGTCACATTGTTCGCTGGGATTGTTCCCACAACAGTGGGAAAAATGACTATTGCCTCAAAGTGTTTTATTTAACAGAAGTTCTAAAATCATCGCAAATGTCCTCGTTCTTCAGAGAACGGGGTTTCCCCTCCCCCACTATAGATGAGGCTCGCACCAGGGTCTCCTCCATAGCCCGCAACACTGCCCTCTCTCCCCATTCCCCCACTCGCAACAAGGGCCGAGTCCCCCTGGTCCTCACCTTTCACCCCACCAGCCAGCGCATACAACAGATAGTCCTCCGCCAGTTTCGCCACCTCCAACGTGACCCCTCCACTCGCCACATCTTCCCATCTCCCCCCCTGTCTGCCTTCCGCAAAGACCGCTCCCTCCGCAACTCCCTCGTCAATTCTTCCCTTCCCTCCCGCTCCACTCCTTCCCCGGGCACTTTCCCTTGCAACCGCAAGAAATGCTACACTTGTCCCTTCACCTTCCCCCATCCACTCCTTTCAGGGACCCAAGCAGTCATTCCAAGTCCGACAGAGGTTCACCTGCACCTCCTCCAACCTCATCTACTGCATCCGTTGCTCCAGATGCCAGCTGATCTACATCGGTGAGACCAAGCGGAGGCTGGGCGATTGTTTCGCCGAACACCTCCGCTCGGTCCGCAATAACCAGCCCGACCTCCCGGTAGCTCAGCACTTCAACCCCCTCCCACTCCGTATCCAACCTCTCGGTCCTGGGCCTCCTCCACGGCCAGAGTGAGCAACACCGCAAGTTGGAGGAACAGCACCTCAGTAACCGCTTGGGGAGTCTGCGTCCTCTGGGCTTAAACATTGAATTTTCTCAATTCTGTTAACCCAGACTGCCTCCTCCCCACCTCTCCCTCAGCCCTCGGGCCCTGACATTCCTTCTCCATCTCCCCCCGCTCCCCCCGCCCCCCCCCCCCCTCCCCCAGTCGCACTAGCTTCTCATTTTCACACCACAAACAGCTTACAATGGCCTGCTTCCTTTATCACCAATACTTTTTTGCATATCTTTCACTCATTGTTCTTTATCTCTCCACATCACTGTTTATATCTCTCGTTTCCCTGATCCCTGACCAGTCTGAAGAAGGGTCTCGACCCGAAACGTCGCTTATCAACTCGGTGAAAGACGCTCTCTGGTCTGCCCGAGCTTTGTTCACCACCCAGCAGAGCGAGATGTCCGTCGGGGAATGTTGCCGACTGGCCCACTGCAGACTGCAGGAGTACGTACTAAGGGACGCACTGAAGCTCGGTGCAGCCAACGCCAAGGCTCGGTGGGGGAGGGCCACAGTCTAAGGTCCTTCCGCTGCTGGACATGGGGGGCACTGTATGGTGGAGACGCCCCTCAAAATAAGGGAAGGTATCCCATGCCGGGGGGCCACATGAGTGGCACGGGTGGGGGATTAATTAGTAAAATTTGAAAAATGTATATAGACTGCATGGAAGAATTTGTATAGCCTCCGAAAATGTCGGATGGATTTTTCGCACGGTTGATGTATTGTAAATATTTATTACTTGAATAAAGTCTATTTTGAAATTAAAAAAAAAAAAAAATCTCCTTCGCTCCTTTGATGCTGCTGCACCCGCTGAGTTTCTCCAGCCTTTTGTGTAACCTTCTAAAATCTCAGAATATGTTTTACGTTAGATATTAGGATTACAAGCTGCAATCTCCCTAATTTATGTTTAATGTTTGATACAAATGATACTGTGCCTTCAGAGCAAACTGCAATCATGCGTGTGCTTTCTGTGGCATCACAATACTTGACTGAATAAAAGTTAAGGGAATGAACATTGTGGGAGATATTTAGAACAGAAAAATAACTCTGAAAGTGTTGAGCCATTTGTTGTGGAATCTTGTTAAAGAAGGAACTGCAAATGCTGGAGAATCGAGGGTTACACAAAAAGCTGGAGAAACTCAGCGGGTGCAGCAGCATCTAAGGAACGAAGGAGATAGGCGACGTTTCGGGTCGAGACCCTTCTTCAGCTCTTGTTGGTCATTTGAGAGGGAAAATAATTCCATTATGTGGAGCTGTCATGTCCTTATGATATCTAGAGTTCCTCACGGACTCTGTAGATATGGGTGCCTTGGACAGAACACGTCAGACAGTTTAAAAATAGCAGGAACTTATTCGCTGCAATAAGATAAAAGATAGTAGTTTTGCTGAAATTATAGAGTTTATATTACTAAAACTCTTTGTTTGTGCCGGCAAAGTGTCACTCCGCTCGGCTTTTCCTATCTTCTTCAAAATGCTAGGCCACAGCCTTCCCATTTTTACATAATTCCACTCACATTTTTCCCGTCGAAGCGCTAAAAATCTTCCCGTCGCATTCCGACCTATATTTCCGAATATTTCCAATAAAACAGGTCCTCCCCTGAGACACCGCACCCCCCTCCCCCGCTTTGGGGGACGGGAGTGGTCTAGTTGCATTTAAAAAACAATGAGCTACCAATGCAGTCTGCCTTTTATACTGTGCATATTACATTATATATTCAGCCAAGTTGTATACAACTTTTTAAATTAAAATAATTCATTTCATTCTTTAAGTTTAGTTAAGTTAGTTAGTTAAGTTAAGGAACTGCAGATGCTGGCTTAATACGAAAATAGACACAAAGTGCTGGAATAACTCAGCATTTCAGACAGCATATCTGTAGAACATGGACAGACAATCTCTCAGAAGATAGACACAAAATGCTGAAGTAACTCAGTGGGTAAGAGCATCTCTGGAGAAAAGGAATAGGTGACGTTTCAGGTCGAGACCCTTCTTCAGACCCAAGTCTGAAGAAGGGTCTCGACCCGAAACGTCATCAATTCCTTTTCTGCAGAGATGCTCTTACCCGCTGAGTTACTCCAGCTTTCTGTGTCTATCTTCGGTTTAAACGAGCATCTGCAGTTTCTTCCTACACAGACATTCTCTTGGGTTGGGAGAAGGGTCATTGCCTATCCATGGTCTCCAGAGAGGCAGCCTGACCCGCTGAGTTACTCCAGCACTTTGTAATTTGTTAGGTTCTTTAGCTCATTGTTCCAAACCTCAATATTTTCTGTGTTATTGAAATCCAGTGGCTGAAACATAATGATTCAGATGAAGAAGCAGCCAGGCTAATAAAATCAGGGTGAAGTTCTAACATCACCTCCATAATAATAAGGCATTGCTAAACTGGACAAGCCTTTTCACTCAGAACTTAATATAAAACATATACTTTATTCTTTGATGAGGTTAAGAATTTTACCATATCTTTATAACCTACTTGAAATATAATTATTTCTGATTTTGGGTGCATTCATTTTTTTTTACAGGTGTTTATTATTATAACATAGGGATTTTGACATGAAACATTATCCCTGTTTCCCTTTTCCCAGAGGCTATCTGACCTTATGAGTGTTTCCAGCATTTCCTATTTTTATTTATGGCTTGTATTTCTTAAACATTAATCACGATCAAGGATGCTCCAACAATGACAACTATTCCTCATTAACTGAAAAGCATTTTATCGGGATGCATCACAACATGGTTTGGGAACAGCTCCATCGGAGACCGCAAGAACTTGCAGAGAATTGCAGACGCTGACAAGTCCATCACACAAACCAACCTCCCCTCCATTGACACCATCTACACTTCACGCTGCCTCGGCAAGGCCAGCAGCATAATCAAGGATGAGTCTCACTCCCTCTTCTCCCCTCTCCCATCAGGCAAGAGGTACAGAAGTGTGAAAAAGGATTTCATAGCAAAAGGATTTGAGTACAAGAGCAGGGAGGCTCTACTGCTGTTGTACAGGGTCTTGGTGAGGCCACACCTGGAGTATTGCGTACAGTTTTGGTCTCCTAATCTGAGGAAAGACATTCTTGCCATAGAGGGAGTACAAAGAAGGTTCACCAGACAGATTCCTGGGATGGCAGGACTTCCATATGAAGACAGACTGGATAGGCTCGGCTTGTACTCGCTGGAATTTAGGAGATTGAGGGGAGATCTTATAGAGACTTACAAAATTCTTAAGGGGTCGGACAGGCTAGATGCTGGAAGATTGTTCCCGATGTTGGGGAACTCCAGAACTAGGGGTCACAGTTTAAGGATAAGGGGGAAGTCTTTTAGGACCGAGATGAGAAGATCTTTTTTCACACAGACAGTGGTGAGTCTGTGGAATTCTCTGCCACAGAAGGTAGTTGAAGCCTGCTCATTGGCTATATTTAAGATGGAGCTAGATGTGGCCCTTGTGGCTAAAGGGATCAGGGGGTATGGAGAGAAGACAGGTACAGGATACTGAGTTGGATGATCAGCCATGATCATATTGAATGGCGGTGCAGGCTCGAAGGGCCGAATGGCCTACTCCTGCACCTATTTTCTACGATTCTATGAAAACGCACACCTCCAGATTCAGGGACAGCTTCTTCCCAGCTATTATCAGGCAACTGAACCAGCGGTCCTGAATAACTTACTGAATCTACTCTTTGGACTTTACGGTGCACTAGGCATTATTCCCTTTGTCCTGTATCTGTACACTGTGCATGGCTCGACTGTAATCATGTACAGTCTTTCTGCCCACTGGTAAGCACGTAACAAAAGCTTTTCACTGTACACGTGACAATAAACTAAACTGATCTAAGCATTTAAGATATAAATAAAATGCTGGAGTAAGTCAACAGGTCAGGCAGCATCTCTGGAGAAAAAAACTAGGTGATGTTTCGAGTCCAGACCCTTCTAAACATCTGCTGAATCATCGACATTGCAGAGACTATAATTAAAACAATTGTACACATCGGTCTAATTATTAGTTGGAGGGTAATATGATCCAAGCAATGGGAAATCGTGTGTTCATGCTGACTTCAGCAAGTTTACTGTGAATTAAGCTTCTCCATGTTTTGTCATCAGGTTCCCGATTTAGTCAATGCTGCCACCAAAGAATTTCAGATGGAAATCAGTAGCGTGAAGATCAAGCTTCAGGAGGCTCGGTGCCAACTCAGCCAGGAGGAGCACTGCAGAGACGATGAAATCAGCAAACTGGGAAAAATAATCTCTCGGCTGGAGACCCAGTTGAAACAGGAGCAGAACAGAGTAGAGTCGATGAACGAGGAACTGAGGACTGAAGTGCAGCAGAAATCTATCGAGACAAGAGAAAGCCAACAGGTGATACTGCAACTCAGAGAGGAGCTGTGCCAGACGGAGAAAGAGGTATGGATCCACACATTCAAAACCAGTGTAGAAATAAGAGATGGCAGATGCCGGTTTACAAAAAAGGACACAAAGCGCTGGAGTAACTCAGTGGATCAGGCAACATCTCTGGAGACACGAAGTGCTGGAGTAACTCAGCGGCTCAGACAGCAACTCTGGAGACACAAAGTGCCCTAGAAACAAAGAATTGCAGATGCAGGCTTATACCAAAGAGTACCTGCTGGAGTGCTGAAGATGGGGCCCACCCTCAATTCTGTTCAAGGACCCCGACAGCCCTTTCAGAGGCAAAGGGCCACTTGCACCTCCTCCAACCTCATCTACTGTATCCGCTGTTCTATGTGTGGACTCCTGTATATCGGTGAGACCAAGCGCAGGCTCTGCGATCATTTCGCTGAACACCTCAGTCCGCCTGAACCTACCTGACACTTTAACTCTCCCTCCCATTCTCACACTGACCTTTCAGTCCTGGGCCTCCTCCACTGTCAGAGTGAGGCCCAGCACAAATTGGAGGAGTAGCACCTCATTATTTCACTTGGGCAGCTTACAACCCAGCGGTATGAACATTGACTTCTCTAACTTCAGGTAATCCTTGCTTTCCCTCTCTCTCTATTACTCCCCCTTCCCAGTTCTACGACCAGTCTGACTGTCTCCAACTACATTTTATCTCTGTTACTTTCTCCCAGCAATGATCTATTCTACATTTTCCTCGATCTCCATTCCCTTTGCCCTGTTTTCACACCTCACACCTCTTTATCTATCTATCCCCCCCCCCCCCCCCCCATGGCAGTCTGAAGAAGGGTCTCGACCTGAATCATCACCCATTCCTTCTCTCCAGTGCTGCTGCCTGTCCTGCTGAGCCACTTTTGTGTCTCCCTTAAACCAGCATCTGCAGTTCCTTCGTACCCACCCCAGAATGTTACCTATTCACGTTCTCCAGAGATGCTGCCACGGAGTTACTCTAGCACCTTGTGACCTTATTTATAACCAGAGACTTCTTCACAACATTACAATGGCCCAACAGTTGACAGTTCAGAACACGATGCCAAGACCAACTCTTATCTGCCTGCACATAACCCATATCCCTCCATTCCCTGCGCATACACGTGCCTATCCAAAGGTCTCTTAAATGCAACTATCGAATCTGCCTCAACCACAGTGTGTTCCAGGCACTTAACTAGAGGATTGCAGCAGCTGTGGAAAGGAAGCAGTCTGTCTCCAAGTTCAAGGTACTTGAGAAAAGATTCAGGCTGATTAGACTATTCACAGCATATTTACTCATATTCACCAGTGATGAATGTTTAAGCATGTGTACTCGCACAGACTGTAATTATGTTAGCATCTTGACTGGACTGACAGTGTCTGGCTGGGGTGCCATTGACAGGCAAATAGTGCACTAACATTTACATTTACTTCACGACCACACACAAGCAGCTGAGGAAGGGATTCATGATTATGGATTGCAGACGACTACCGCATTATGGCTGCATGAGGGCTGGAGAAATTCCCCCTTACACAAGGCACAAATCACTGCTCACAAGTTGGAATCACAGAATAACGTTTGCTCACAAATTATATGTGGGGAGAAAAGTAAATACATCTGCACAAAATTTATTATTTTTCAACTCTCACTTCTTCACACACACACATATGCACACACACCCACACACACTCTCTCTCTCTCTCTCTCTCCCTCTCTCCCTCTCTCCCTTTTTTTTTTTTTTTTTTTTTTTTCATTTCAAAAACTTTATTCAACACAAATCATAAAATACAACACATCAAAACACAATCAAAAATCACACTATAATGAACAGATCATTGTAGTACAGCAGTACATTCATTTATAATCGCCTCAACCCCACGCGGCGACCAGCGCTGACGGAAGGCCTCCAGAGTCCCCGTGAACACCGCGTGTTCCCTCTCCAGGGACACACGTGCACGGACGTAGGCCCGAAAGAGGGGCAGGCAGCCGACTCTCGCCAGACCGTCGACCGCCCGCTGCCTGGACCCACGAATGGCCATCTTGGCCAGGCCAAGGAGCAAACCGACAGGTAAGTCCCCCCCCCACACTCGGCTCTCCCCACTCCCCGCCTTGTGTCCAAACACCAGGATTGTGGGGCTAAAATGCAGCCAGAACTTGAGGAACAGCCCCTTCAGATATTGGTACAGGGGCAGTAACCTCACACACTCCATATACACATGGAATACGGTCTCCTCCTCTCCGCAGAAAATACATGCGGCAGACGAGCCCGTGAACCGACTCAAAAGTTTATTACAAACCACCGCTCCATGCAGCACTCTCCACCCCAGGTCCCCAATATAAAGGGGTACAACTCCCTTATAGAAGGACCCCCACTGGGGCCCCCCGCCGCCTTCGGATGGTAACACCGTCCTCCATGGTGAGTCAGGACGGGAGACGAAGGCACGGTGGTTCAGAATGTGCAGGAGCATCCTGTACAGTGCGCGTCTCCTTGCATCACAAAATGGCATGCTGGTCATCTCAGAAAGGCAGCTCAGATTATGCGGAGCCGGAGGCCGAGAAATATCCCGAAGCCTAGGCCCGATGAGCAGATCTGACGGAGCAGGGGTAAGCTCTATCTGAACCACTCTAGGCTCGCGCCTCTCCTCGACAACCACCATGACAGGATGAGGACCAGCCACACCCGCAGCCACAACATCCCCCTCTCCTCGTGGAACAACACTCTGGCTGAACACCACCAAATTCCTCACTCTTAACACATCCCTATAGAAAACAGGCAAGCCCCTTAGAGCGGGTCGACTGACACCCGCCACCGGGAGCCGCGAGACCCCCCTTAGGCAACGACCCTGACGAAAAAAATACGTGGCCAGAGCGTGCCATCTGGGAGGGTTCTCTACATACATGTATCTCCGCAGAGTCCTGAGACGGAGAGCCGCCACCTGGGTGCGCACGCACACCAAGGACTGGCCGCCCTCCTCTAACGGAAGACTCAGGACCGCCGCGGAAATCCAATGCTTCCTATTTCCCCAAAAGAAATCCACCAGCTTCTTCTGTATAGCAGTTACAAATATAGAGGGCGGGACAAGAGTAGCCAGCCGGTACCATAACATAGAGGCCACCAGCTGGTTTATGACCAGCACCCTCCCCCGAAAGGAGAGAACTCCAAGCAGGCCTGACCAGCGCCCCAGCCGAGCAACCACCTTCGTCTCCAACTCTTGCCAGTTTGCCGGCCAAACATCCTCAGTGGGACTCAGGTACACCCCCAGATAGAGGAGGTGCGTGGTACTCCACGCATACAATGCCATCTCCTCCGGCAGGGAGTCTACCCGCCACTGACCCACCAAAAGTCCAGAGCACTTACTCCAGTTAATCCTAGCAGAAGATGCAGCCGAGAATATCTCCTGGCAGTCACGCATCCTCCGCAGGTCACCAGGATCAGTGAACATAAGAAGTACGTCATCGGCATACGCCGATAGAATCACCTCAACCCGCGGGCCAGGTAGGGCCAGGCCTGTCAACCTCCTCCGAAGAAGACACAGGAACGGCTCCACACAGACCGAATACAACTGGCCCGACATAGGGCACCCCTGGCGGACCCCCCTCCCAAAATGAAAAGGAGATAGCACCGCGCCATTAACCTTTACAAGACACTCCGCCGCAGCGTACAAAAGCCGGACCCGGGCCACGAAGTGTGGTCCAAACCCAAACGCTTGCAACGTCCCAAATAGGTATTCATGCTCTACCCTATCAAAAGCCTTCTCCTGATCAAGAGACAGAAAAGCAGCTGACTCACCAGTACCCTGGACTAAATGAATCAGGTCCCTAACCAGGTGGATGTTATCCTGGATGGACCGGCCAGGGACTGTATAAGATTGATCAGGATGAATCACTTGATGCAGCACGGAGCCCAGGCGATTTGCCATTGCCCGTGCAAAAATTTTATATTCTGTGCAAAGGAGAGAGACTGGACGCCAGTTCTTCAACAAACGGAGTTCGCCCTTCTTAGGCAGCAAGACAACAACCGTCCTACGCCACGAGAGAGGCATCACTCCAGTCGCCAGGCTCTCCCCCAAAACCAACATATAGTCACCCCCTAGGACGTCCCAGAATGCTCTAACAAACTCCACCGTCAACCCATCCAGCCCGGGGGACTTACCCCTCCTGAGCTGATGCAAGGCGCAAGTCAACTCCTCCAAAGATAAGGGGCCATCAAGAAGATCAGCCTCCCCCCTATCTACGGCCGGTAGACCCTCCCACAGATCTTGCTGAGCCTCCACACTGAATCCTTCCGCAGAGAACAGGGTCCCATAAAAGGACCTAACCAAGGCATTAATCCTCTCTGGATCAGTGACAGAGGAGCCGTCATCTGCAAGCAACTCCACGAGCTGTTTTCGAGCTCCCCGCCCCTTCTCCAAAGAGAAAAAGAAAGGCGACGCTCGGTCCAGCTCGTGCAGCATCTGGACCCGAGACCTCACATAAGCGCCTCGAGATCGCTCAAGCAGCAGACTCCTCAAAACCTCCTTCTTCCTCTGAAACTCTCCCCATTCGCTGGAGTTTTCACCAAACTGACCCAGGCGAGACTCAGCGTCCTGTATCTCCCTCTCCAGCTTCGCGACCGCTGAGTCCCGCCTCCCAGTCGACCCCCATGTATATTCCTTACAAAAGAGACGGATGTGAGCTTTACCCACATCCCACCACTGCCTAAGGGAAGAGAAGCACCTCTGCCTCTCTCTCCACTTCACCCAAAACCGAGTGAATGACTCCCGGAAACACCGATCCTCCAGCAGCCTGTTGTTAAAGTGCCAGTACGCGGACCCAGCCCGAGCGCACGCTGGATTGAAATCCACACGCACCAGACAATGGTCCGAGCACGGCACCAGCCGCATTGAGGCCGCTGAGACACGGGAAACAAACGCTCGGGAAATATAAAACCGATCAATGCGGGAACCACCGCCCTCAGACCTCCGCGAAAAAGCAGTGGAATCAGGGTGAAGGTCCCTCCAAACATCAACCAACTCAAAGGAGTCAATCAAGCCTCTCAGCTTCTTCGCTACAGCAGGCGCACACTGAGTACCAGAACGGTCCCGCACCTCAAGTGTGCAATTAAAGTCCCCACCAAGGAAGACACACTCTCCCCTATCAATAGTGCCCAACAGAGCATTCACCTCCCGAAGCAGGCCGGCCTGCATCGTGCCGGAGCTAGGGGCATACACGTTAATGAAATGCAACGGCATGCCATCCAGGCTCACGGCCAGATGGAGCAAACGTCCTGGCACCACTTCCTGCACTTTTAAAATGCTTGGCAGAAAATTTGGGGCCAACAAAAAAGCCACCCCACTCGAATTTGAGCTGAGATGGCTCATATAAACCCTCCCTTCCCACTCCAGTTGCCAGGTAGGTTCATCACTAGCAACGGTATGTGTCTCTTGCAGATAACAAACTGCAAATCTCCCCTCCCTTAGGGCTGATAAGAGCTGAAATCTTCGAAAACTCGCTCTACTCCCATTTAAATTTAATGTAGCTACTGTGAATGTGTAGACACATTAGATTGTGACCCTCACACTCCCTGTAGTCACAGGAGGTCCTTTTCTGAGGACCTTCAACAAACCCCAAAACTGCCCCAAATCCGAGTCAGAAAGACCACTATCCTTGTTACTAAGGATAGCCTCGAGACTCTCCCGCACATCTAGCCAATCCTCCCATCTCCTTGTAATGGCCCACCATAATGTTTTGGGAGCACGACTTATTTTTAAGAACTCTCGCACCTCAACAATAAGCTTCGCCTCAGACACGGCCTTGGAGTCTGGGCTCTCAGCCAACCCGCTCGCACCTGAATCAACAACCTCAGAAAGACCAGAACTGTCTGACACAACACTCTCTGAGCCCCCCCCACTGGCCGCATCGCTATCCTCCTCCACAGCCATGACACGACCACCCGGATCAATGCTGGGGGTGGGTCCCAACACCCCTACCTGAGACTCGCAGCCCTCTGAATGGCTGGGCTCCTGCACGCTACCATCACCCTCCTCCTCTGGGCCTGGGGAAGCAACAACAAGAGGCATCCCCAGGGCCTGTGGAACACTGGCACCCTCGGAGTCTGAAAGAGGATCACGTCCCATAACAGCCCTGACCTCCACATCATCCAGAGTGCCCTCTCCACAGGCATCACCCAGAGAATCACCACCTGCCATTAACCTCACCCCAGACAACTCATCCGGTGAGGCATCCCGCCCCCCAGCACCTCCACTGGCACTGATATGGAGCACAGACTTGAACGACAACACCCCCGAAACTCCCCCCTCAGCCTGACTCTGCCCATCCCCCGTCACAGAGGGCACACTACCAGAGGAGCCAACCACGTCATCTACCGTGCTAGCACCCTCAGTAGGCCTCTGAAACGAGGGGACCTCATCCGACCCAGAGGGTACACACCCAAGGGAGCTAACCACAGCATCCGCCGAGATAACTCCCTCAGAGGGCCCCTGAGATGAAGGGACAGACTCCCGCCCAGTGGACACAACTCCACCGGAATCAACTTCAGCACCCAGTCCGGTGACACCCGCTGTAGATCCATGAAGAGAAGGCCCAACCACCGACCCAGAAGACACCGGGTCAAGACCACTTTCAGCCACCTCAGTGGTGGAAAGCTCGGAGAAAGACATCCCCTTCGCTCTGGACCCACGCCCTTCCTCCTCTTCACCAGGCAAATGCCTCCTTTTAGTCCCACTCGCATGCGGAGGTGCGGTAACCTCCATAAGGGAAGGGTCATCCGCCTCCACATTACCCCCAACCACTTTGCCACCCACACGTTTAGACTTCTTTCCCCCCTTCCGAGCCACCACAACTCCCCCCTGGGCCCCAGCAGGTGCAGTCTGCACCACACTGGAGCCAAACTCACCCGATTGCACTTTCTTCGCTCGGGCAGCCCTATCCCTCTCCTTCTTCTTATTATGCTTCCCCTGCTTCTCCCAAAACCCCCCCTCAACACTCCCCTCCTCCTGCGCCCCACCTCCATCCACCGCCACAGGCGCAAGACGTAGGGGACGTGGGGGGCTTGGGCTCTCACTGCCCAGGGTCCCCAAAGCGGAACCTCTGGACCCAGAAGGCTTAGCACTGCCGCCCCGGGTCACCAAGGCAGAACTGGCAACCTCAGCCGGGTCAGCAGTACCACCCCGCGCCGCTGAGGTTTGACCAGCCACCCCAGATGGGCCAGCAGCGCTTTCCTGGGCCACTGCACTAGAACCTCTAGCAGTGCCCCCGCGAAAAAGACACTCCCGACGGAGATGTCCAAATTCGCCGCACGCATGACACCGTGCCTTTCCCCAACTCCAACGCACGGTTCTGGGTACCCCCTTATGCACCACCTCAAAACTCCCCTCGGCACCATCCCCCTCACCCACCTTCATGAACACCCTCCTCTTGAAACTGAAGACCCCTTTTTCCTCCGGGTCCCCCCCAGGATGCAAGAGCCTAAAGCACTTAGACCGCACCTCCCCGAACTTGGACAGGTGTGGAATAAGCACTGCATCCGAAAAATAAGTGGGGCAGCTCCGCAGGAGAACCGGTCTCACCCTGGATACCCACGGATCCACCTGTACGTGGACCCCCCCCACTGAGATCCCCTCCTCCAACACTCGGGCCACACACTCCCGGGTCTTAAGTATCATCTCCACCTTTCCCCTTTCGAGCTCAGAAGAGACAATAGCCCCCCTCCCAAGAAGTTCATTCATGGCCTTCGTAATTACCCCCCTAGACATCATAGGCCCAGTTTGAACAGAAATACCAAAACTGTCCCCATCCAAGTCAACATGAGGCTCAAGCTCAGATGGCCTCGCACCCGCCACTGATGCCGTCGCTGCGTAGGTCCGGACCTTCGGCCGCGCCCCTTCCATCGCCATCCTCACAGAGGCACAAACCAGCTCCAAGCCCCTCAGCAGCACAGCTCCAAGTTAAGTCCCAGAGACAGTCACAGTCAAAGACAGGCAGCAGAAAACAGAAACCTCCAGCTGAAGCAGGAAAGTCCCCAGGTTCGTCCACAGCCAAGAGCAGCTTACGGGAAACTCGATCCCAGTCGCGCTGGACGCAAAAGTACCTTCTTCACATTAAGCCAGGCAGCCGCACTGACAAAATGACTTTAGGGCAGAGAAGCGGAGCCAAAAACGACAAAGACACCGCACAACTTCAGCCCACTGAGATCACAGGCACTCTTGGCAATCCGCCAACGCCAACCGCACCCTCGACAATGTGGAGAAACTCAGGAATCTTCACACAGATGGAGGCTCCCCAGACCAGAGAAAAGCTTCAACAGCCCAACAATAAGTTGAACTATGAAGCCCCCCTGGGTCTGTGCCCTCTCCAACGGCAAAATCCTGGAAAGGCTGCTCCAATCCTTCTCAACTGCAGAGCTGAGAAGAAAACACGACCTCTCTCTCTCTCTCTCTCTCTCTCTCTCTCCCTCCCCATCCCTCTCTCCCTCCCCATTCCTCTCTCCCTCTCTCCCTCTCTCCCTCTCTCCCTCTCTCCCTCTCTCTCTCTCTCGCTCTCCCTCCCCATCCCTCTCTCCCTCTCTCCCTCTCTCCCTCCCACCCTCCCTCCCTCCCTCTCTCCCTCCCACCCTCCCTCCCTCCCTCTCTCCCTCTCTCCCTCTCTCCCTCTCTCCCTCTCTCCCTCCCTCCCTCTCTCCCTCTCTCTCTCCCTCCCCCTCCCCCCCCCCCCCCCCCTTTACGGAACATTGCGATAGGGACCTTCTTTCCACAAATGCACAAACATGGGGAGGGAGAGGGGGGGGGGCACTTGTAATAATATGGACAGAGAGATAAATTGTGCAGGAAGGAACTGCAGATGCAGGTTTAAACCGAAGATAGACACAAACAAAAAAAACTGGAGTAACTCAGCGGGACAGGCAGCATCTCTGGAGAGAAGGAACGGGTGATGTTTCGGGTCGAGACCCTTCTTAAGACTAGTTTGGGGAGAGGGAAACGAGAGATATAGACGATGATGTAGAATGATAAATTGTTGATCTAGTACACAAACAGCCCCAAATATTTTGTTAAAGAGGGACACAAAGTGATGGAGTTACTCGGTGGTTCAGGCAGCGTCTGTGGAGACAAAGGATGGGGAACGTTTCGGGTCGAGGCCCTTCTTCAGGCCTTTCGTGGAGATCCTGTGTGCAGAAGAACTGCAAAGTGAAGCCCCTGTTGTATATATTAGGGTATGAGAGGTGAGATGTGGATGTTTAAGCCAGGAAAGGAAACGTCTGATAGGAACAATGTAGAACTGCATAAAAATAGCACATGTACGGAAACGGTAAAAGCAGAATATTATTCCAAATGTTATTTTAGGATCTAGAAAAGAGTTTATGGCTACAAGCTGGTGAAATACAAAATGGGGTCAATGCACGACAGTGCACTATCAAGATAGAATGATGTGGCAAAAAAATGTATGGCCATATTTAATTCTGATCAGAATATCCCAGCATTGTATGCCTCGTTGTCACCTTCCCCTCAGCTAAAAATGTACCATTCTACATTTTCTTTGATTGTTGTCCCCTTTGATCTGTGTTTTCACACCTTACCCTTCCATTTCTCTATGTCTCAAGAGTTAGATTTAGCTCTTAGGGCTAACAGAATCAAGGGACATGGGGAGAAAGCAGGAATGGGGTTCTAATTTTGGATGATCAGCCATGATCATATTGAATGGCAGTGCTGGATCGAAGGGCCGAATGGCCTACTCCTGCACCTATTTTCTATGTTTCTATCATCTGTCTGAACAGGATCCCGACCCGAAACGTCACGCATCCTTTGACTCCAGAGAAGCTGCCTGACCCGCTGAGTTACTCCAGCACTCTGTATCTATTTTTGGTATAAATCAGCACCTGCAGTTCCTTGTTTCTACCAAATATTTTGTTCTCCACTTTCCATCTTTTCTGGCCATGGGCTTCAACTTTGCTCTCTAAAGTCCATTAATGCATTGCTAAATAAGATTAAAGTACATTTTTTTTAGATATTGCTGTTAACATATAGTCTTCCCCAATGGGAGCAGAGATCAGAAAATATTCTTCCAGTTTCTGAAAACAACTTTCCTTTTGAAAAAAATATTCTGTCATCATCAAAATCGTGGAATATATATTTTCCTGTAACACAATCACTGTTGTACAAGTAAGTGTTTTTAATTATGTAATTCAATATTGCCAGGGTCCCAAATCTGAAATGTCCCCCCATCCTTTTTGTCCACAGATGCTGCCTGACCCACTGAGTTACTCCAGCTCATAGTGTCCCTCTACGACCAATTTAGTAACTGGTAGCTGTCTATTAAACTCAATTGTTCTCTGATCTTGCTGTCATGGAGTGAACAGGCCCAATGTGCCCACACCGACCAAATCTACACTAGTCCCATCTGCCAACATTTGGTCCATATCCCTCCAAACCTGTCCTATCCACGTACTTGTCTAACTGCTTCTTAAACGTTGGGATAGTCCCTGCCTCAACTACCACCTCCGGCAGCTTATTCCATACACCCACCACCCTCTGTGTGGAAAAGTTACCCCTCAGATTCCTATTATATCTTTTCCCTCTCCCCCTCTACTCCTCGATTCACCTGCTCTGGGCAAGAGACTGGTGTCTTTCTACATTTCACAATTCAGCGATTTCCAGTTCAATATATTCGATTCTATGTGGATTCTAAGCATTTTCATAGTCATGGAGTGATCCAGCGTGGAAACAGCCCCCTCGGCCCAACTTGCCCACACCGGCCAACATGTCCCAGCTACACTGGTCCCACCTGCCCGAGTTTGGTCCATATCCCTCCAAACCTGCCTATCCAAAAATAAAACATCCATTCTGTAAATAAAACATGAGCACTGTGTGTTTCGTTCATTCATTCATTCGTTCGTTCCCCCTTGCAGAATACTTTCCTTGCGGAAACCGTGCGCAGAGAGTGCGAGGAGCGCTACGAGCTGACGGAGGCCCTCACTCAGGCCAGAGAACAACTGATGGAATTCAAGAAGCTGAGCAGAGAGCTTCCACGTTCTCAGCCGTCAGTCAGCCAAGGAAGCCTGAGCTCTTCTTCCTCGCACGCGAGCAGCCAGGCGCGCAAGACGCAAAGCTCTCCCTCCAACAGCAGTTGGTCAAAAGCCAACGGCTTGCAAGGGCTCCCGGCAAAAAACAGTCCCTTAAGCAGTGCCAGCTGCACCTCTTTACCAGTCATCCCGGTGCTGCACCCAGCAAAGGGGAGGACAGCATCCGTCAGTGAAATCAAACAGAGGATTGCAGCGGCTGTAAAAAGAAAATAGTCTGGGTCCACATTCAGGGTGCTTGCGAAAGGAATCAATGCGACCAGACTATTCATCATTGTACACGCTTGAATATATTGGATCCTAGTGATGAACTTAAACCATGTGTCTTCTGCAAAGTGGTCGTGCATTCATCTAAGTCAAGGTTACTAATTGCAGTTTCCTAATGATCCTGACAAATCATGACCTGCTGACAAATAGAATGATTCTCAAGTCCACTTACACAGCATTCTTCCTTGCGCTTTCTCTGGTGCCCCGCATGCTTTCATTTTTAGCGTGGAGTACTCACAATTCAGCAAAGTACTCACAAGTGTGTCCCAACTCAGGGTCTATGTGTTTTCTTTTGCACACATTCTATTTCTATCTTTTTGAAATATCCAAACAAAGCACTGGGACTCATTTCCAATCTTCATCAGCATTTATGCCAGTAGGGACCGCACGGTGGCGCAGCTGCCTCACAGCGCCAGAGACCCGGGTTCGATCCTGACCTCGGGTGCTGTCTGTGTGGAGTTTCCACGCTCCCCCTGCAATGCGTGCAATTCCTCCTGGTGCTCTGGTTTCCTCCTACATCTTAAAGACGTGCGGGCTTGATCTGTAAATTACCCCTAGTGTGTAGGGAGTGGATGAGAAAGTGGCATTACATGGAAACTGTCAAGGTGCGATCGATGGTCAGCGTGGACTCGGTTGGCCGAAGGGCCTGTTTCCATGCTGCGTGTATCCATTAATCAATTTTGATAATTGATGTTCTGTTCGCAATCTTCATGTTCTTTTACCCCAATTATAAATGCATGTTATTGTGCTATTCCCAATGGCCTTTGCTTGGCAATCACGCTTAAGTGGGCCCTTGTTACGTATACCAGTCCCACTTCATCATTAAATGTAAAAGGAAGCAATATGGGCAAGTTTCTGCCTACAAAGTTCATGTCACAGGAGCAGAGTTAGGCCATTCGGCCCATCAAGTCTACTCTGCCATTCAATTATGGCTGATTTGTCTCTTCCTCACAGCTCCATTCTCCTGCCTTCTCCCCGTAACCCTTGACACCTGCTTTTGCCTTGTGCCTAATAGGACATTACAGTGTCAGGGCCTTGATAAAAATATTCATCAACTGGCCGTAAACTACTCGTTTCCAAATGTTAGTTTAGAGATACAGTGCGGAAACAGGCCCTTCGTCCCACCGGGTCCGTACCGACTAGTGCCCAGCACATGAACACTACCCCACACACACTAGGGACAATTTACATTTATACCAAGCCAATTAACCTACAAACCTGTATGCCTTTGGAGTGTGGGAGGACACCAGAGCACCCGGAGAAAACCCACACAAGTCACGGGGCGAACGTACAAACTCAGTACAGACAGCACCCATGGTCAGGATCGAACCCGGGTCTCTGGTGCTGCAAGTGCTGTAAGGCAGCAACACTACTCCTGCGCCACCGTGCCAAACACCAAAGATTTTATCACATGTTATTTTTCCAGCAACAGCCATTGAATATCTTGAGGCAACTAGTTTTGTTCCCTCTTATAAATACGAGAAGTATTTCGCGTATCTATCAGTTCTCTGATACTGAACCCTTATCGCCTTCCTTGGATATGCTTAAATGTCATTGATAATATACATATTACTTATTTTAAATTTCATGAATAATTCTATCATCTCTATCTTAATTTTGATATTGCTTCATTGAAATTGAATATATATGTTTGATTTCTCAATTGAGAATTACTTTGACATTAAAATATAGTCTTAGTTTATCCTTGCCAAATTGAATTAAAATTAAATAGATCTTCCAAAATATTTCCTTTTAGTCTTCAACTGTGTAGTTTAGCATTCTGAAATATTAGTTTAAATATTTTATACGTTTATAAAGAATATTTTTATAGTAACCCATGGATGGATAATAACAAAAGTATTAATAAAACAAGTTTTAAACTGTAAATGGAAACAAACGTATTCTCGTTTGCTTTATTCTGGTACAAAGTTAACTGCGTGATTCACAATTTGATTTACAATCCTAATGATATTGGAATGAAAAGAAGGGAGCGATGAAATCCATATGAAAAGCACATCAAAAATTCTCTGATCTTTAGAAAGAAAAATATTATTTCTAAGTGCCTGTTGAAACCTTCCTGATCTGCAGCATTCGATGAATTAAAGTCTCATTTTCGAGTGAAATCAGCTGCTGCAACCCAGCTGCCTCTGGATCTCAACAATGTAGGTTGGCGCATTCCAACAATGCAGGCTTGGAACTCGGGCAGTTTGACTCGAGAATCCACAAATTGTGCTGTTACGTTTGAAGAAACACATGGAACCGTTTACGGAGTTAAAGCCCATCAACTGAATGCCACATTTAGTGATGCTCGATTTGGACCTGTTGAAGGCGAAGAAATAATGTGCTGATTATGCCAGTTCGGTGCAGTTCATTTGCAAAATGTATACGTAATATATTTGTCGGGTGGCACTACTTTTTATTAATATTGTCCAAGTTTATTTGGAGTCAGCGCCATATATTTGTAACCATTTTACGATCATGTTGCACACAATTTCAAAATTAAGTATTGATGCTAAGTATTTTTACGCTGTATTTTCATCCATGCATCGATTTTGCCTTACAGTGTTAGATCCTGACCTCGGGTGCTGTTTGTACGTTCCCTGCTGTGACCACGTGGGCTTCCTCCGGGTGTTCCAGCTTCCTCCTACATTCCAAAGACGTGCAGATTTGTAGGTCAATTGGCCTCCGTAAATGGTCCCTAGTGTGTAGAATAGAACTAATGAACAGGCGATAGTTGGTTGACGTGGACCGAAGGGCCTGATTCCAAGCTGTATCTCAAATACTAAATAAAAACTATTGCCCAACCAAAGGACAAAGGACATTTATTGTCACATACACCAATTGGTGCCGTGAAATTTGAGTTTACCATGCAGCACACAAATAAGATAAACACAACACTTTAGAATTTAACATTAAACATAAAAAACATCCCCCCCCACAGTGGAATCAATGTTTCCCACTGTGAGGGAAGGCACCAAAGTTCAGTCCTCTTCCTCTGTTCACCCGTGGTCGGGACCTATTGAGGCCTCTGCAGTCGCCGCTACGAGCCCGATGTTTCAGTCCCTTGAACGGAAGAACACTCTCAGCGGCCCAGAGCCTCCGAATCGGCCGCTTCCTACTGGAGACCGCAGCTTCCGAAGTCCACAGGCCGAGCTGGGCGGAGATTTAACACTGGCGAGAGATCCCAGGGCTCCGCGATGTTAAAGACACGCTGCCCCGACTGGAAAGTCAGCGCCGACAGCGGTAGGAAGCTCCGCAGACCACAGTCGGCAGTCCCAGCGCTCCGGAGCTCCAGCACGGCGACCTCGGTAAGGCATCGCTCGCTCCGCGGTGGAATCCAGTGCTGCGCCGCTGCTGCTGAAGCTGAGGCTCTGGCTGGTCTCCGGCAGGAAAGGCTGCGCCAATCCAGGTGGTAGGCCACGAGGAGCGGGGCGAAGATGCGGCTCGGAGAATAGTCGCATCGTTGACCAGGAAGTGACTAAGAAAACAGTTTCCCCCTCCCCCCCACATAAAAAAGACTAAAAGACCTCCAAAAACAAACTTTAAAACAGACAAAAAATAACAAAAAGAATGAAAGGACAGGCAGTTGCAGGCTAGGCAGCCACACTCGATGGCGCCACCACTTGCGCTAATGACTAATTTACAAAATATATACTATATTTAAATTAAAAATAATTTCAGTAAATTAATTTTTACAGAAAGTGCAACTATCTGATTTATCAACATAATGGACTAAATGGCCAGTTGAAATATAAATGTAATTTTAAATATTAGACATGTGCTAACTTTCTAATTTACTTCACTAACATTGTCAGGAACTTTGATATTGTACCCATTAACAAAGGATAAATAATCAATCACTCTTTGAGTCAGGTCCCTCTGGATAGAACTGCAAGGGTATTTTGGTGGGCATGGAGAAGTTAATGCTGTATGATTCTACCTGGGAGGCAAATTCTGCTGTTGTTATTCATTTTTCAGCTGATAGTTGATTTGAATGAATGCGGGATCTGTCCGCATTAAGGAAGGTTTGGTTTATTGTTGTCACGTGTACCAAGCTTCAGTGAAAAGCTTTGTTTTGCAAGTTATCCAAACAGATCAGTTAATACCTTACATAAATACAATCAAGTCAAACTCAAGTATAATAGATAGAGCAAAGGAAGTGTAGACTATAGCTCCTAGCATAGAAACGCACCAGTTCCATGGACAAACTCTAATGTCCACAATAGGGTAGAGGTGAATCGGACAGTACCTTAGCTTATGGAAGGACTGTTCAGAAGCCCGGAAGCAGAGGGGAAGAAACTGTTCCTGAGTCTGGTGGTGTACACTTTCAAGCTCCTGTACTTTCTGCTGGATGGGAGCGGGGAGAAGAAGGAATGACCAGGGTGGGACACGTCTTTTTTGGTTATGTTGGCTGCAATTGTCATATGTACTGACAATGGACCAATGCAAATCTTACCAGCAGCAGCGAAACAGGCATGTGACACAATACAGATATATAACATATAATAAATAAAGATCAATAAATGAATAACCCCAATATTAGTGTCAAGAAACATGAAGCCTTTGGTGCAACTAAAGACAACCTTGTCTTGTGCAGGTTAGAGGTGGAATCAAGGTTGGTGTGTGTTCATGTGTGCATCAATCCACCATTTACACTGTGTGTGAGCTCCTTCAGTTTGTGGAGACATGGGACAGTCACTGGACATGTCACACCTTTTTGAGGAGGTTTCGAGAACATTCTATATAACCATATAACAATTACAGCACGGAAACAGGCCTTCTCGGCCCTTCCAGTCCGTGCCGACCATTTATTTTCCCCTAGTTACATCTACCTGCACTCAGACCATACCCCTCCATTCCCTTCCCGTCCATATACCTATCCACTTTACTTTTAAATGTTAAAATCGATCCTGCCTCCACCACTTCTGCTGGAAGATCATTCCACACAGCCACCACTCTCTGAGTAAAGAAGTTCCCCCTCATGTTACCCCTAAACTTCTATCCCTTAATTCTCATGTCATGCCCTCTTGTTTGAATCTTCCCTACCCTCAATGGGAAAAGCTTATCCACGTCAGTAATTCTCAAATAATTTCCGCTGCCCACCATTGTATTTTCTTGCTGAGACAAAGCGGCAAACACTACGACTCTACAAGGTTAATTCCCGGGATAGCGGGACTGTCATATGCTGAGAGAATGGAGCGGCTGGGCTTGTACACACTGGAGTTTAGAAGGATGAGATGGGATCTTATTGAAACATATAAGATGATTACGGGTTTGGACACGCTAGAGGCAGGAAACATGTTCCCGATATTGGCGGAGTCCAGAACCAGGGGCCACAGTTTAAGAATAAGGAGTAAGCCATTTAGAATGGAGACGAGGAAACACTTTCTCACAGAGAGTTGTGAGTGTGGATTTCTCTGCCTCAGAGGGCAGTGGAGGCAGGTTCTCTGGATACTTTCAAGAAAGAGCTAGATAGGGCTCTTAAAGATAGCTGAGTCAGGGGATATGGAGAGAAGGCAGGAACAGGGTACTGATTGTGGATGATCAGCCATGATCACATTGAATGGCGGTGCTGGCTCGAAGGGCTGAATGGCCTACTCCTGCACCTATTGTCTATAGTTTATTTCAGGAGTCTGGTAAGAGGCCTAACAGGTGGACAACGTGGTCTCAGGGTCATAGAGTCAGGCACCACAGAAACAGACCCTTCATCCCTACCTTCAATGCTGACCATCTAACCTCGTCCCATATCCCTCTAAACCTTTCCTAACCATGTACCTGACCAAGTGTCTTTCAAATATTATTATTGTTGTCCCTGCCTCAACCACCCCCTCCGGCAGCTCATTCACCCACAAACCTCTGAGTGAAAAGTTGCCCCTCAGGATTCATTCATTCTTGCCCCTCTCACCTTAAATGTCTGTGCTCTGGTTCCCTGATTCCCATACCCTGGGGAAAAGACTCTGTGTGTTCACCTGATTAATTCTCCTCGTGATTTTCCACACCTCTATAAGATTTCCCCTCAGCCTCTTGCTCTCCAAGGAATAAAGTCTTAGCCTACCTAACCTCTCCCTGTAACTCATGCCCACAAGTCCTGGCAACATCCTCAGAAATCTCTGCAACTTATCCAGCGTTTAGTTGAGTTTAGTTTCGAGATACAGCGTTGAACCAGGCCCTTCGGCCCACCGAGTCCTCGTTGAACCAGCAATCACCCTGAACACTAGTTCTATCCTACACATTTTCCAGAAGCCAATTAGCCTGCAAACCTCGTAGGAAAGAGCTGCAGATGCTGGTCCAAACCGAAGATAGACACAAAATGCTGGAGTAACTCAGCGGGACAGGCAGCATCTCAGGAGAGAAGGAATGGGCGACGTTTTCGGATCGAGACCTTTCTTCAGACTGATGTGAGAACCTACAAACCTGCCGTCTTTGGACTGTGGGAGGAAACCGGAGCACCCGGAGGAAACTTGCGGTCACAGGGAGAACGTACAAAGTGCGTACAGATGGCACCCATAATCAGTATCCAACCTGTGTTTCTGTGAGTCAGCAACTCTACTGCTGTGCCGCCCAATATACTCCGACTGACTGACTACAACTGGGGCATAAGATTGGGAATATTACAATGCCAGGCCTTACTTTCTGGTACTGTTCGATTTACCCAGCCCCTATAAACAAAAATCATGCTCAAAGAATAATATGGCCCCCTCTGATATGCGGCATTTTTAGAGTTAAACTTTTCACAGTTTTTGATAGAACATGTGCCAAACATCTGAACATTTGAAACTTGGCACATTGGTTAGAGTACAAAGAAGCAGCATACTCAGAAAGCGAATGTGGTTCTGAGAATTTCTTCAACTGGAGGGAAATGGTTCACTTTGCTCAGAACAATTGTTCAAGACCATGGCGTCTTCCTCCGCTGGTTGGCCGAATGCTGTGGTGATGGTGAATATCTCTGGCATTTGGTCCTGACCAGAGAGTCTCTTGACAATAAGGTCCTGGGCCTACTCCATTGCCAGAGCGGGGCCACACGCGAACTAGGGGAATAGTACCTCCTATTCCACGTGCAGCTTACAACCCATATCTGGGCATCATATCTGAGGAAGGATGTGCTGGCTCTGGAGAGGGTCCAGAAGGGGTTTGCAAGAATGATCCCAGGAATGAGTAGGTTAACCTACGATGAGCGTTTGACGGCACTGGGCCTGTACTCGCTGGAGTTTAGAAGAATGAGAGGGGACCTCATTAAAAAATACAGAATAGTGAAAGGCCTGGATAGAGTGGATGTGGAGAGGATGCTTCCACTAGTGGGAGAGTCTAGGACGAGAGGTCATAGTCTCAGAATTAAAGAACATTTTTTTAAGAAGAAGATGAGGAGTAATAATGAGGGTGATGAGTCTGTGAAATTCTTTGCCACAGAAGGCTGTGGAGGCCAAGTCTGTGGATATATTTAAGGCAGAGATAGATAGATTCTTGATTAGTATGGGGGTCAGAGGTTATGGGGATAAGGCAGAAGATTGGGGTTAGGACGAAGAGATAGATCAGCCATGATTGAATGGTGGAGTGGACTTGATGGGCCAAATGGCCTAATTCTGCTCCCATCACTTATGTTCTTATGATCTTCTGAACCCAGTGGTTTTAGCACCGAATTCTCCAATTTTAGGTGAATAACCTACAAACGATCTTTCCTTCCCCTCCCCTCTCCCCCACCTCCCCCCCTCTTCCCCATGTCCCACCTTGACTCGCACATACTTTATCCCATCCACCTCCCCTTCCATCTATATTAGAATCATAGAGCCATACAGCATGGAAACATGCCCTTTGGCCCCTCTTGCTCACACCAACCAACATGTCCCATCTACACTCGTTCCACTAGTCCCACTTCAGACTAGTATCTGAGGAAGGGTCTCGACCCAAAATGTCACCTATTCCTTTTCTCCAGCGGTGCTATGTAACCCACCGAGTTACTCCAGCTTTTTGGGTCTATCTTCGGTTTAAACCAGCACCTGAAGATCCTTTCTACACTAATCCCACCTGCCCACGTTTGGTCCATATCACTCTCAACCTTTCCTATCCATGTATCTGTTCAAGTGTCTTTTACATGTTGGTATAGTACCTGCCTCAAACACATAGACTGACATCTTGTTCCCAATAGTTATATTGCATATATCTGGGAACGAGGAACTGGCTTATGCCAAAGATAAACACAAATTGCTGGAGTACCTCAGTCTGAAGAGGTGTCCCAAACCGAAGCATCACCCATAATGCTTCTCCAGAGATGCTGCCTGGCCTGCTAAGTTAATCGAGCACTTTGAGTAATTCTTTTGCATGTATCTATATTGCTTCCTCTGGCTTCTAGGATGAGGGCTTTATTGAAACCTACTAAATAATGAAAGGCCTAGATAAAATGGATGTGATTTTGTGGAAACAGGTTCTCCAGCCGCGCCGACCAACGGAGTCCGCGCCGACCAACGATCACATCTACCTAGTTCTACGTTGGGCCAGTTTCGCATCCTACCCATTGGGGGCAATTTACAGAAGCTAATTAACCTACAAACCTGTACGCCTTTGGAGTGCGAGAGGAAACTGGAGCACCCGGAGGAAACCCACGCAGGTCACGGGGAGAACGTACAAACTCCGTACGGACAGCACCCGTAGTCAGGATCGAACCCGGGTCTCTGGCGCTGTTAGGTAGCTACTCTACCGCTGCGCCAGCACGGAAACGCCCCCATCTGACTGCTCTCCTCGCTGTTCCTGAGGGTGGAGGCTCCAGGTTTGGGAGGCACTAACACAGCAACCTTGGACTATTGCCACAGAGTATTCCTTTACCACAAACGTTTTAAAGTGCCGGCCTGTTGGGAAACAGGGTCAGCAAATTCTACACTGCATCAGCAAATGAATAGAGGACGAGACGTTCGGTTTTATAAATGAAATAATTGCCAACAGGTTTTGTGTAAACAATAGCCCGGATTCCTTCCGTCATTGCTTCCAGTAACTGCCCATGTGGTGTGTAATTAATGATGTCACCATTGCACTCAGTCAATGAGTTGCCAAATGACTGTGTCATTTTTCCAATACTAAGAATAGGCTGAAGTTGCTGACCTCAGATACAGGGTGTGGAATATCCAGCAGTCGGCACGGTGGCGCAGCGGGTAGACCAACTGCCTCACAGCGCCAGAGGCCCGGGTTCGATCCTGACCTTGGGTGCTGTCTGCGTGGAGTTTGCACGTTCTCCCCCTGTGACCACATGGGTTTCCTCCCACTTAGAGCCATGCAGTGTGGAAACAGGCCCTTCGGCCCAACTTGCCCACACCCACCGATATGCCCCATCTGCACTGGTGCCACCTGCCTGCGTTTGGCCCATATCCCGCTAAACCTGTCCTGTCCATGTACCTCTCTAAATGTATCTTAAAAGTTGCGATACTACAGAGTTGACGTGGATAAGCTTTTCCCATTGAGGGTAGGGAAGATTCAAACAAGAGGGCATGACATGAGAATTAAGGGACAGAAGTTAGGGGTAACATGAGGGGGAACTTCTTTACTCAGAGAGTGGTGGCTGTGTGGAATGATCTTCCTGCAGAAGTGGTGGAGGCAAGATCGATTTTAACATTTAAAAGTAAAGTGGATAGGTATATGGACGGGAAGGGAATGGAGGGGTATGGTCTGAGTGCAGGTAGATGGGACTAGGGGAAAATAAATGGCCGGCACGGACTGGAAGGGCCGAGAAGGCCTGTTTCCGTGCTGTAATTGTTATATGGTTATATGGCTACCTGCCTCAACTACCTCCTCCAGCAGCTCGTTCCATACGCCCACCACCCGCTGTGTGAAAAAGTTACCCCTCAAGTTCCTCCATTTACTCCATGCAAGAGACTCTGTGTGTCTAACCGATCCCAAAGACGTGCGGGTTTGTAGGTCAATTGGCCTCTGTAAATTGTCCCTTGTGAGTAGGGACTATATGCAAAAGTCGGGGAACATGGAACTAGTGCGATCGACGGTTGGCGTGGACTCAGTGGGCCCAGGGGCTTGTTTCCATGCTGTGCCTGTAAACTCTAAATATAACCAGACCACAAACCAAGGCCTTGGCACCACTGTTAGGTCAGGGTTGTGAGCAGCTAAGAGCTGAAGGCTTCACGCCACAAGGCCCTCCTCTCCTGCAGCTTCACATCACAAACCTGCAGCTGAATTGCGGACCGAGGTGGCAAAATCACGGGTTGCAAAATACCGACATTTATCTGAAGCCTCATTCAATTCAGGGGAGGTGAAAACAGCTGCAACTATACAAACTGTTAGCAGAGGTGAATTGTGCAGCGACTCTTGCAGCCAATCCAGTGCTAGACCGAAGATCATTCCGGAGGAGGAAAAACACAGTGGGGCATCAGTCTTGCTCAAACTGGAAAAAAAACTTCATTGACACATATGTGCTTGAGACGTCAAGACAGCACCTCTCATTGGCTGTTATCATTGTCAGTTATTTACTACCTGCATCACGTTTGTCTGAGTAACAATACAACATTAAGATTAACTTCTTTGCAATTGAGAGCATATTTTTCATATATGTCAGCACCCCCACTTGCTCCCGCATTGTTATCTTAACTCAAAATAAAACATCCTAAGGTTTTCTACCTTACATCATGTAGACTTTTACATACATGGTTACTGTCCAAACATAAACGTTGCAAACTCTATCAACTTACATTTTGTTGCAGGTTTTGTCTGTTGGGCAATGCTCCAAACTTATTTTGCCATGATTCACAGAGGACCTCACAAAGTGATATTTTATGTCCACATGCTTACACCTCTGTCTACTTACAGGATTCTTTGCTAACGCAATTGTACCCTGGTTATCCTCATAAACCTTGGGTGTTGGGTACTGACGTCCATCAATGCCTTCTAGTAGTTGTGCTAGGCACATACACTCTTGTAGTGTTGCAGCTAACGCCAGGGGTTGGACAGGCTAGATGCAGGAAGATTGTTCCCGATGTTGGGGAGGTCCAGGACAAGGGGTCACAGCTTAAGGATACGGGGGAAATCCTTTAGGACCGAGATGAGAAGGACTTTTTTCACACAGAGAGTGATGGGCTTCTGGAACTCTCTGCCACTGAGGGTAGTTGAGGCCAGTTCATTGGCTATATTTAAGAGGGAGTTAGATGTGGCCCTTGTGGCTAAGGGGATCAGGGGATATGGAGAGAAGGCAGGTACGGGATACTGAGTTGGATGATCAGCCACGATCATATTGAATGGCGGTGCAGGCTCAAAGGGCCGAATGGCCTACTCCTGCACCTAATTTCTATGTTTCTATGTTTTCTATATACTCAGCCTCACAAGTTGACAGTGCAACGGTGGGCTGCTTTTTGGTTTTCCATGAAATCAAAGGACTATTTTTGTTTAGGCTTACACAATAACCGGTGGTCTGTCGGTTACATCAGCCGCCCAGTCTGCATCACTGTACGCTTGTAACGGCAGTTTCTCGTCATCACATTTCCTGTAACACAACTCTTTCTCAATTGTGCCTCTCAGATATCCCAGTACATGTTTTACAGTAGCCCATGACTTCAGTACCATTGTCAGACCGCATACATTTAATCTTCCCGTATGGGGCTGTGTCAGCAAGAAACGTCTCGGTGGCTTGCACTGTGTCACTCTTATTCTTTAAAATGTACACAGACACTGCACTTGAATAATCATCAGTGAATGATAGCGCAAACCTGTACCCCTCTCTGGACTCTGGGTCTATCGGTCCCGCTAAATCTGCGTGTACCAACTCCAAAGCTGCTTTGGCTCTTACATCAGGATCCCTGTTCCTAGTTTGGATACACTTTCCCTGAGTCCACACTTCACAGTGTAGAGCAGGTTTGTCTGTTTTGCCCTTAATTGCCATACCTTCAACAACACTCTGTAATTTTTGAATATCTTCATAATTACGGTGCCCTAGAATCTCATGCCATGTCTGCATATCATAACTGCTCTCACGTTAGTCATCACATTCAATGTTGACCGTGTGCAAGTAGTACAGTCTGTTGTACCCATGAATGTGGAATTTGGTACCGTCCTTGTGTTGTAGGACGTCTTCCCCGTCCCTGAAGATTACGGTTGCTCCGCTGGAAGTAGCTGCTTTTACAGAGAAGATGTCCTGCGGGTATGAGGGGACGTACAACGCCTGCCTCAGTGTTGTGTTAAAGAAGGAACTGCAGATACTGGAGAATCGAGGGTTACACAAAAGGCTGGAGAAACTCAGCTGGTGCAGCAGCATCTAAGGAGCGAAGGAGATAGGCGACGTTTCGGGTCGCGGCCCTTCTTCAGGAGTTGTGTTGTGGCGGTGCCCTTGGCTGTCGACCAAGCAAACCTCCGCGTCTCCTCTGGGCTCCGCGACTCCATCACACCTCGTGCCGTCAGCCAACTCCACGCAGTGAGTCTCGGACTGGAACATATCGTTGAACTTCTTGAACCTTGCTATATCAGTGATGATATGCGAAGTTGCCCCCGTATCGACCATCGGCCCTTTCAACTCGACACCACGCTCTGACTGGATCTCCGTGTCCCCTTCACTCACCAGGAATGCATATTCCCTGTTGTTAGTCTCCGCGGAAACTTGTCGTGCGTCGTCCCGCCGCTGCTTCCGTCTGCAGGTTGCGTCCCGATGTGTGGTGCTTTTACAGTGACTACACCACTGCTGGCGTTGACATGCTCTGGCTTTATGTCCTTTTAGGCCACACCTGACGCACACAATGTCCGCGCTCTCCGCACCCCGGTCACTTGCACTTGTCGTGGCGGGTCTCACACTTGGTTGCACGCGCGCCTTCATGACATTGTCGTCGGATGCTGCTGCACGCATCTTTTCCGTGTCTTTGTAGCTCCGTAGTTTAGTTTTAAATTCGGCAAAAGGCATTGCCTGCTCACTTTGCGTGACATGGATAACAAATGGTTTGAAAGATTCAGGCAGTCCCTTCAGAATCATTGCAACTAACAGTCCGTCACTCAACACCTCACCAGCGTTTCTCAATGCTGTGATGGCTGTCTCTGCCCATATAACATATTCAGCTGCACTCTTGCTGCTCAACTTTTGAAGTGAAGTCAGTCTGTACACAGGCTTATTATACGTGGCTTTCCCTTACCCGCATAATAATCTCACAAAATAGTTAGCCCTTTCCGCCCATCGTCCGCTGCTTCTTGCATTACCAGCGACAAACTTTTGTCATCCAGAAACTGGATTAGCTCAGCATATGCCTCTGCATTTTTGGCCTCGTCTCCTTCTTCATCGTCAGTAGGCTCTTCCAAGATGGCTTCCTTTAGCCCTTGCAACCGAAGACGGCCCGAAAATTTTGTCTCCCACAGCTCATAGTTCTTTTCATCTCCGTCAAAAACTAGCCGAGACCAGCGGCTACTCAACTGGGTGCTCCGTCTACTCATGGTGCTAGCGTAGCACGTAAACTCTCACCGGACACGCCGTACGTCGCGATGTTTCTCTCGGTGGTAAATTCCTGGATAACTGTCTCTGGGTACCTCTGGGTAACTCTAGGTAACTCTGGGCCCATAACCTGTTAGCAGAGGTGAATTGTGCAGCGATTCTTGCAGCCTACCCAGTGCTGGACCGAAGATCATTCTGGAGGAGTAAAAACACAGTGGGGCATCAGTCTTGCTCAAACTGGAAAAAAACAAAAAACGTTATTGACACACACGTGCTTGACACGTCAAGACAGCACCTCTCATTGGCTGTTATCATTGTCAGTTATTCACTACCTGCATCAAGTTTGTCTGAGTAACAATACAACATTAAGATCAACTTCTTTACAATTGAGAGCATATTTTTCATATATGTCAACACAAATACTTGTTTTTATATCTTTAAAAGGTTTTGTTGAACACAGGGGGTAGTGAGTACAGATACTAGAGGGCGGAACTTTCAAGGGGAGGGGGGCAAGGAGAGGTGATGTGTGGGGGCAATTGCTTTTATATGTATCCTGTTCATATATTTATTTATACGCAGAGTGTGTTGGGTGCTTGGAATGTGTGGCCGGGGTGGTGGTGGAGACTGATACGTTAGTGGTGTTTAAGAGGCTTTTATTTGGGTACCTGCATATAGAAACATAGAAACATAGAAATTAGGTGCAGGAGTAGGCCATTCAGCCCTTCGAGCCTGCACCGCCATTCAATATGATCATGGCTGATCATCCAACTCAGTATCCCGTACCTGCCTTCTCTCCATACCTTCTGATCCCCTTAGCCACAAGGGCCACATCTAACTCCCTCTTAAATATAGCCAATGAACTGGCCTCAACTACCCTCTGTGGCAGAGAATTCCAGAGACCCACCACTCTCTGTGTGAAAAAAGTCCTTCTCATCTCGGTCCTAAAGGATGTCTCCCTTATCCTTAAGCTGTGACCCCTTGTCCTGGACCTCCCCAACATCGGGAACAATCTTCCTGCATCTAGCCTGTCCAACCCCTTAATGCAGGGAATGGAGTGATATGGCTCATGTGCTGGCCTAGTTTGGTTTTTTAGCTTGGAGATACAGGGCGGAAACAGCCCCTTCGGCCCACCCAGTCCGCACCGACCAGCGATCCCCGCACATTAACACTATCCGACACACACTGGGGACAATGTACATTTCTATCGAGCCATTTGACCCACAAACCCGCACGTCTTCGGAGTGTGGGAGGAAACCGAAGATCTTGGAGGAAGCCCACGCAGGACACGGGGAGAACGTGCAAACTCCGTACAGAGAGCACCGGTAACCGGGGTGGAACCCAGGTCTCTGGCGCTGTGAGGCAGCTACTCTACCGTTGCACCACCGTAGCAGAGGAGATTAATTAAATCGATGGTGCACAAAAGGCTGGAGAAACTCAGCGGGTGCAGCAGCATCTAAAGAGCGAAGGAGATAGGCGACGTTTCTGGTCGAGACCCTTCTTCAGACTCATGATGTTCGGCACAGTTCGTACGGGCCAAAGACGTGTTCCTATATTGTACTGTTCAACGTTCAATGGTCACGGTAAAATCTGTGCTGTATACACTACAAATGATGTGGATAACACATTGTGTCGGTCCGTCTTTATAGAGATCCTGCCCTTCTGTTTCATTTAACGGTATAAGTGCTGCTGATACTTACACCGTTAAAAAGCTGCTGCAAGGCCATGAAAATCCATTTCAAACTATGACTGTTAAACCATGTTTTCTTCAACTATTGGATTGCACCAGGTTTCAGATATTGAGTTTGATCAACAGGAAATAAACTGTTGCACATTCATGGGAAAAAGCAGAGTAGGAAATCACGAAGGACACATTAAAAGCCTGCGGTTTGTGAAAAGGGAAGAGGTGTTTTCCAAGTTCTGTCAATGAAGGTCAGACCTTGCTCGCGTTTATAAAAACACCAGCTACATAAAAACAGGGTCGGCACGGTGGCGCAGCGGTAGAGTTGCTGCCTCACAGCGCCAAAGGCCCAGGTTTGGTCCTGGCTGTGGGTGCCGTCTGTACGGAGTTTGTACGTTCTCCATGGGGCCTTGCGTGGGTTTTCTCCGGGTGTTCCGGATTCCTCCCACACTCCCACGACGTGCGGGCTTGTAAGTTAACTGGCTTCAGTGAACAAATTGTAAATTGTCCCTAGTGTGTGAGATAGTGCTAGTGTAGGGGATGATCGCTGGTCGGCACGGACTCAGTGGGCCGAAGGGCCTGTGCCCGCGCTGTATCTCTCCGGTCTCAAATCTAAAATCCTGTTCAATCTTATGGGGTTTTGCAATATGATTTAGTTTAGAGAAACAAAACGGAAAGATGCTTTGGTAGAAACAAGCAGAGCGGTGCATCTGGTATTTGCCTCACAACGCCACAAACCCAGGTTTGATGCTGACCTTGTGGGTTTCCTCCGGGTGCTCCGGTTTCTTCCCACATTCCAAAGACGTGGGGGTTTGTGGTACATTTGGCCTCAGTAAATTGCCTCCTAGTGTGTAGGAAGTGTATGAGAAAGTGGGATAACATATGCTACTCATTATCACCTAGCGTACAGCCAACAATGGACCATTGTGTGCTCCACCTGTCCTTGCTCATCATTGCTTTTTCGCATATCATTCATTTGTTCTATATCTCTCTATGCCAGTCTATATCTCTAATTTCCCTTTCCCCTGACTCTCAGTCTGAAGAAGGGTCCAGACATCAAATGCACTTATTCCTTTTCTCCAGAGATGCTGCCTGTCCTGCTGAGTTACTCCAGCTTTTTGTGTCCATCTTTGGTTTAAACCGGCATCTGCAGTTCCTTCCTACACATGGAACTAGTGTAAACGGGCAATCGATGGTTGGCATGGACTCGATGGGCCGAAGGGCCTGTATCCTTGCTGTAGTAAGCCCAGAGTAGGTGAGTCAAGGACCAGAGGACATAGACGTAAGGTTAAGGGGAAAAGATTTAATATGAATTTAATTTTTTCACACAAAGGGTGGTGGGTGTATGGAACAAGCTGCCAGAGGCTGGGACTATCCCAACGTTTAAGAAGCAGTTAGACAGGTGCATGGATAGGACAGGTTTGGGGGGATATGGACCATCCGTGGGCAGGTGGGACTAGTGTAGCTGGGACATGGTGGCCGATGTGGGCAGGATGGGCCTGAAGGGACAGTTTGCACGCTGTATCACTCTATGACTCCCTGTCTCCATGTCTCTATGAATGAATGAATTAATTAATTAATCAACTGATTAATTAATTAATTAATTGGTTTACCAGCCAAGTATTCACATACAAGGAATTTGCCTCGGTGCTCCACCTGCAAGTGCCAACATGACATACAGTGACAGTTAGGAATGACCCATAAAACATTAAACATTAATAATAAAACATTATTGATTAAACTTGTGAATTAAATAAAATACCAGAGCAAAAAAGGAGGCTACAGATTTTTGGTTGACTCTATGACTCCTTGTCTCCATGTCTCTATGACTTAAGCAAGGTGCCTGGGTGATGGGTCAGTCACTGGTGGGTGGTGGCCATTTTGTTGTCCTCACCAGGTCTCCAGAAGGAACTGCAGAGTATTGATGAGAAGGCATTGGCACCAAAACACCTAGAGCAGCGGGTGCCACCATCTTGTTGAAGATGGTCACGGTCTAGACACGTCTGTGTCAACATTGATTGGAGAAACAGGTGTCGCACGCCGTGGCTACGGGCATGTGGCATCTATCAGGGAAACTGGGTGAAATATCAAAGACAGCCGTACATCACTGGCGTGTCACAAGGAATAGTAAGATTGAACGAGAACTTACCAGTTCGAAGGTTGATCATTATTTCATGAGGAGTCGAAGTGAGGGATTTCGTGAAGAGCCCGCCGGCGCGCATGCTCGACATACTTCAAAGTAGCGGCGTGGAATCACAGAAACCAATCAAGAAATGACTTCACATAGTAAGAATGAAACGACTAAGATTACCAGCTGAAGGTGATTGAGGGTTGGGCGAGGAGGGCACGAAATCCCTCACTTCGACTCCTCATGAAATAATGATCAACCTTCGAACTGGTAAGTTCTCGTTCAATCTTACTATTTCATTTCGGAGTCACGTGAGTGACTTCGTGAAGACTTCAAAGCTTCTGTGATGACACGCCCTGGACCACGTCCATGCTGTCACACCACTACCAGGGATGGATGGGAGGAATAACTTGCTGACTAGTCCATACTGCAAAACAAAGCATATTTATTAACAAACAAATCAAAACCCCTCATTCGGGGACATCTCCACGTTCTTGCCCCGCATCTAGCACGGCTTCTGCGAACTGTAGAGGCGCAGCAACGGGCCGGTTGTAGAACCGCTGGAACACCGTCTCATTAGCCCATCCTGCTGTGGCGAGAATATGGTCCATGGGCACCTCCATGACCCTCGCCGCCGACGTCGATGCAGCCCTGGTGGAATGAGATTTGAACACATTAGTGTCGATACCTGACTTACCCAAGACGACTCGAAGCCACCTGGATATCGTCTGTGTTGTCACTCGATGGTGAGGTCTCTTATGAGTGACAAGCAGGTATCTCTCCATTCCTCTGATGCTTGCCGTCACCTTGACGTAGTAACGGATATGGGAGGCTAAGCATAGCCTAGCATCGGCGGGGTATGCCGGGAACTTCAGCTGCAGCCCTGTGCACCCAGGTCTGTGTTGCTTTAGTAGCTCGTCAACAAAGAAAACTACTTCTGTGGGGGTAGACATCATTCTGTCGACACGTAGTTTGTGGAGTGTCTGTACCCTCTGTGCTGAAGTCAGCGCTAGTAACATCACCAGCTTCATGGTGAGTTTGTCCAGCTGGAGCCCTTCCATGGGGGACCACGTCCTGAGCAGAGTTAAAACGTCCCTGACATCCCAGGTGATATTGTAACGTGGTGTAGGCGGATTCGTATTGAAAATACCCCGCATGAGCCTGGACACTAGCCTGTTGGATCCCACCTCAATATTGAGGTAGAATGATAGAGCGCTCCTGGCGCTGTTGATGGCACTGTAGCTTAAGTGTTCATCATGGTGCAACCCCGCGAGGAATTCCAGGACGTCGGTTATAGTCACGGCATCGTACGTGATGCGAGAGCGGCTGCAGAAGGCTTCCCACTTCCTGATGTGAGAGCGGTATCTTCGCCTTGTAGACTCTCGGCACGACGCCGCAATGGTATCCATGGTCCGGGTAGAAAGGCCGTATTGTTCTAAAGGCCGATTCAGAATCTGCAAGCCAACAAATTTAAATAGCCATGGCAGGGATGTGGCTCCCCTGAAACAGGGTGAGTAACTAATTCTGGGCTACCCTGCAAACGGACCCAAGGTTCACTGAGCGTGTCAAAGACCATCGGATACCACGGCTGTGTAGGCCAGTCGGGTATGATAAGGATGCCCTTGGCACCGTCCATCTGAATTTTACGTAATACCCGACTGATGAGGCAAAACGGGGGGAATGCATAGAAAAAGCAATTCCCCCAGTCTAGCGAGAATGCATCTAACGCTATAGCCCCAGGATCTGGTTCCCACGCGACGTAGGTTGGTACCTGATGGTTCAACCGGGACGCAAAAAGGTCAATGTCCGGTTTCCCAAATTTGGCTGTGATTTTTGCAAAAATTTCAGGATGTAACATCCATTCAATATTATCATTGAACTTGCGTGACCTGGCGTCCGCCACAATATTAAGCTCACCTGGCAAATAGGTAGCTGAAATCCAAATGTCTCTCTTGACACACCAGAGCCAAATTGAATTAGCCAATTTATCACATGAAACTGACCTGGTACCGCCCATGTGGTTTAAATATGCCACCGCTGTGGTATTGTCTATTTGGAGCCGGACATGTGCTCCAATGATCTTGGAACAATATGCACGAAGTCCGTGAAACGCTGCAAGCAGCTCCAAATAGTTGATCCCTTGTGATACCAACATCGTATTCTCAAAGGTATCCCATCGGCCCCCACAACTAGAGAATTGATTCGTAGCTCCCCAGCCATCAGAGCTCGCATCAGTTTGTAAGTATATCATCGGTTTCGCCTCAATAATAGTTTTGAACGATTTACTAATGTGGCAAACCCACCATCGTAATTCATCCAATGCTGCAGGCGGCAGCCGCATTGATCGATCATAATGACCAGCATGCCGTCGCAACGCAGCGATCTTGGCTCTCTGCAAGTTTTGATAATGCAGAGGTCCATACCGGGCTGCCGGAAACAAAGCCACAATCTTGCCAATGACAGTAGCTGTGTGACGAATCGATGGTATACGAGTATTAATCAAGTCTGTACACACCTGTGTTACCTCCTCAATTTTGTTAATTGGTATGGTGACTCTCATGCTAATGGAATTCACCTGGAACCCCAGATAATTAATTACCTGGGTGGGGCAGAACTTAGATTTTTCTGGATGAACAATGAACCCAAGCTGTTGGAACAAATTGACCGCAGCTGCAACCCCTTGTTGTGCTAATTCCAAGGTGTGGCCGACAATTAAAATATCATCTAAATAGGCCATAACAATATGATGTCTTTGTCTTAAATAAGCCATAATTGGCTTCACCAATTTAGTAAATAAGCGAGGGGCTGTGGTGAGCCCATTAGGCAACGCCCTATATTGCCACAGCTGATCCATCCAGATAAATTTTAAGAACCTTCTGTAATATTTTTTCATAGGTACGGTATAGTACGCATCCTGTAAATCAATGCATGCCATAAAGCACCCTTGTGAAATCAATGATTTGGCCGTTTCAAACGTGTCCATTTTAAAATGAGTATATGTTACAAAGTTATTCAGAGTGGTTAGATCAATAATGACTCTACAGCCTCCATCCTTCTTAGGTCTAGTAAAAATATTGGAAACAAATTCAACGGGCTCATGAACCGTTCTCTCTATGACCCCTTTCTGTTCCAACCTTAAAATTTCCTTATAGCCTACTGACTGTTCCGCAGCCGTTAGTTTGAAAGTACGACCCGGTCTATGCTGAGGTGGAGGGATGTCCCCATTAATAAACTCAATACTATGGCCCTGAATATTCCGTAACACATACTCATCGCTGGTAATGTCACCCCATGCACCCGCAAACAACCGCAAACGCCCACCAACATGTGGAGTTAAACAAAGAGAAAAAAGAGAACCAGATCGCCTCACCTCTGTGGTTACCGGCGGTCCCTGACACGAGTGGGTGGTCGTGGAGGTGCTGGGTTGGTTTGAGGTCGTGGCGTCCTCATTTTCCACCTCGGCTTCTGCCGAGCCTGTCCTAAAAAAGACCCCTGGGGTTGGGGTGGCTGATATCGGTTTGGAGCTGGAGGGTAATTCCTGGTGGAAGTGCTGACAGACCCTCGTGAACGGCCAAGTGGGGCTTTCGAGCTTGATGGCGTGGGGGCACTGTGAGAGCGCATGAGCCCCACGGTCTTGGCTTGTTCATCCAGCTCTCTGACCCTTTTGGAGAGGTCTTCGCCAAAGAGCTGACGGGGCGGCGGCGGCGGCGGTGGTTTGCACAACCCTGCAAACTTAGGGTTGAGCGCTGGGCGGATGCTGTTTTTCCGAAAGCCGTTTATTTCGTTTTGAGTAGCGCACAGAAGCGCCAGAGCATCCTCCTGGTCCAAATTAAGCTCCTCTCCGTCGACCGACCGCACAAAGGCAGTAATCCCGGCCATGAGGAGTTTCAGGATCCGCTGAATTTTCAGCTCCTGCTGACGGATAGCCGCACTGATGTTGCCCCATATTGGCGTATTGACCACAGGCACGTTGAGGGAATTGCAGTTTGATGGAGCCTTGTGGCGGCTCATGGCTTGTAGTAGGACTTCCTCCTGAAGCTGGTGATTATTTAGGAAGTCCACTGTGGCTGCCAACTTCGTATTGATGGGAAGCCCCAACGAATGAGGGGCTGCAAATTTGGTAGCCACATCGAGGAGGTCCTCCGCCGGTAATTCAGGCGGGGGTGGGATGGGGTCAACCACGGCCTCCTCGTCCTGCTGCTCCAGGCTGGTGTACGAAGCTGGTGATGAAGCCCTGTGCCTGTCGCTGCTGGATGCCTGTTGTTGTTGACCTTGTAGGAGAAGCTCCAGCAGCCGCTCCATCCGGTCAATACGCCCTTCACCCTGAACACTCAGGTGGTCGGAGTCCTCCGGCTCTGAAAATTGGCCGGGGCTCCTGTCATCGGCCCGCACCTCGTCGAGGCCCTGCCGGTGCCGGTAGTTGTCGTCGACAGCCGCCGAGGCGAAACTGCGCGATTCCTGCATGGGCGTGTTCAACCGCCTCCGTTTAGCGGGAGCGGAAGCCGTTGCCTCTATGGACAGATGCGGCATGGTGTCGGCACCAGCCGAAGCCTGGATACCTTGGGCCCGTGCAGGCTTGCCAGCTGCCCACATCGTGGACCTTGCCGACGCATGGTCTCGCCCACCCATCCATGGGGGGCTCGGCGACCGTGACGGGACCCCCAACTGACTCGTCCCGGCGTCGAAAGTTGGGGGGCGACGGCTGGACCTCACAGCTGCCCCGGGTCCCGTCCTGGAACCTGACCGCTCCCTGGCGGCAGGCAGAGCCTTAGCCCCAACAGGGTTAGGCTGCTGGGCTCCTGCCCTTCCCCTTCTCAGAGGGCTGCGTGAAACGGGCCGTGCAGCCGCACGGACCCTTCTGCTCGAAGCCGTCAGCAAGCCTGCTGACGACCTGGCTGCCATGGCAGAGTCGTCCTGCTCTGGCGGCACACCACACTCCTCCTCGTCGGACTCCTCCGAGTTGTGGTGTGCGGGCGGGTCCGGACCTGAAAATACAGAGCTCACCGACATCTCCGCCCTCGTTCCGGTCTGCGTTGCAGGTACCCCCGACAACTCTCGCTCCGGAACTGCTGGCCGGCGACTTCTCCTCGAACTCCGGCCTCTCCCATCCATGTTCTTGCTGTGAAGCAAACACAACAAGAACCACCAACTTAAGGTAGCATACTTACCTGCGTGGTTCCCTTATGAAGGGCTGGCGAGGAGCTCGCTCCTCCGCCAGCCGTCGCAGCAACGCGATACGACGATATGTCGAGCATGCGCGCCGGCGGGCTCTTCACGAAGTCACTCACGTGACTCCGAAATGAAATTCTGGCCCAGATCCAGTCATCAGACATGCCACTTCTGGAATCAATCTGAGCTGCAATATTCAGATTCAATCACAGCCTCGTAATCATGCCCAACCCTTAATGAACCTGAAGTTGTGGTTCAATGATCGGTAGAAGCCAGGGTTTCCAGGCAGGTCCAGTGCTCATTTCCCGTCTCTGGGTAGGGATTGGCAGGTTGCCTGCTTAAACCACAGGATGATAAAGGCATTATCTCGGTGCGCTCTTAAAGGGCCTGTCCCACCAGCACGCAACTATATGCGATGAACGCGATCAAACCGGCAGCGGGGGCCGCGCGGAGGTCGGGTGATCCCCTGTACAGGGCCAGTCCCACCAGCATGCGCCTGCATGCGGCAAGCGCAACTAAACCGGCAGTAGGGGCCGCGCGGAGGTTGGGTGAGTGGCGCAACGCGGCGCAAAGCGAGGCGAACTTGAAGCAAGTCCAAGGTAAGTTTGCCAGGACTTAGAGGGGCACACAGAGAGGGGCACCGAGACACACACACATACAGGGCCACGGAGCCACACACATAGAGGGTCACGGAGGCACTTACAAATAGTTTCACAGAGGCACGATGTCCGGGCGGTGTGTAAATGTCGCGGCGACTGCGAGCCGACAAACCGTTGCCGCGCGGGATTTTTGGACATTGTCGGTTTTTCGGAGCCCCGCGCGGCGTCGGGACGAACTCGGGACGAACTCCGCACAATTCCGCACGGCTCCGGCGATCGAAGTGGGACCGGCCCCGCGACGCCGGACGGCTCAAGCGACCACGTTAGGTCGCGCTAATCGCATCGAGTTGCATGCTGGTGGGACAGGCCCTTAAGACAGAGTGATTTGTGACCTGCAGGCCAACACTTGCTTGGTCTTCTTGTTCCTCTGGCTGATACAGATCAGGAGTTTGGGAGATGGAGACACAAGGAATTGCAGATGACACAACCTTGAACAAAACACACCAAGTGCTGGAGGAACCCAGCGGGTCAGGCAGCATCCGTGGAGGGAATGGACAGATAGCCTTTCAGGTCAGAACCCCTCTTTGGACAAGAGTTAGGGAGCTCAGCTGAGTTTTTGCACAGACCTTCCTCCAACCATGGTAGACAATAGACAATTTATGTAGGAGGAGGCCATTCGGCCCTTCAAGCCAGCACTGCCATATACTGTGATCATGGCTGATCATCCACAATCAGTACCCCGTTCCTGCCTTCTCCCCCTACCCCTTAACTCCGCTATCTTTAAGAGCTCAATCTAACTCTCTCTTGAAAGCATCCAGAGAATCGGCCTCCACCGCAGAGAATTCCACAGATTCAAGGTGGAGTTTCTGCCTTACAGCGAATGCAACGCCGGAGTCCCGGGTTCGATCCCGACTACGGGTGCTGTCTGTACGGAGTTTGTACGTTCTCCCCCGTGACCTGCGTGGGTTTTCTCCGAGATCTTCGGTTTCTTCCCACACGTGCAGGTTTTCAGGTTAATTGGCTTGGAAAATGTAAAAATTGTCCCTAGTGGGTGTGTGGGATAGTGTTAATGTGCGGGGATCGCTGGCCGGCGAGGACCCGGTGGGCCGAAGGGCCTGTTTCCGTGCTGTATCTCTAAACTAAACCAAACAATTGGAGTGTGGGCTCTGGTCAGAGCGCCAAAACATGGCGCCTGTGGGCCCCGTCGACTACTTCTGTGCACTTGCTAGTCGGAGATCGGGGGTAAGGCAATACACTACTGGACTGTGTGTAAGGAAAACAATGTCACTGTGTATTAGCACGTAGCACGTGGCAATGAAAGCAACATTGATCATTGAGTGAAGTACGCCTCCAATGACTGCGGCCTTTCTCCACGGATTGCTGTTGAGTTTGGTTGCACCAGAGGTCCTCAATGCCAAACATGGTCAACTAGAATCATAGAAGGGTCTCGGGCCGAAACGTCACCCATTCCTTCTGTCCAGTGATGCTGCCTGACCCGCTGAGTTACTCCGGCATTTTGTGTCTACCTTAGATCCATAGAGCTGTACAGCCGGGAGGCCCTTCGGCCCAACTGGTCCACGCTGACCGTGATGCCTTTCTACACCAATGCCATTTCCCGCGTTAGGCCCGCTACTCCTTTCAAATCAAAGTACTGTCCCAATAACTTTCAAACTTGTGGAATTCATCGCCCTGGATGGCTGTGGAGGTCAAGTCAATGGATATTTATTAAGGTGGCGATTGACAGATTCTTGATTAGTACGGGTGTCAGGGGTCATGGGGAGAAGGCAGGAGAACGGGGTTAAGAGGGAGAGATAGATCAGCCGTGATTGAATGGCGGAATAGACTGGATGGGCTGAATGGCCTAACTCTGCTCCTAGAACTTGTCCACGCAAACTTGCTATTGAGGGAGTGCAGCGTAGGTTTACAGGGTTAATTCCCGGGATGGCGGGACTGTCATATGCTGAGAAAATGGAGCAGCTGGGCTTGTACACTCTGGAGTTTAGAAGGATGAGAGAGAATCTTATTGAAACATATAAGATTGTTAAGGGTTTGGACACGCTAGAGGCAGGAAACGTGTTCCCGATGTTGGGGGAGTCCAGAACCAGGGTACAGTTTAATAGTAAGATTAAACAAGAACTTACCAGTTTGAAGTTTGATCTTTATTTTATGAGGAGTTGCGATGAGGGATTTCGTGAAGACCCCGCCAGGCACGCATGCGCGACATTCTTCAAAGCAGCGGTGTGGAAGCACAGATCACAAACCGAAGATAGTAAGATTAAAACTTGACCATACCAGTTGAATATATAATAGACGGTTGGGAGCGGAGGGCACGAAATCCCTCATCGCAACTCCTCATAAAATAAAGATCAAACTTCGACTGGTAAGTTCTTGTTTAATCTTACTATTTTACTTCGGAGTCACGTGAGTGACTTCGTGAAGATTTCAAAGCTCTGTGATTACATGCCCTGGACCACGCCCATGCTCACACACTGCCGTAATTCTGATGGAGGAAGTATGTTAACGTATTTCAGACTTGAACAAGCTGAAAAATAATAACATTTGTTAATACAACAATAACCCCCTGAACTCGGGGACAAACGTTTAGGGAACAGCACTTAAAACTGAATCCGCCAACGTTGCGGGAGCGGTTATAAATCAGTTATAAAACCGCTGAAGTGTAGATTCACTGGCCCAGCTCGCTATTGCGAGGACAAAATCCATGAACACCGCCATAGTCCTTGCCACTGATGTGGATGCAGCCCTGATAGAATGACATTTAAAATATTAGTGTCTTACCTGCTGCACCGAATACCACCTCGTGTCATCTGGAGATAGTCTGCACAATCACCCTGTGACGTGGGTTACCATGGCTGAAACAGACCCGTCTCCATATATCTGATGCCCATTTGCAGACGTGTAGTCCCAGGCCTGTGTAGTGTAAGTAATTCTTCTATAAAGAAGTTACCTTATTATGGTCCGATCATTCTATCCAGGTTTAATTCCTGTAAAGTCAACCTGGTGAGCTGTGTTCAGTGCCATTATCATAAGCACTTTGAAGGTGAGTAAGTCCATCATAGGCGACCAGCTCCTGAGGAGGGTCAACACTACCCCATCCCAGTCCAATCTAGCGATAGGACGACAATGCACTCCTGGCACTGTATACAGCACTGTAACTGAGGGACTCGTCATAATGACGACCCATGAGTATTCCAGCACCTTGGAGAGTATAGCAGATATGTAGATGGTCTAGGTCCGACTACAGAAACCTCCCATATCCTTATGTAGGCGAGGTACTGCTTCCTACTGGACTCTCTCTGCACGATGCTGTTGGACATCCATGGTCCTTTATGTTGCAGAGCCTGGTTGCGTATCCTGCAGCACCTGTCTGATGAAGCAGAATGGGGAAAACATAGAAACCCCGCATTTCCCCCCAACGTAGCGAAAAACGCGTCCATCGCCACTGCCCCAGGATCTAGTTCTCAAGACATATGTTGGTATCCAATGGCTCAATCTGGATGCAAAGAGGTCGAAATCTGGTATTCCATATTAGGCTATAATTTTAGAAGATATTTGGAGGTTCAATCTACTTGATGTCGTTATTAATACTTGTGACCTGGTGTCAGCCACTATATTGAGCTTATCCAGAAGGTACATAGCTGAACCCAATTCTTTCAATCCACCAGAGCCAAATTAATGTTTCCAATTCATCCCAAGATATTAACTTGACGCCACCCATAAGGTTTAATATGCCTCCTCAGTGGTATTATTTTGAAGACGAACATACGTATGCTGCAGATTAGTGCATTAACGTGCAGCCCTGGACATGCTCCCAGCATTTCTAAACAGTTTATACCTTGTGATTGAAGAAAGTAGACTCATGCAATCCCATTTACCGCCCCACCTGGAATGGTGTCAGTAGTTCCCCAGCCCTTGGCGCTTGCGTCGGTTTGTAACGCGACTACTAGGTTTGATGTAATGATGGGATTGAACAATCACAACCATTGCTAATCCACCGTTGTACCTCAATTATGCTTTGATTGGCAGCTGCTTAAGCTCGTAATTGTCCAGCATTCGCTATACATGCCGAGATTTTGCTTATTCACCCAAGCTTTGATAGCGTAACGACCCAATTATGTGGCTGGAATGTAGCTCCAATTTACCCATAGCTTAGCAGCATGTCGAAAGTCGGTTCCCTGGCGCAAGCAAGGCTGTTACATGCATCTATTATGGCTATAGCTCTGTTCCCTGGATAGTGACAAACAGAGCCCCAGAATGTATGTACCTCCCTCCTACTTGTGAGGTTATGCATGCAGCACTTCCAAGAGAACCAGGCCCCCTTACCTCCATGGTTACCGGCGAGCCTGACGTTCTGGTTTCTAGTATTCCTTCTTTGCTGGGTGCTGCTCGATCGCCTTGGTAAATCCTTGTTCCTGCAGCTGGTGTGTGGTGAGGTAGTCTATGCTGGCTCTGCCCTAACAAGGCTTCTGCTGTTGGGGAGCTGGTGCAGATGTGTTCTTGATGGCCTCGTCTTTGACCTGCTTGGGCAGGTCCTCCCCAAACAGCTGTCTTGGAGGTGTGGTGGAGGTACGACCCAACCCAGCGAATTCAGGGTTAATGTCGGGCCGGATGGAGCTCTGACTAAAACAGTTTCCCGAAGTGTGCTACACAGGAGGGCTAGAGCATCCTGCTGCTCTGCGGATGCACCTGCCCCATCGAGGGTCCTGATGAGCGCCGTGATGCCCGACGCCAATAGCTTCAGAATTTTCTGCCTCTTCATCTCTTGTCCCCTCGCATTGGAAATGATGTTCCCTCAGATGGCTGAGTCGACCCTCGGGACGTTCAGGGTAACATAGTTTCCAGGATCCTTGTACTTCTCCATGGTTTCTGAAAGCACCTGGTCTTGGAACTGGTGTGTCGTCAAGAATTAATACTTACTGCCAATGTAGAGTGCAGCGGTACCCCTGAAAACAGGTTTCGGATTTTCGACACTACCTCCAACTTCTTCTTCTGGATCGAGAGCAGTGGGCTCTTCTGCTGCCGCTTCTTTGTCAAATCGGCCATCTGTTGAATGCTAGCACTCCCGATGGACGAAGGTGAGATTGAAGGTGGTGGTCATGATCCGAACTCCCAGACTGCTGAGACTCCTGCTCTTGCCGACCCAGGTCCTGCTGATATAGTTGCTCCACCATTAGCTCCATCCTAGCCATGCGACCGCTGCCGCTACACACGGACAACAGGTCGACTTCCCCAGGCCCTGATGAGTCGCTGGGGCTTCTGCCAGTAGGTCACACCTCAACGAAGTGGCTGACAGGTACTCGTCAGCACCCGCTCCTGCGGGGCTGAACGACTTCCGCACGGACAACCCGCTAGCCCGGCATCCCTCGGACCTTAGCGGCCTCTCTACCTGACGAGCAGGCAGAGGAAAGGAGTCGGAACCGGTCCCCAATACCGGCTCCGTGGTCCGTGCAGGCACACCGTCACCCTCACCCCCAGGGTTCTGTGACGGCGCTTGGCTGGCTTTACCCGCAGCAACGGGATTGCCTAACCGTATTCTGCTGCCACCGGTCTGCGCTCCGGCAGCCTGTTCCGGTGCAGTGCCGGTACCTCCTGCTCCCGCAGGCTGTACGACTCCTGCACGGACATACCGCTAGTCCGCCGTCGTTTGGACCTAAGCGGCACCTCTGCCTGGTGGGAAGGCAGAGGGAAGGATCGGTACCGGTCCCCAATACCGGCTCCGCTGTCCGTGCAGGCTTGCCGTCACCCTTAACCACACGGGTCCATGAGGGCGCATAGCCGGCTTTACCCGTAGCAATGGGGTTGCCTAGCCGTAAACTGCTGCCACCGGTCTGCGCTCCGGCAGCCTGTTCCGGTGGACACCGGTACCTCCTGCTCCTGCAGGGCTCCCCGATTTCCAGCAGGTCCATCACCGGCCTGCAGTCTAGCAGGTTACCCCCGGCGGTATGTCGATGCCTCCCACTGCAGCGGGGCATGACCTGTGCGCAGCTCTCCCCATCTCTGATACCTGCATAGTAGGAGAGACAAAACGAGCCGCCGAGCGGGTCACATGTTTACGCACCTTTGCCCCACAGTCACTATGCATAGGTGAGAGTGGTAGGGAGTCCAGGTCTTGCCTACCCTGCTCCCACGCGGTGCTCCACCATTTTGCGGCCCCATGGTCAGCCGTGGTGGAGAGACGGGTCCTGGCTGCGCAGGGCTCCCCGACCTCCGCGTTCTTCTGGAATGGTGGCCGCTGACTCCCATCTGAAGTCGCACGGCCCTTGGAGATCTGCTTCGCTGCCTTCATTCTGGTCTCCATCCCTCTGTAAGCAAACTCTACTACAGACGCTTAGCTATTCAAAGTTAGTATCTTACCTGAGGGTCTTTAAGAAGTATGGTGACCAGCCTCTCATGCTTCAATAACTTTTATATGTTGGCAGTCTGAACTTCTTGCCCTAGAGTAGCAGGGCACTTTAATGTAGCCAGGCCACAGAATCCCTGCAGTTGCAGTGTGGAGTCAGGCTGCCTTTGCTTGCAAGCCTGCTTCTCCCTGAATGCCAGCAACCCGCAGAACCCCTGCGGGCTGCGGCGTAGAGTCGGGCTGCTGCCCATGGCAAGCACAGCAAGCCCTACTCCACATGCACACCGCCAGCCCGCAGTATCACCCCCGCGGGCTGTTGTGTAGAGTCGGGGCTGCCGCTCTGCCGTTGAAACTTCTGACGGCGAGCCTGCAAGCCCGACTCCTGCATGCACACCGCCAGCCCGCAGTATCCCCCGCGGCTGCAGTGTAGAGTCGGGGCTGCCGCTCTACCGTTCCTACTTTGAACGGCGAGCCTGCAAGCCCCACTCCTACATGTACACCGCCAACCCGCGGTGTTCCCCGCGGGCTGTGGTGTAGAGTCGGGGCTGCCGCGCTGCCGTCGCGAACTTGAGACGGCGAGCCGGCAAGCCCCATTCCTTTTCGTGCCGCCAGCACGCGGCGTCCCCCACGGGCTGCGGTGTGGAGTCGGGCTGCCTCTACCGTCCTCCGCCGGCGAGTGTGTGAGCCCGGACCCTCCTGGGTCAACGGGCTTCCCGACTCCAACTATTGGAGCCGCTGCTGACTGCCGCAGCAGTCAGATCCGAGGCGGCCTCGAGACCCTGCGACAGGGCCACCTAGAAGAAAAAGACCGCAGGTTAGTGTTTTACTTACCTGCAGGTCCCAGCAGTAGAGGAGCAACGCTCCTCCCTGCCTGTCGCTCGCATGCGGTCGACGATATGTCGCGCATGCGTGCCTGGCGGGGTCTTCACGAAGTCACTCACGTGACTCCGAAGTAAAATAATAAGGAGTAAGCCATTTAGAACGGAGACGAGGAAACACTTTTTCTCACAGAGATTTGTGAAATTCTGTGGAATTCTCTGCTTCAGAGGGCGGTGGAGGCAGGTTCTCTGGATGCTTTCAAGAGAGAGCTAGATAGGGCTCTTAAAAATAGCGGAGTCAGGGGATATGGGGAGAAAGCAGGAACGGGGTACTGATTGGGGATGATCAGCCATGATCACATTAAATGGCGGTGCTGGCTCGAAGGGCCGAATGGCCTATTCCTGCACCTATTGTCTATTGTCTATAACCATGATGCCTTTCTACACCAATGGCCATTTGCTGCATTAGGCCACACCCCTCTCTCTACTCCGTTCTTATCAAAGTACTGTTCAAATAACTTTTACACATTGTATGTGGGCAGGAACTGCAGGTGCTGGTTTAAACCAAAGACAGACACAAAACATTGGAGAAACTCTGCGGGTCAGGCAGCATCTCTGGAGAGAAGGTCATTCAATCTGCATCTACCTCCTCCCCCAAGCAGTTTGTTCCAACCTGTCCCTCAAATTATTTCAAACTGGCAAAATGGAGTGACCTTCCTAGAAGGGTCTCGACCCGAAAAGCCACCCTCCAGAGATGCTGCCCGTCCCGCTGAGTTACTCCAGAGCTTTTTGGGTTTAAACCAGCACCTGCGGTTCCTTCCTGCACACGGAATGAATGACCCTTAGCAGTTCTTAAACACTCCGAACCCATTCTGGGCACAAACTGGTTTGAAACACAGCTGGTTGTGGAGTCTGAAGAAGGGTTTCGGCCTGAAACGTTGCCTATTTCCTTCGCTCCATAGATGCTGCTGCACTCGCTGAGTTTCTCCAGCACTTTTGTCTGCCTTTGAAACACCGCTCGCCATTTGGACGTGAATCGTTGTTTGAAAAGCATCCCTTCCCTTTCACTTCTTTGCCTCCTGCTGCCTGTTAGGCCAGCACATCGCCAGGGCAACAGGATAACTTTGGTGTGAGCTGACACCTGCAGGCAGTTAATGACAATGGGGGTTTGCAACGGGCTGGAAGAGAGAGAGCCCTCTGGGTTTAAAGTTGAAGCTGGACTTGAGAGAGGGAATCGAGGGAGATGATTATGTGAAAGCTGCGAGGCATTTGCTTTTGTTGTCATCCGAAAGGTCATCACATTTGGGTGTAACTCGCCTCCGGTAAACATGCCTTCAATAATAATATATCTTCATTCTGCACTGTAATAATGCCACTCTACACCCAAACTTGTCCCTTTCTTCGTCCCTTTTGATCTCTCCGTTTTCACACCTTACCCTGCTATAAATCTGAGTCTCCCCTCGTCCCCTGATTCTCGGTCTGAAGAAGGGTCTCGACCTGAAATGTCACCCGTTCCTTCTCCCAGCTGCCCCCGCTGAGTTACTCCAGCATTTTGCGTCTCTCTTTATTCTCAGCAAACTGTTCCAAATCATCGCAAAGGGCAAGCTTGAGAATTCAGTGTCCAGATGTGAACACAGACCAGTGCACAGCCCATTAATGATATTGCTCTGTAATGAGATTATATTTCCTATTGCAGGAAATCTTCTTATAAAACATGACAACCCAGTTACATTTTGTTTGTATTCTCTCAGTAATTTGATAGGAACCTTGCGTGGGCGGTGGAGCAGCAGGTAGAGCAGCTGCCTCACAGCGGCAGAGACCCCGGTTCAATCCTGACCTAGTGTGCTGTTTGTCTGGAGTTTGCACGTTCTCCCTGTGACTGCGGGCCTTTCTCCGGGGGCTCCAGTTTCCTTCCACATTCCAAAGGCGTGCGGGTCTGTTGGTTAATTGGCCTCTGTAAATTGACCCTAGTGTGTTGGGAGTGGATGAGACTGTGGGATAAAATAGAGCTTGTTACTCATTATCACCTAGCGCACTGCCAACAATGGACCATTGTGTGCTCCACCTGTCCTTGCTCATCATTACTTTTTCGCATATCTTTCATTAATTTGTTCTACATCTCTCTGTACCAGTCTATATCTCTCATGTCCCTTTCCCCTGACGAGCAAAGGCTGCCTCGCCAACAGTCTATCTGTCCTTTCCTGCTTTGTGCCCGTTTTGTATGTGTTAAATGTGTGTTTTGATAGTGTTCTTTAGCTTGTTTTTTGGGGGGGGGGAGGGGAAAAACGTTTTCTAATCCCTTACCTCGACGGAGATGCGATTTTTTTCCGTATCGTATCTCCGTCCGCACCGTGGCCTAACATCGTGGAGTTGGCGGCCTTTGCTGGAGACCGGCCGGGAGCTCCATCACGGGAGCCTGCGGGACTTTAACAGTGCAGAGTTTGCGATCCCTGTCGGGGTCAGCTTTGGGGCTCCAATCATGGGAGCTTGAGGGGCTGTAACATCGCTGGTTAGGGACCGAATTCAGGGTCTCCAAGCTGCAGGAGTTTCGACCGCCCCAACACGGGGGTTTCGATCACCGGGTGCGGGAGGTTCGATCGCCCCGACTACGGATGGTTCGACTGACACTGTGCGGGAGAATAAAGAGGAAGAAGTTTGGACTTTTTTGCTTCCATCACAGTGAGGAATGTGGGGAATCCGCTGTGGTGGATGTTTATGTTAACTTTTATGTCGTTGTGTGTCTTGTTGCGTTTTTTTTAAGGGCCTGTCCCACCAGCATGCAACTCTATGCGATGAGCGCGACCTAACGTGGTCGCTTGAGCTGTCCGGCGTCGCGGGGCCGGTCCCAGTTCGATCGCCGGAGCCGTGTGGAATTGTGCGGAGTTCGTCCCGACATCGCGCGGGGCTCCGAAAAACTGACTATGTTCAAAAATTCCGCGCGGCAACGGCTTGTCGGCTCGCAGTCGCCTCGACGCATTACACACCATCTCTACGTTGTGCCTCCGTGACCCTCTCTGTAGGTGCCTCCGTGCCCCTCTATGTGTGCCCCTCTCTGTCCTGGCGAACTTACCTTTAAGACTTTGCTCCAAGTTCGCCTCACTTTGCGCCGCGTTGAGCCACCCACCCGACCTCCGCGCGGCCCTCGCTACCGGTTTGGTCGCGCTTGTCGCATGCAGGCGCATGCTGGTGGGAACGGCCCTGTACAGGGGATCACCCGACCTCCGCGCGGCAGCCGCTTCTAGTTTGATCGCGCTCATCGCATGGAGTCGGATGCTGGTAGGACAGGCCCTTTAGTCTGGCTGAAAGGTAATTCACACATCACTGTACCCTAATTGGTACACGTGACAATAAACTGACCTTGAAGCCTTCAGCTAGTGTGAATGGGCGATCGATGGTCGGCGCGGACTCGTTGGGCCAAAGGGTCTATTTCCATGTTGAATCTCTAAACTAAACCGCCGTTGTTGCTGCAGTAATATCATAAAATGCTAATCTAATTAAAATGTGCAAAATGATTATATTTCAACACCAATACTTAACATGCACCAGAAATTATGTACAACAAACGTATTGAATTTTAAAGGTCACTATGATATGATAAATATTATAAAATGAATGTGAATAGCTCAATTATAATAATTACAAAGATTACAAGTAAATTTATTAGCCAAGTATGGAAGAAGAACTTACAAAGAATTTGAATTGCCATTTTCAGTCAAACCAAGTAAAAGCACCAACTACATAAAAAATAACACAAACATCCACTACAGCGCACTGTGATGGAAGGCAATAACCGTGGTCGGGGGCGATCGAAGCTTCCGCAGTCGGGGCGATCGTAGCGCCCACGGTTGGAGCTCCCAAAGTTGATCCCTAGCAAGAGGCCGCCAGCTCCACGATGTTGGGCCACAGTGCAGACAGAGATACGACGTGGAAACATTTGCATCTCCGTTGAGGAAAGTTGATTTTAAAAAAGTTTCTCTCACCTCCTCACATAAGACGAACCCAAAGATACTCTAAAACAGACTAAAAACAACAAGGGAACAAAAGGGACAGACAGACTGTTGGCGAGGCTGCCATCATACGATGCCACCCGCTGGTATCTGTCTTTCCGCTGAATAGTTAGCACGCAACAACAAAGCTTTTCACTGTACCTCGTGCGCACGTGACAATAAACTAAACTAAATATCCTCTATGTAAATTTTTTCGGTAAATTCCATGGTGCCATATACAGATTGGTTGTTTTCCTGTAACTAGGTTTGTAGAAGTGATAAGATTTAAATCTTTCAAAGAATCCTCATAAAGTTCTTGAAAATAAGGGACCACTCAGGGTAATGCCCCTGTCCCACTTAGGAAACCTGAACGGAAACCTCTGGAGACTTTGCGTCGCACCCAAGGTTTCCGTGCAGTTCCCGGAGGTTTTTGTCAGTCTCCCTAATGGTCGAAAGTGGTTTCCGCTTCTTCTATGTTCCGGCAATTATTTCAAAAAATTCAAAACTGGCTACAACTAAAAATAGTTTGCCGTTTTTAAAATCGGTAATTTTTTAGTCAAAGCCGGTTGCGATGCTAGTTGAAGGTGGTTGCCGGAGGTTGCAACCAGTGGAAGGTAAGACCTCCCTGGTGGAATAAAACTGGGTGAAAAAAATTGACTATTTCTGTGCACTTGCTAGTCGCAGATCGGGGGTAAGGCAATACACTACTGGACTGTTTGTAAGGAAAATAATGTCACTGTGTATTAGCACTTAGCACGTGGTAATGAAAGCAACATTGATCATTGAGTGAAGTACGACTCCAATGACTGTGGCCTTTCCCCACGGATTGCTGTTGAGTTTGGTTGCACCAGAGGTCCTCAATGCCAGACTTGGTCAACTAGATTCATAGTACGGTCTCGGTCCAAAACGTCACCCATTCCTTCTCTCCAGTGATGTTGCCTGACCCGCTGAGTTACTCCAGCATTTTGTGCCTATCTTCAGTGTAAACCAGCATCTGCAGTTGCTTCCGGCACAAAACACTAATCCATGCTCAGTTGTCCTTGATAAAACTTTCCATTTCCAGTCAAAGGCAAGAAATGGCCGGATTATCCCTTTCACCTGGAATATCGGCAGTAATAGCGACAATGCATGTAAATATAAAGGCATTGCTGATCAGAAGCCTTATCAAAAATGAGGCTTACCACAAGCTGCCGGGATTAATGGGTATTAGCTACAGGGAGCAGTTGGACAGCACGGATGGACAGGTGGCTCGGTGGCGCAGCGGTAGAGTTGCTGCCTCACAGCGCCAGAGACCCGGGTTGAATCCTGGCTATGGGTGCCCTCTGTATGGAGTTTGTACGTACTCCCCGTGACCTGCCTGGGTTTTCTCCAGGTGCTCTGGTTCCCTCCCACACTCCATAGATGTTCAGGTTTGTAGGTTTATTGGCTTTGGTAAGAATTGTAAATTGTGTCTAGGGTGATCGCTGGTCAGCACAGATTCGGTGGGCCAAAGGGGAGTCCAGAACCGGGGCCACAGTTTAAGAATAAGGGGTAAGCCATTTAGAACGGAGATGAGGAAACACTTCTTCACACAGAGAGTTGTGAGTCTGTGGAATTCTCTGCCTCAGAGGGTGGTGGAGGCCGGTTCTCTGGATACTTCCAAGAGAGAGTTAGATAGAGCTCTTAAAGATAGCGGAGTCAGGGGATATGGGGAGAAGGCAGGAACGGGGTACTGACTGGGGATGATCAGCCATGATCACATTGAATGGTGGTGCTGGCTCGAAGGGCTGAATGGCCTCCTCCTGCACCTATTGTCTATTGCCTATAAACTAAACTAACCAACTAAACTAAACTAGACTAAAGACAAGGGTTACACAAAAAGGCTGGAGAAACTCAGCGGGTGCAGCAGCATCTAAGGAGCGAAGGAGATAGGCGACGTTTCGGGTCGAGACCCTTCTTCAGACCAAAGACAGACTTGAATTGTTTTTTATCAGGAATGCCCAAGGCTGAGTGGTAGACGTGATTGAAGTATGTAAAACTATGAGGGGCATGGACAGGATAGACAGCCTGTCGCCTTCACCCAGTGTGGAAATGTCAAAGATTAGACGATATAGCTTTAAGGTGAGAGGGGCAAAGTTTAAAGGTGGTTTGGGGCAGGTTGTTTTACACTGAGGGTAGTGGGTGCTGGGAATGCATTGTAAGGGGAGGTAGTGGAGACAGATACGATCGTGGTATTTAAGGAGCTTTTAGAGAGGCAGCTGAGTATGCAGAGCATATGGATCACATGCACACTGTTTATCCTGGCATCATGTTCAGAGCAGACATGATGGGCTGAAAGGCCTGTTGCTGTGCTGTGCTAAGAACATATTTTCTGTGGCTTTTTCCTGTCTGTTATCAATAAATAGACAATAGACAATAGGTGCAGGAGGAGGCCATTCGGCCCTTCGAGCCAGCACCGCCATTCAATGTGATCATGGCTGATCATCCACAATCAGTACCCCGTTCCTGCCTTCTCCCCATATCCCCTGACTCCGCTATTTTTAAGATCCCTATCTAGCTCTCTCTTGAAAGCATCCAGAGAACCTGCCTCCACCGCCCTCTGAGGCAGAGAATTCCACAGACTCACCACTCTCTGTGTGAAAAAGTGTTTCCTCGTCTCTCCGTTCTAAATGGCTTACCCCTTATTCTTAAACTGTGGCCTCTGGTCCTGGACTCCCCCAACATCGGGAACATGTTTCCTGCCTCTAGTGTGTCCAAGCTCTTAACAATCTTATATGTTTCAAACTGCTCATAAATCCAATATTTAGTCTGAAGAAGGGTCTCGACCCGAAACGTCGCCTATCTCCTTCGCTCCTTAGATGCTGCTGCATCCGCTGAGTTTCTCCAGCTTTTTGTGTAACCCTCGATTCTCCAGCATCTGCAGTTCCTTCTTTAACATTTAGTTTAGTTTAGTTTAGTTTAGAGATACAGCGCGCAAACAGTCCCTTCGGCCCACCGACTCCGCGCCGACCAGCGATCCCCGCTTACTAACACCAACCCTACACACACTAGGGACAATTTACATTTGCACCAGGCCAATTTAACCTACAAACCTGTACATCTTTGGAGGAAACCAAAGATCTCGGAGAAAACCCACGCAGGTCACGGGGAGAACGTACAAACTCCGTACAGACAGCACCCGTAGTCAGGATCGAACCCGATTCTCCTGCACTGCAAGCACTGTCAGGCAGCAACTCTACCGCTGCGCCACCGTGCCCGCCCTTTGAGCAGACAGGAGGCGAAGACGGACATTTAACGATGCAATGTTAAACCCCGAGTGGGGAATTTGAAAAGGAAAGCAGTTTTCAGCAAAACGATGTGAAACGGCAGTTTCTTCTCTGTCTCTTCACCGTGTGACAATGCGCAGGCGGATAAGAGTTGGTCTTAGCATTGTGTTCCGCACAGACAGTCAGACCCTTGGCCCACGCTGCACGTGTCCAAGCCTAGAGGCCAGTGCTGTGCTGTTCTATGTTCGTTGTTCGACATGTTCCTGAGACACGCTCCTCACTTAGAGTGATAAACTGATACAGCGTGGAAACAGGCCCCTCGGCCCAACCTGCCCACACCCCCATCTACACTAGTCCCACCTGCCTGCACTTGGTCCACATCCCTCCAAACCTGTCCTATCCATGTACCTGTCCAACTGTTTCTTAAATGTTTGGATAGTCCCAGCATCAACAACCTCCTCTGGCAGCTCGCTCCATACACCCATCACCTTCTGTGTGAAAATGTCACCCCTCAGATTCCTATTAAACCATATCCCCCTCACCTTGAACCTATGTCCTCTGGTCCTCGATTCACCTACTCTGGACAAGTGCATCTACCCGATCTATTCCTCTCATGATTTTATACACCTCTGTAAGATCACCTCTATAAGACTTAGAAACATAGAAACATAGAAATTAGGTGCAGGAGTAGGCCATTCGGCCCTTCGAGCCTGCACCGACATTCAATATGATCATGGCTGATCATCCAACTCAGTATCCCGTACCTGCCTTCTCTCCATACCCTCTAATCCCCTTAGCCACAAGGGACACATCTAACTCCCTCTTAAATATAGCCAATGAACTGGCCTCAACTACCCTCTGTGGCAGAGAGTTCCAGAGACCCACCACTCTCTGCGTGAAAAAATTCCTTCTCATCTCGGTCCTAAAGGATTTCCCCCTTATCCTTAAGCTGTGACCCCTTGTCCTGGACCTCCCCAACATCGGGAACAATCTTCCTGCATCTAGCCTGTCCAACCCCTTAAGAATCTTGTAAGTTTCTATAAGATCCCCTCTCAATCTCCTAAATTCTAGAGAGTATAAACCGAGTCTATGCAGTCTTTGTTCATAAGACAGTCCTGACGTCCCAGGAATCAGTCTGGTGAACCTTCGCTGCACTCCCTCTATGGCAATAATGTCCTTCCTCAGATTTGGATTTCCTCAGACTTCTTCTATAATTTGGTCGCTTTTGTGCTCTATATGTGTCTCCCTGCCAATATGGTGATGGATAGAACTGAGAACTATAATTGTCCACAGTAGATGGACACAAAATGCCAGAGTAACTCGCTGATTCAAACAGCATCTCTGGAGAGAAGAAATAGGTGACGTTTTGGGTCGAGACCCTTCACGAGACTCATTGTCCCCTGTAGTTTGGTTTAGTTTGGTTTTGTTTTTGAGATAGAAATGGAAACAGGCCCTTCAGCCCACCGAGTCCATGCCAACCATTGATGACCCGAACACACTAATTCCATGTTATCGCACTTTCGCATCCTGCACACTAGGGGCAGTATACAGAAGCCAACTAACCGGCAAGCCTGCACGTCTTTGGAATGTGGGAGGAAACCGGAGTACCCGGAGAAAACCCACGCAGTCATGTACAAACTCCATGCAGACAGCACCCCTTGGTCAGGAGCATACCCGAGTCTCTGGCGCTGTAAGGCAGCAGCTCTACTGCTGTGCCACCAGTGTGTGAGGCAGCGGATGTGAAAGTCTGATGACATAGAACTAGTTGTGTGAATGGGTGACCGATGGCCGGCATGGACTCGGTGGGCTGAAGGGCCTGCTCCCATGCTGTATATCTAAAGTAAACATGCAGCGCCTCCTCCCTCGGACATGGGGTCAATGACTGGGAGGGCCCTGTTTGTGGAGAGACTGACACATTCTTCCCTTTGCAAACAATCAAATGCTGACTGAAGTGCCCTCGGGCTTCTGAGCATTGTCACGAGTTCTCATGGTGCGTGTATGGTATTGATTCTCGCCCAACTTTAGACGAACAAAAGGCGGGCAGATCCACGTTTGATCGACCCACAGGGCTCCCCGATCAGCAGGGAGTGGGAACTGTGTCAGAAACTTGCTCGGCTCCCCTGTTGCCAAAGCAAGCAAACCATCCCGGATACTAGCGCTGCCGAATTATACCATGGAATGTCCCGATGGTTAAGACCATCGATCCACATCTCATCTGCCTCTGCTACAATAGATTTAGGCACGGCTGTGGGCTGCGCAACCTCAGTGTTGCTAAGGTGACACCACACTTATTTACAAAGCAAAGACAGTGCTGGAACATTATTAAATGGGCCGAGAAATAATAGATCAAAATACAAAACACATGTTGGTAACATTTTTTTCCTGTTTGTTTCTCAGCATTTCCATGGCAGTGGGGAGAATTTGGTACTTGTTACACCGGCTCAGCAATTCATAGAAAGTTATAACAACTTGAGGTGCCAAATATATTTAACCCTCCAATGCCCTGATCGTGTCTGGTGATAATTCACGCCACGTGATCAATAAGTCTTCTGTCAGTTTCACTGCCTTCACTCCAAGGCTCCAGTGTTCTGCTGCTATTCTCAACTGTCCATACGTCCGGAAGTCAGGATGCAGCTGTTAAAGGACTTGCACTAGGCCGCACTTGGAGTATTGCATCCACTGCACTGGTCGCCCCATTGCAGGAAGGATGTGCAAGGCTTTGGAGAGGGTGCAGAGGAGGTTTACCAGAATGCTGTCTTGGATTGGAGGGCGTTAGCTGTAAGGAGAAACAATAGACAATAGACAAAAGGTGCAGGAGAAGGCCATTCGGCCCTTCGAGCCAGCACCGCCATTGAATGTGATCATGGCTGATCACACTGGACAAATTTGGATCCCAAAGAAACATCGCCTGTCCATTCCCTCCACAGATACTGCCTGACTTGCTGAGTTCCTCCAGCACTTTTTGTTTTTTTATTTTGCCCAAGATTCCAGCATCTGCAGTTCCTTGTACCTCCATTCCTGCTGGCCACGGTGCACAGAGTGATCTGCCTGGGTTTGGAGTCTAATAGCCCTGTCCCACGGTACGAGTTCATTCCAAGAGCTCTCCCGAGTTAAAAAAAAATCAAACTCGTGGTAAGCGCGGAGAATGAACGTAGCGGGTACGTCGGAGCTCGGGGGCGTCTCTTAGCGGCTCGTAACGCTAACGGCAGGCACTCGGGAAGACTCGCTAACGGCAGGTAAGCACGGGAAGACTCGTGAAGATTTTTCAACACGTTGAAAAATGCCCACGAGAGCCCCGAGTACCAACGAGCGGCCATTGCTGTAAATCTCCGAGTTCGAATCAGGGCAAACTCGGGTGAGCTCTTGGAATGAACTCGTACCGTGGGACAGGGGGTTAACTTGCCTCCATTCTTGGTCATTAATCACCGTGTCTCACGCCTTCCCAATTGCACTTTCTGGGAGCACGACTTGACCAATGCTTTTGGATGAGGTCAGGTGAAGGCGACACGATGGCACAGCCGGTAGAGTCGCTGCCTCACGACGCCGGAGACCCAGGTTCGATCCTGACCTCAACTGCTGTCCGTGTGGACATTTCCTCAATCAAGATTCAAGAGTGATTTATTGCTAAATGTATCAAAACGGAACAATGACATGTTTACAGGCAGCATCACAACAGGTTTGTAAACACGGTGCCCAATAAACAGAACAAACAAAAAATCTAATCAATTGTTTAAAAATTAATAAGAAAACCCAATATAGTACAAAGTCCCTAGTACAACAAAGGCAGTTCGTAGTTTGGAGTTTGGAGCCCAATAGCCTGATGGCTGTAGGGAAGAAGCTGTCCCTGAACCTGGACGTTACCGTTTTCAGGCTCCTGTACCTTCTCCCCGATGGCAGGGTTGAAATGAGACCTTGGCCAGGGTGGTGTGGGTCTCTGATGGCGCTGGCTGTCTTTTCGAGGCAGCGACTCCTGTCGTTCCCTTCGATGGTGGGGAGGTCAGTACCCGTGACGGACCGGGGCAGTGTCCACCATTATTTTATAATCTCCTTCGTTTCTGGGCGTTCGAGCTGCTGAACCCGGGCCCTGATGCAACTGGTCAGTATGTTCTCTACTGTACACCTGTAGAGATTTCGAGAGAGTATTCGTTGAGATACCCAAATCTCCTCGATCCTCTACGGAAACAGAGGCATGGATGGGCTTTCTTTATGATTGCTGTGTCCAGGTCAGATCTCTCCACCACTGACCCATTGATAAAGACAGATCTGTGGATCCTTGTCCTTCCTCTTCTAAAGTGAACAATCAGTTCCTTGGTTTTACTGACAGGGGGAGCAAGGTTGCTGTTCTGGCATCGATGGTCAGCATTGACTCGGTGGGCCGAAGGGCCTATTTCCGTGCTGAATCTCTAAACTCAATAGATATTTTTCAAGTGGAGATTGACAGATTCTTGATTAGTCACGACCATACAGGCGACATGTCGCGGGGTGAAGCCTGTACGGTCGTGAGTAGTCGCCCAACCTTGTTCTGGTCGCCGCTGGATTTTCAACATGTTGAAGATTTCCGGTGACCTGCAACGACCTATAACAGGTGCCGGCAGTCGCCGAAAAAGTTGCATAAGTGGGACAGGCCCTTTAGGGTGCCAGGAGTTAGAGGGAGAAGGGAGGAGAATGGCGTTGAGGTGAAGAGATAGACCAGGCATGATTGAATGGCGGAGTAGACTTGATGGGCCGAATGGTCTTATTCTGCTCCAGGAACTTATGAACTAATAGCCTCGGCAAGGCCAGCAGCATAATCAAGGACGAGTCGCACCCCGGTCACTCCGTCCTCTCCCCTCTCCCATCTGGAAAAAGGTGTAGAAGTGTGAAAACGCACAGCTCCAGATTCAGGACAGTTTCTTCCCGACTGTCATCAGGCAACTGAACCATCCGACCACAACCAGAGAGCGGTGCTGAACCACTACATACCTCATCGTTGATCATCGGACCATCTTTGATCAGACTTTGCTGGCTTTACCTTGCATTAAACGCCATTCCCTTATCGTGTATCCGTACATTGTAAATGGCTTGATTGAAATCATGTATTGTCTTTCTGCTGACTGGTTAGCATGCACCAAAAACGTTTCACTGTACCTGACACGTACGGTTGCTAACTGACCCGTATTAGCCGGAACATCCCTAATTTGGGCTAAATTGGTTTGTCCCGTACAGGACCGCCCTTGTCCCATATTTGACCGCTACTACTCGGGTCGAGGGGACTGTCAGGTCGGAGCGCCTCGTCCGGCCCCGCCTCACCCGTCCCGACATAGTGCAGCCCATGGAGTGCAGCAGCAGCAGCGCCTCGCCCGTGGCCCCGTCGGTCAGCAGCCCGGCCACCATCGGACCTTCGGACCTTCGCTTACTGCCGACACCACCACCACCCCTCCTTCTCACGGCCGATCATTGGCTCATGAGTTGGATGGGGCGACCGACTTTGTGCGTGACATCGCGCGGCCCGGGCAAAAACTCCTCAGCTGGCCCCGCCGGCTGGACTTTGTGTGCCGTCCAGCACTCGGTCCGAGTCGGTCAACAAATTGCCATCGGGAATTTGTCTCATATTTTGACCTTTTGCCCCTTATTTGGGAGTGAGAACGTTGGCAACCCTACTGGCACATGACAATAAATGAAACTGAAAGTGAAACTGAAAGTGAAACTGAAAGTGAAACAAACTGAATGGTGATTACGGTTATTGCTCCTTGTGGCGCTGTTTCCTTGGCACTTTAACGGCAGCATGGAGATCTGAGTACAGGATGTGGAGACGGTGTGATCATCTGCAGAGTGGGAGCAGGAAGAACAGCAAGTGCCTCAATCAGTGGACAAAACAAGACCAACTGGTCATATATCACTTGCTCCGTTTAACGTCATACAGCAGATTTGGATTAATGCAAACGCCAGCTTTAGTTACAGTATCTTCCTCCATTAGTGAGTCCAGATTTGGATCTTCCAAGCAGATGGATAAGATTTTTTTCCCATATCCGATTTTCATGGATGGCCATAAGGGATTAACATATTGTGTAGGAAGGAACTGCAGATGCTGGTTTAAATCGAAGATAGACACAAAATGCTGGAGTAACTCAGCGGGGCAGGCAGCATCTTCAGCCTGAAGAAGGGCCTCGACCCGAAACGTCACCCTTTCCTTCTCTCCAGAGATGCTACCTGTCCCGCTGAGTTACTCCAGCATTTTGTGCCTAGGATTAACATATGTTGAGCGCTGAGCCTGCACTCACTTGGATTTTAGAAGGATGATGGGTGCCCACATTGAAACTTACCGAATGGTGAAAGACCAAGATAGAGTGGATGTGGAGAGGTTGGTTCCACTGGTGGGAGAGTCTAGGACTAAAGGTCAGAGCCTCAGAATTAAAGGACGCTCTTTTAAGAAGGAGATGGGAAGGAATTTCTTTAGTCAGAGTGTGGTAAATCTGTGGAATTCTTTGCCACAGAAGGCGGTGGAGGCTGTCAATAGATATCTTTCAGGCAGAGATAGAGAGATTCTTGATTAGTATGGGTGTCAGAGGATATGGGGAGAAGGCAGGAGAATGGGGTTGAGAGGGAGAGATAGATCAGCCATGATTGAAAGGTGGAGTAGACTTGATGGGCCGAATGGCCTAATTCTGCTCCTCTCCTCTACATTCTCCCTGTGGCCGCCTGGGTTTTCTCCGGATGCTCCGGTTTCCTCCCATACCCCAAAGACGTGCGCGTCTGTCGATTAATTGGCTTAGGTAAGATTGTAAATTGTCCATAGAATGTAGCATATTGCTAGCATACGGGGTGATCGATGCTCAGCATGGGCTTGGTGGGCTGAAGGGCCTGTTTCCATGCTGTGTGTCTATAGTCTGAAGTCTAAAGACCATATGGGTTTCACAAGGTCATAAGTGTTGGACAATAGACAATAGGTGCAGGAGTAGGCAGGCCATTCAGTCCTTTGAGCCAGCACCACCATTCACTGTGATCATGGCTTATCATCCACAATCAGTACCCCGTTCCTGCTTTCTCCCCATATTCCTTGACTCCACTATCTTTAAGGGCTCTATCTAACTCTCTCTTGAAAGCATCCAGTGAATCGGCCTCCACTGCCTTCTGAGGCAGAGAATTCCATAAATTCACAACTCTCTGTGTGAAAATGTTATCCCTCATCTCAGTTCTAAATGGCTTACCCCTTATTCTTAAACTATGGCCCCTGGTTCTGGACTCCCCCAACATTGGGAACATGTTTCCTGCCTCTAGTGTGTCCAATGCCTTAATAATCTTATATGTTTCAAAGGTTATATGTTAGGAGCAGAATTAGGTTATTCGGCCCATCAAGTGTACTCCACCATTCGATCATGGCGGATCTATCTCTCCCTCCCAACCCCATTCTCCTGCTGCCTCCCAATAACCCCTGAAACAAGTACTAATCAACAATCTATCTACCTCTGCCTTAAAAATATCAATTGGCGGTCTCCACAGCCTTCTGTGGCAAAGAATTCCACAGATTCACCACCCTCTGACTGAAGGGATTCCTTCCCATCTTCTTAAAGGAACATCCTTTAATTCTCAAGGAGGACAAAACTGCTGGAGAAACTCAGCAGGTGAGGCAGCATCTATGGAGCGAAGGAATAGGTCACGTTTCGAGTCGAGACCCTTCTTCAGTCGACCCGAAACGTCACCTATTTCCTTCGCTCCATAGATGCTGCCTCACCCGCTGAGTTTCTCCAGCATTTTTGTCAACCTTCGATTTTTCCAGCATCTGCAGTTCTCTTTTAATCCTTTAATTCTGAGGCTATGACCTCCAGTCCTAGACTCTCCTCTCCCACTAGTGGAAACATCCTCTCCACGTCCACTCTGTCCAGGCCCTTCAGGTCACTTCGGTTTCCTCCCACATCGCCAAAGACGTGCGGGTCTGTGTTTCTGGTCAATTTTCCAGCATCTGCAGTTCCTTGTGTCTCTGTGACTCTACCCTGCAGATTGCCAAAGGATTATATCATCACCAGTGAACGGAAGACATTATCATTGCTTCTTTGCAATCGACTTCTCCTGTCTTTTTGTTTTCACTTTAGCTGTTGCTTTCTTTGTACTGACTCAAGATAAAGAAATGGTTTTTGCTTTTCCAGCCCAGCATTGGGAGCACCCTCCAGGAATGGTGTAAACTGACATTCGCAGAGAACTGCTAGTTCCCTGGTGATAACATCCTGTACAGTGTTGTGACTTTTTGTTCGGCACTAATAAAATACGCTAACCGTAATCTTTTGGAAAAACAAAATCAAATGACTGAATTGAAATTCAATGCGGCAATAAAATGTATTTACATTGCTTTATTAACCCTAAAGAAAAGTCATTAAAAAAAGCTCACACTGAGCCAAAATGTAATTGCTTCAAAAAAACCAAGTGGCTTAAAATTATTTGCATGTTTGAACGTAGAAATTAATTGACTGGTTTGCAGATGTTGTGTTTATCATATGTGTCACAATTCACAAATCTGACATACAAAATATTTGGAGTTTAGAAATACAGCATGGAAACAGGCCCACCGAGTCCGCTCCGACCAGCGATCACCCCGTACACTAACACTATTCTACACACTAGGGACAGTGTTTACAGCTTTTTACCAAAGCCAATCAAACTACAAATCTGCATGTCCATGTTACTTCCATATAACAACCATATAACAATTACAGCACGGAAACAGGCCATCTCGGCCCTTCAAGTCCTTGCCGAACAACTTTTTTCCCTTAGTCCCACCTGCCTGCACTCATACCATAACCCTCCATACCCTTCTCATCCATATGCCTATCCAATTTATTTTTAAATGATACCAACGAACCTGCCGCCACCACTTCCACTGGAAGCTCATTCCACACCGCTACCACTCTCTGAATAAAGAAGTTCCCCCTCATGTTACCCCTAAACTTCTGTCCCTTAATTCTAAAGTCATGTCCTCTTGTTTGAATCTTCCCTATTCTCAAAGGGAAAAGCTTGTCCACATCAACTCTGTCTATCCCTCGCATCATTTTAAAGACCTCTATCAAGTCCCCTCTTAATCTTCTGCGCTCCAGAGAATAAAGACCTAACTTATTCAACCTATCTCTGTAACTTAGCTGTTGAAACCCAGGCAACATTCTAGTAAATCTCCTCTGTACCCTCTCTATTTTGTTGACAATGTTTAGGTATGTTACAAAACTTACCTTTAGCGGCGCTGCACTTCTGCCGCTCCCCGTGTGTGCGACTTTCGCGCCTTGCAGAGGGGGGCGGGCTTAAAGTGCCGTTTTTCCACAGGCCTGGATAATCGGTGAATGTCGGGCGATTTGGTTGCTGAAGAAAAATCGCTCCGACATTTAATGAATGGTGGTATTTTTAAATTACTCTAGATTATTTATTAACTAGAGTAATTTAAAAATCACCTTCAAAAGCCGTGACCGCAGACAACCGGAAGCATTTTGCGTAGGGGAGAAAAAAAGGTAAATACTTTATTTTTATATTAAAAGTTGGTTTTTCGGGAGGCATTAATAATATTTTTATGTTGCGAAATGGGGTCCCCAAAAAATGTATGAACCCCCAGTATTTTCCCCCCGACTTCACCGCTAACCGCAACGTTCCAATCCACCGCATTCCGCTAAAACCCACTCGCTAGTTGATTTAAATGGCCATTAATTTACAGGCATTAAACACTAAATTCCTTCCATTTGGCCCAGAAATTCATGAAAATGAGATTTAAAAATTATGTTATATTGTGGATTATTGTGTGAATGTTATTTGGACACTTAGGCAATTTTAAAAAAGTTTATCTTTTCTTAAGAAATTGATAGATGTTTAGATCTACTTATTGAATTTTGTAATTAGCTACAATTAGATAACTAACTAATTATATGCTTTAATTTCAGGTAATCCAAGTAAGATTGTTTAATATTTGTTTCAGAATGCTTCAATCTATAATAACTGAAAATTTCATTGAGTTCTCTTAATTTTTAAGAATGTTATGGACTTTTAACTTTTCCAGATCACAGCTTTTGATTTAATTCAATTGAAAGGCAATGGGAAGCTAGATGCTCATTTCCGAGCATGAAAATGGCCATAACTTTCTTAATACTGAAGATATGAAAGTAAATTAGGTATCAAATTAAACTTCTTTTTATGCTTTATCTCATGGGATAAATTGCAGACTTGATTTTTTAAATCTCAAAATTTTGCAACATTGCTACAATGTTACTTCCATGTTACATTCCATGTTACTCTCAATAACTAAGCCACGACACAAATATTTCTTTGGAGCGCAGAAGGTTAAGGGGGGACTTGATTGAGGTCTTTAAAATGATGAAAGGGATAGACAGAGTTGACGTGGATAAGCTTTTCCCATTGAGGGTAGGGAAGATTCAAACAAGAGAGCATGACATGAGAATTAAGGGACAGAGGTTTTGGGGTAACATGAGGGGGAACTTCTTTACTCAGAGAGTGGTGGCTGTGTGGAATGATCTTCCAGCAGAAGTGGTGGAGGCAGGATCGATTTTAACATTTAAAAGTAAAGTGGATAGGTATATGGACGGGAAGGGAATGGAGGGGTATGGTCTGAGTGCAGGTAGATGGGACTAGGGGAAAATAAATGGTCGGCACGGACTGGAAGGGCCGAGAGGGCCTGTTTCCGTGCTGTAATGGTTATATGGTTATATGTCATTGGAGTGTGCGAGGAAACCGGAGCACCCGGAGAAAACCCACGCGGTCACAGGGAGAACGTACAGACTCCGTACAGACAGCACCTGTAGTCAGGATCGAACCCGGGTCTCGTGCGCTGCGAGGCAGCAACTCTACCGCTGCGCCACTGTTACCCAAAATATGACTTTAAAATGATTTGCATGTTTGAATCTAGAATTTCATTGACTGATTTGCAGATTTAGTGTTTATTGCAAATTGGAGAAAAAAAAACAAAATTCTCATGTATAATATACAAGAACTTAAATTGATTTCTAAATAAATGTATTAATGAGAATATTTGGCGTGCTAGGTTTGCACATGCAGAAAACAATTGTTAAGTGAACAAATACTGATGAGGATGTTTTTTTTAAATTACTATTGCACAGATAGTTATGCCTTATAATTATTCCTGACAATTACAGCAGATTAGGCAAGACATTGTCTAGTCAGTTTATGCAGTCTAGTTACTGTAAACCCCGATCCGCCCTACACATGAAGTACAGTTTAGGATTGGAATAGGAATAGGAATAGATTGGAATGTGGGCGTCACGGTGGCGCAGCGGTAGACTTGCTCCCGGGATTTGATCCCGACCTCGGGTGCTGCCAGTTTGTGCATTCTCTTATCGAGCCTTCTAGAAGGATCTGATGGAAACATATCAATTTCTTCAGAGATTGGACGGGCTAGATGCAGGAAATATGTTCCCGATGTTGGGGGAGTCCAGAACCAGGGGCCACAGTTTAAGAATGAGGGGCAGGCCATTTAGGACTGAGATGAGGAACATCTTTTTCACCCAGAGAGTTGTGAATCTGTGGAATTCTCTGCCACAGAAGGCAGTGGAGGCCAATTCACTGGATGTTTTCAAGAGAGAGTTCGATACAGCTCTTAGGGCTAACGGAATCAAGGGATATAGGGTGAAGGCAGGAACGGGGTACTAATGTTGGATGATCTGCCGTGGTCATATTAAATGGCGGTGCTGGCTCGAAGGTCCGAATGGCCTACTCCTGCACCTATTTTCTATGTTTCTATGTCTCCCTGTGACCGCGTGGGTTTTCTCCGGGTGCTCTGGTTTCCTCCCACACTCCCAAGACGTGCAGGTTTGTAGGTTAATTGGCTTCTGGCAATGGTAAATAGTCCCTAGTGTGTGTAAGGCGGTGCTGGAGTACGGGGTGATCGCTGGTCAGCACGGGCCGGAGGGCCTGTTTCCCCGCTGTATCTCCGAAGGTCTGAGGTAAAGTCGTCGGAGAATCTGACTGGCAGAAAATAAATGGACAAAAATAAATTTTTCTCATCTGCAAACCACTAATAAATTATTGCTCGATACAAGCGACAACAACAACTTCCAGGAAAATCCTGCGATCAACACAGAAGGGGATTTGTTTTCCGTAAGAGAAACATTTTCACTAAGAAGCACGTCGGATCAGAAGAATGTAAGCTAGTTTTTAAAAAAAAAACAAATCAAATCTGCAAACATTTTGTACGAACAGTAGTTATTTTACTGGGTTGATATAACTTTATGGTCTGTGTTTCCAGTTTCCCGTCACTGGAGCATTAAAGCCAACACCTTAAAATAATGGATTGCTGCTTTGCAATTTAGTCAAGTGGAAAATTCCATGTTACTATCAATAACTAAGCCACCACACACATATTTCAAAGGACAGGTTAATATCACAAAGAGTACAGCACATATACCTTCATATGATAATCGCATACAGCTTGTTCCTGATTTGCATTCATTCAATAGTCAGCCACCTACAGTTCCCACTTAGCCCTGACTTGTTTTACTGCCTGCAGAGGTTGTTTATTGAAAAAAAGAATGTCAGTTCAACCCGCAGGATTAAAGGTTTGTTTTTGGACTGGAGCAAGATTTATTAACCCCTCCGTGACTGCATGCTAAAGGATAGATCCTGCTGGAGGCTTAATGGCCGGTCTGATGGTTTAAAAATGACAATGGGTTTAGTTTAAGAAAGAACTGCAGATGCTGGAAAAATCGAAGGTGGACAAAAATGCTGGAGGAACTCTGCGGGTGAGGCGGCATCTATGGAGAGAAGGAAATAGGCGACGTTTCGGGTCAAGGGTCGCCTATTCCTTCTCTCCATAGATGCTGCCTCACCCGCAGAGTTCCTCCAGCATTTTTGCCTCCCTTGGGTTTAATTTAGTTCAGTTTTAGGGATACAGCGTGGAAACAGGCCCTTCGGCCCACCGAGTCCGCGCCGACCAGCGATCCCCGCACATTAACACTACCCTACACACGTGAGGGACAATTTACATTTTATACCAAGCCAATTCACCTACAGACCCGCACGTCTTTGGTGTGTGGGAGGAAACCGAAGATCCCCACGTAGGTCACGGGGAGAACGTACAAACTCCGAACAGACAGCGCCCGTAGTCAGGATCGAACCCGGGTCTCTGGCGCTGTGAGGCAGCAACTCTACCGCTGCGCCACCGTGCCACCCCGGGTCTGGGCAAACGTGGGTTAAAGTGGACAGTCAAAACCATGAGCTGCAGGCGCTGAGTTACAGAAGCAGACACAGAGGGCTGCAGGGAAAATGCTGGGAACTATAGGCCAGTGAGCTTAACGTCTGTAGTTGGAAAGTTACTGGAGAGTATTCTGAGGCACAGGATATACGGGCATTTGGATGGGCAAGAGCTGATAAGGGATAGTCGGCACGGTTTTGTATGTGGGAGTTCGTGTCTCACAAATCTGATTGAATTTTTTGAAGACGTGACCAAAAAGGTCGATGCAGGCAGAGCTGTAGATGTTGTGTACATGGATTTCAGTAAGGTGTTCGACAAGGTTCCGCATGGTAGGCTGCTCTGGAAGGTTAGATTGTATGGGATCCAAGGAGCGATAGCTGAATGGATGGCAAATTGGCTCCATGGAAGGAAGCAGAGGGTGATGGTGGGAGGTTGCTTCTCGGACTGGAGGCCTGTGACTAGCGGTGGGCCTCAGGGTTCGGTTCTGGGTCCGTTACTTTGTCATCTACATCCATGATTTGGTTGAGAACATACAGGGCAAGATTAGCAAGTTTGCTGATGATACAAAAGTGAATGGTTTTGCAGATAGTGAAGATAGTTGTGAATGATTGCAGCAGGATCTGGATCGATTGGCCAGGTGGGCGGAGGAATGGTTGATGGAATTTAATACAGAGTAGTGTGTAGTGTTGCGTTTTGGGACATCGAACAAGGGCAGGACCTACACAGTAAATGGTAGGCCTCTGGGTAGTGTTGTAGAGCAGAGGGATCTAGGAGAACAGGTGCATGGTTCCTTGAAGGTGGAGTCGCAGGTAGATAAGTTGGTCAAAAAGGCTTTTGGTACTTTGGCCTTCAACAGTCAGAGTATTGAGTATAGAAGTTGGGAGGTCATATTGCAGTTGTATAAGACGTTGGTGAGACTTCATTTAGAATATTGTGTTCTGTTCTGGGCACCATCTTATAGGAAAGATATTGTCAAGCTTGAAAGGGTTCAGAAAAGATTTACAAGGATGTTGCCAGTACTAGAGGGTGTGAACTACAGGGAGAGGTTGAGTAGGCTGGGTCTCTATTCCATAGAGTACAGGAGGATGAGGGGTGATCTTATAGAGGTGTACAAAATCATGAGAGGAATAGATCGGAGAGATGCACAGAGTAGGGGAATTGAAGACCAGAGGACATCGGTTTAAGGTGAAGGGGAAAAGATTTAATAGGAATCCGAGGGGGTAACTTTTTCACACAAAGGGTGGTGAGTGTATGAACAAGCTGCCAGACGAGGTAGTTGGGACAGGGACTATCCAAACATTTAAGAAACATGGTTCATGGATAGGACAGGTTTGGAGGGATTTGGGCCACGCGCATGCAAGTGGGACGAGTGTAGCTGGGACATTGTTGGCTGGTGTGGGCAAGTTGGGCCGGAGGGCCAGTTTCCACACTGTATCACTCTGTGACCCACCCGTGCCGGAGTGGCTGGCTCTGGCGTTGTCGGGCAGCAGCTCCACCCGCTGCACCACTGTGCCGCCCCTCTCCAAGGTGGAGCATCATGGGAACCGCTGTGGACGGGATGAGCGCCAGAATGTTTTGACTTGGAGCTCATAGAGTCATACAGCACGGAAACAGGCCCTTCGGCCCAACACATCCATGCCTTGACTAGTCCGGGTGTCAGGGATTAAGGGGAGAAGGCGGGAGAACGTGGTTGAGAGGGAAAGATAGATCAGCAATGATTGAATGGGGGAGTAGTATTGATGGGCCAAATGGCCTAAATCTCCTCCTATGACTTATGAACTTATTCTGACCAAAGTGCCCCATCTAAGCTAGTCCCATTATAACCATATAACCATATAACAATTACAGCACGGAAACAGGCCTTCTCGGCCATTCCAGTCCGTGCCGACCTTTATTTTCCCCTAGTCCCATCTACCTGCACTCAGACCATACCCCTCCATTCCCTTCCTGTCCATGTACCTATCCACTTTACTTTTGAATGTTACAATCGATCCTGCCTCCACCACTTCTGCAGGAAGATCATTCCACACAGCCACCACTCTCTGAGTAAAGAGGTTCCCCCTCATGTTACCCCTAAACTTCTGTCCCTTAATTCTCATGTCACGCCCTCTTATTTGAATCTTCCCTACCCTCAATGGGAAAAGCTTATCCACGTCAACTCTGTCTATCCCTTGCATTAACTTGCATTCGGCCCATATCTTTCTAAACCTTTCCTATCCATGTGCAGTACCTGTCCCAGCCTTACAGTCCCAGCCCCAACTACCTCCTCTGGCATTCGTTCCATACGCACACCAACCTTTGTGTGACAAAGTTGCCCCTCAGCATCCCGCTAAATCTTGCCCCCGTCACCTCAAGCAGTCACGGAAAGCTGAAGAAAAGACATCTTGGCAAAAGCACAAAGCATGGAACACCACCAATCCTTCAAACTGATTCAACTGCCTTTAAAATTAGACCCAGAGCTTCCCTCTTACTGAGTGGCCAGAGAAACAACTGTTTTCTTTTTCAATGTTACACTTGCAGAAAGACCAAAACAGAACTGGACAACTCGGCACGGTGGCTCAGCGGTGGAGTTGCTGCCTCACAGCGCCGGAGACCCGGGTTTGATCTGGACCTTGGGTGCTGTCTGTGCAGAGTTTGCACGTTCTCCCTGTGACCGCGTGGGTTTTTTTACGAGTGTTCCAGTTTCGTAAATTCATACGTTTTTCAAGTTAAAAGTTAAGTTAAGGAGCTGAATTAGGCCATTCGGCCCATCAAGTCTACTCCGCCATTCAATCATGGCTGGTCTCTCTCTCTCTCCCCCTCTCAACTCCATTCTCCCGCCTCCCCCCCATAACCTCTGACACCTCTGACATTAATCAAGAATCCTTTTCATTGAAGAATACGTGTTAATGAAGTCCCACCTCATCCTTCTCAACTCCAGCGAGTACAGGCCCGGTGCCATCAAACGCTCATCACATGTTCAGCCAATACTTCCACATTCCAAAGACGTACAGGTTTGTAGGTTAATTGGCTTCTGTAAATTGTCCCTAGTGTATAGAATAGATACATAGAAAACAGGCGCACAGGGGTAGGCCATTCAGCCCTTTGAGCCAGTAACGCCATACTATATGATCATGGCTGATCATCCAAACTCAGTACCCCGTTCCTGCTTTATCCCCACATCCCCTGACTCCGTTAGCCCTGTGAGCTATATCTCACTCCTTGATACGATAGAACTAGCCAACGGGCAATCGTTAGTCAGCATGGACTCGGTGGGCCGAAGGGCCTGTTTCCACCTTACATTTGTAAACTAAATCCAAAGGTGTAAGTGGAGGAATCCAAGATGCAAATGTGCCTGCATGACAAATAGTGAAAATTAATGTGCTCTACCCTGCCTGAAAAGATTTGCATGAAAACAGACTGAGCTTGGTTTCAAAATATACCCTTCAATTTTTATGAAACACCCTGAGAATCAACAGCCATGTTGCTGGTACAACTTGTGCCTCGGTACACGTGACAACCAACTAAACTAAACTGTACTGAACTCATGTTGTGGACTTATAGTAAAATATGATGACTTATGCAAACCGAATGCAAAGCTTCTCAGATTTTGCAGTTTAACTGTAATTTGTGGTATAAAAGCCCTCGGTTATTTTTTTAAAAATTGTATCAAACTAGCAAAGAGCAAATTAGTAAAATGGAACAAAGAACATTGAAGGTAAAACAGTGCCGCACAGGAGCAGACCCTCCCGCCCACGATGTCCGTGCCGAACATGACGGAAATCTATAGACAATAGGTGCAGGAGTAGGCCATTTGGCCCTTCGAGCCAGCACCGCCATTCAATGTGATCATGGCTGATCATCCACAATCAGTACCCCGTTCCTGCCTTCTCCCCATATGCCTTAACTCCGCTATCCATAGGAGCTCTATCTAACACTCTCTTGAAAGCATCCAGAGGACCAGCCTCCACCGCCCTCTGAGGCAGAGAATTCCACAGACTTACAACTCTCTTGTGTGAAAAAGTTTTTCCTCGTCTCCGTTCTAAATGGCTTACCACTTATTCTTAAACTATGGCCCCTGGTTCTGGACTCCCCCAACATTGGGAACATGTGTCCTGCGTCTAGCATATCCAAACCCTTAATAATCTTATATGTTTCAATAAGATCCCCTCTCATCCTTCTAATCTCCTCTGCCTGCACGTGATCCATTCCCTGCATTTCCAAGTGGCAGTCTAAAAATGTAGGAAGGAACTGCAGATGCTGATTTAAACCGTAGATAGACACAAAAAGCTGGAGTAACTCAGCGGGTCAGACAACACTGGAGAAGATGCTGTCTGACCTGCTGAGTTACTGTAGATTTTTGTGTCTATCTACGGTTTAAATAGGAGTGGCTCGACCCAAAACATCGCCCATTCATAGAAACATAGAAACATAGAAATTAGGTGCAGGAGTAGGCCATTCGGCCCTTCGAGCCTGCACCGCCATTCAATATGATCATGGCTGATCATCCAACTCAGTATGCCGTACCTGCCTCCTCTCCATACCCTCTGATCCCCTTAGCCACAAGGGCCACATCTAACTCCCTCTTAAATATAGCCAATGAACTGGCCTCAACTACCCTCTGTGGCAGAGAGTTCCAGAGACCCACCACTCTCTGTGTGAAAAAAGTCCTTCTCATCTCAGTCCTAAAGGATTTCCCCCTTATCCTTAAGCTGTGACCCCTTGTCCTGGACCTCCCCAACGTCGGGAACAATCTTCCTGCATCTAGCCTGTCCAACCCCTTAAGAATTTTGTAAGTTTCTATAAGATCCCCTCTCAATCTCCTAAATTCTAGAGAGTATAAACCGAGTCTATGCAGTCTTTGTTCATAAGACAGTCCTGTCCAAAGATGCTGTCTGACCCGCAGAGTTACTCCAGCTTTTGGTGCCTATCTACGGTCTTTAAAAGGTCGCCATCATATCTGTCCCCACCGGTATGTTCCAGTCACTCACTACCCTCTGTGGAAATGAAAACTTGCCCCGGATATCTCCTTTCAACTTTGCTCCTCTCACCTTAGTTTTTGGATGTCCACAAAAGAGGTTTTGTGCAAGTCTATACATCCATGTTGCAAGGGATTGCTTTCGGAGAAAAAAGTCCATATCGCGATTTTTCTGGAGTAGAAAGGAAATGCCATTCGTGTTGATTTATTTACATTTTTTCCCCCCGCATAAATACAGTGAGAACGGATTTAATGAAAGGGGCAATGTTTAAAGCAGATGTGTGGCGCACATTTCTTTACACACAGGGTGGTGGGGGTCTGGAACATGTTGCCAGGGGTGGTGGTGGGAGTGGTTACAACAGTGGCATTTAAGAGACTCTTGAATAGGCACATGAAAATACAGGGAATGGAGGGATATGGATTATGCAAAGTCTGATAAGGTTTGGTCTTGTTTGGCTCGGGCTCAGTGAGCCAAAGGGCCTGCATTGATGCGTAGGAAGGGACTGCAGATGCTGGTTTACATCGAAGATAAGACACAATATGTTGGAGTAACTCAGCGAGCCAGGCAGCATCTCTGGAGCGAAGGAATGGGTGACGTTTCGGTTCGAGACCCTTCTTCAGGCATGTACATATCTGATTTTATTTTTTCACTCAGAATCACTTCTTTCAATTTCACCGATGGAATTCTGTTTTGGTTTTCCTGTAGATGTGTGATTGAAATTGGTACGGGTGTCAAAAGTTACGGGAAGATGACTGGAGAATTGGATTGAGCGGGAAAGTGAGATCAGCCACAATTGAATGGCAGAGTAGACTCGATGGGCTGAATTACCTACTTCTGCTCCTTTGACTTGCAGTAGGAACGTACGAAATAAAACCTTATGAATTCTGTAAGGCCGAACTTCAGGGAAGGACAACACAAAGTGCTAGTGTAACTCAGTGGGTCAGGCAGCATCTCTGGAGAACATGGACTGGGGGATTAAATACAACTGGACAGCCTGCGCTGTGGTTTCCCAGGTGACTATTTCAATGCACCATGTTTCAGCTTGATCAGGCTTCAAAACGGGTCGAGCAAACAAATTTATTTCCACGATTTATGAAACAGTTTCTCAACCACATGTGCAGGTGAGATGATTATCAATTGTGCATCAAACTGCCCTCAGAATTTTTAACCGTTTATCCGATCTCTTTGCGTTGCAGTGTGTTTTCTTTGGGCATCTCTGCTCAATGGGTGATTTTTTTGCACGAATCAATAAATCTCCCAAAGTTTTTCCTTATTAACCATTCATAACATAACTGGTTCAAATAAATCTTAAATTGTCCTGAATTAATTCGGAGCTTCTTCCTCCCACCTTTTCCTGCATTAAGGCTTCACTAGATTAATTTTAAATCAAAGGTTTTTGAGTCCACCTTTATGTTTTACTTAAATGTCAAGCATGCAAACATAACCTTGCACTTGGGCAGTCACGGTGGCGCAGCGGTAGAGTTGCTGCCTTACAGCGAATGCAGCGCCAGAGACCTGGGTTCGATCCCGGCTACGGGTGCTGTCTGTACGGAGTTTGTACACCCTCCCCATGACCTGCGTGGGCTTTCTCCGATATAGACAATAAACACTAAGTGCAGGAGTAGGCCATTTGGAGCCAGCACGGCCATTCAATGTGATCATGGCTGATCATCCCCAATTAGATCTTCGGTTTCCTCCCACACTCTAAAGACGTACAGGTTTGTAGGTTCATTGGCTTGGACTAACATGTAAAATTGCCTATTGTGCGTGTAGGATAGTGTTAGTGTGCGGGGGTGGCTGGTCGGCGCGGTCCCGGTGGGCGGAAAGGCCTGTTTCCGCACCATATCTCTGAACTAAATTAAGAGGCAAAGTTTATGGTGAGGGAGACAAAGTCTGATGGAAGAGGGGCAAAGTTCAAGGTGAGGGGACACAGTTTTAGGTGAGAGGGGACAAAGGTGGAAGGGTCAAAGTTTTGGTTGAGAGCAGAGAGAGTTAAAGGTGAAAGGGATTAGTTAAGGTGAGAGGGGCAAAGTTTTAGGTGAGACGGGCAAATTGAAAGTAAAATTAAAGTATAAGTTGAGAGGGACAAAGTTAAGGTGGGGGGGGGGCAACGTTTATGGTGAGAGGGGCAAACTTGAAAGGAGCAAGTTTTTTAACACAGTGGCGAGTGAGCGCCTTGAATGAACACGTTACTGAGGGCGATGGTTGAAGCAGATGAGAATAGTGGAGTTTAAAATACTGACAAATGGATATGCGGGGAATGGCAGCCTCATGTGAGACGAAGGGCCTGTTTTTGTGCTGTTCTGTTCTCTGTCCTATAATTTATAGTCTGCCGATTGTGTGGCATGAGTTAGGATGACCACATGACCGCCGCTGAAGTACGACATTATGTGGGATGTGTGGCTACGTGACAAGCTGCTGGTGTGACTCAAATGAAGGGAAAATGCGAGGAGCAGACGTGTTCTCACATGTGGGAGTCAGAAACAAAAATAGACTAATTCAACCAGTCTGTTCCTGACCTGGTTGGTAATTGAACAGTGGGTGTAGAGAAGCAAGCGCACGTCTCCTGTTCTGCCTAACCTCCAGACTTAGTCAATGCCGCTGTACCGTCACCTGTGTACTGCAGTGAAATTATTTTTGCATAGCTCACAACTTGCACAAATTTGCCATATTTACGCGCCGTTTACACCACATACAACGAGAACAAAAGGTGTGAGAAATTGTTCATTCTGGAGGGCCTGTCCCACTTGGCCGACATTTGAGCTTCATTTACGAGTTGTATGTAAAATAGGTCAAAGCGTTGTGACGCGTGGGGTGCGCATGGTGAGGCGTGGAATCGCATGCGGTGGCGCGCGATATATCTTGTGGCGCTCCGGGATTTCGTAGAGTAACAAAATCCTCATGCGCCACCTGCGTGATGTATCGCGTTCGCACGCTGGCGCCCCGACGTCTCACGCGTATCGCGTGGTGACGCATGGTTACGTCACCGTGCGTAACCACGTGTCGCCGGGTGCCGCAGGGTATTCTAATGACGTCACGCGCACCAGACGGCATGATGACGCGTGATATGCGCGTAACGACGTGTTTACATACGACGTGTAAATGAGGCGCAAATGGCAGCCAAGTGGGACAGGCCCCTTAAGGTCCACAGTGGCTTTGAGTTTAGTTTATTTTAGAGGTACAGCGCGGAAACGGGCCCTTACGCTCAGAGTCCGCACCGACCAGCGATCCCCGCACCTAACACTATTTTCCTACACACTAGGGACAATTTACACTTGTACCAAGACAAGTAACCTACAATCCTGTACGTCTTTGGAGTGGAGCAGCTGGTAGAGCTGTGGCCTCGCAGCACCAGAAATCCAGGCTTGATCCTGACCTCGGGTGCTGTCTGGGTGGAGTTTGCATGTTCTCCTTGTGGCCGCGTGGGTTTCCTCGCAGTGCTCTGGTTTCCTCCCACATCCCAAAGATGTGCGGGAGAGTAGTTCAATTGGCCTCTGTAAAATGTCCTGAGTGTGTAAGGCATGAAGTGGGATAACATAGAACTGGTGCGAATGGGTCATTTACACTAGGGACATGATAGTTAGTGTGGACTAGGTGGGCCGAAGGGCCCGTTGGCAGGCTGTATCTTTCAAACAGTTCAGTCCAGTTTATAATCATGTGCACCAAGATTTAGTGAAAAGCTTTTGTTTTGTTGATCAATCAACATGGTGTTTTGAACAAGAAAGAAAGTCATGTTAGATTTCAACCTCTTCCCAATTTGCATTTCACCTCCGAGGGGAATGGACCATGTGGAGGTTAGTTTAAAGTAGCCAGAAAAGGCAGCATACCAGAGGACTGGGAGAAATTCAGAGACCAGCAGAGAAGGACAAAGGGCTTGATTAGGAAAGGAAAAATAGATTATGAAAGAAAACTGGCAGGGAACATAAAAACTGACTGCAAAAGTTTTTATAGATATGTGAAGAGAAATAGATTAGTTAAAACAAATGTAGGTCCCTTGCAGTCAGAAACAGGTGAGTTTATCATGGGGAACAAGGATATGGCGGGCCAATTGAATAACTACTTTGGTTCCGTCTTCACTAAGGAAGACATAAATAATCTGCTGGAAATAGCAGGGGACCGCAGGTCAAAGGAGTACTTGAGTGAAATCCAGGTTAGTCGGGAAGTGGTGTTGGGTAAATTGAATGGATTAAAGGCCGATAAATCCCCAGGGCCAGATAGGCTGCATCCCAGAGTACTTAAGGAAGTAGCTCCGGAAATAGTGGATGCATTAGTGATAATCTTTCAAAACTCTTTAGATTCTGGAGTAGTTCCTGAGGATTGGCGGGTAGCAAACGTAACCCCTCTTTTTAAGAAGGGGGGGAGAGAGAAAACGGGGAATTACAGACCAGTTAGTCAGTTATTAAAGATGGGATAGCAGCACATTTGGAAAGTGGTGAAATCATTGGACAAAGTCAGCATGGATTTACGAAAGGTAAATCATGTCTGACGAATCTTGTGGAATTTTTCGAGGATGTAACTAGTAGCGTGGATGGGGGAGAACCAGTGGATGTGGTGTATCTGGACTTCCAGAAGGCTTTCGACAAGGTCCCACATAAGCGATTAGTATATAAACTTAAAGCATATGGCATTGGGGGTTCAGTATTGATGTGGATAGAGAACTGGCTGGCAAACAGGAAACAAAGAGTAGGAGTAAACGGGTCGTTTTCACAATGGCAGGCAGTGACTAGTGGGGTACAGCAAGGCTCAGTGCTGGGACCCCAGCTATTTACAATATACATAAATGATCTGGATGAGGGAATTGAAGGCAATATCTCCAAATTTGTGGATGACACTAAGCTGGGGGGCAGTGTTAGCTGTGAGGAGGAAGCTAGGAGAATGCAAGGTGACTTGGATAGGCTGGGTGAGTGGGCAAATGTTTGGCAGATGCAGTATAATGTGGATAAATGTGAGGTTATCCACTTTGGTGGCAAAAATAGGAAAACCGGCTACTATCTAAATGGTGGCCGATTAGGAAAAGGGGAGATGCAGCGCGACCTGGGTGTCATGGTACACCAGTCATTGAAAGTAGGCATGCAGGTACAGCAGGCGGTGAAGAAAGCCAATGGTATGTTAGCTTTCATAGCAAAAGGATTTGAGTATAGGAGCAGGGAGGTTCTACTTCAGTTGTATAGGGTCTTGGTGAGACCACACCTGGAGTATTGCGTACAAATTTGGAGTATTGGTCTCCAAATCTGAGGAAGGACATTATTGCCATAGAGGGAGTGCAGCGAAGGTTCACCAGACTGATTCCTGGGATGTCAGGACTGTCTTATGAACAAAGACTGCATAGACTCGGTTTATACTCTCTAGAATTTAGGAGATTGAGAGGGGATCTTATAGAAACTTACAAGATTCTTAAGGGGTTGGACAGGCTAGATGCAGGAAGATTGTTCCCGATGTTGGGGAGGTCCAGGACAAGGGGTCACAGCTTAAGGATAAGGGGGAAATCCTTTAGGACCGAGATGAGAAGGAATTTTTTCACACAGAGAGTGGTGGGTCTCTGGAACTCTCTGCCACTGAGGGTAGTTGAGGCCAGTTCATTGGCTATATTTAAGAGGGAGTTAGATGTGGCCCTTGTGGCTAAGGGGATCAGAGGGTATGGAGAGAAGGCAGGTACGGGATACTGAGTTGGATGATCAGCCATGATCATATTGAATGGCAGTGCAGGCTCGAAGGGCCGAATGGCCTACTCCTGCACCTAATTTCTATGTTTCATATCCAGCAGACATTGGGGGCTAAATGGCCTGTACCCGTGTTTTTTGTTTTTCCACCCAATCATCGAGCTGGACCTTAGACCGTGTTTCTGTGCTCAAAGATCCTGTTGCTCAAAGGGGCTACTGCCATCAACGAGTGCAGCTGATATCAATAGAGTCTTAGTCATTCAGCTGCAATTCCCCCCCCATTGACGAACAGTACACTGCAAGGGCCAGAAGCGAGCGGGCAAGATCATCTGTGACCCCTCTCACCCTGGCCACAAACTCTTTGAACCACTTCCCTCTGGAAGGCGACTCCGGACTGTCAAAGCTGCAACAGCCAGACATTAAAACAGCTTTTTTTCCCCACGAGTAATAGCTCTACTCAATAACCACAAATCTGTAGCCTCCTTTTGCTCTGGTATTTTATTTCATTCACATGTTTAATCAAGTGTTTCATTATTAATGTTTTATTCTTAATTGTTACTGTATGTCATGTTGTTACTTGCGAGCGGAGCACCAAGGCAAATTCCTTGTATATATACATACTTGGCCAACAAACTTATTCATTCAACATGGAAACATGCCCTTCAGCCCGACTTGCCTATGCTGACCAAGATGCCCCATCTACACTGGTCTCGCCTGTCTGTGCTTGGCCCATATCCCTCTAATCCTATGCACAGACACATCCAAAATTTGCCAATTTGCTTTGGTTGCCATAACGACCAAAAGCTTCCACCTTCATTAGGTCTCCACCAACTAAGTCAGGAAGGAACTCTGTTAATGTAGGCTAAGTACAGATTCCTGCAATGTGTCTTTATTTAATTCTGTCACTCAGTCAGAATTCTACAGCACGGAAACAGTCCCTTTTGCCCAAATCATCCACACCAACCAAGATGCCCTATGTCTCACCTACCCAAATTCCGTCTAAACCCTTCCTATCCATGTACCTGTTCAAACGCCTTTCAAATGCTGTAATAGTCTCAACTACCTGCCTCAACTACCTCCTCAGGCAGCTTGCTCCATATACCTACCACCCTCTGAGTGAAAAAGTTACCCCTCGCAACTTAAACCTCTGTTCTTTGATTCTGCGACCCTAGGTAAGACTGCACATTCATTTTATCTATTCCCCTCATGATTTTACACACCTCTATAAGATCACTCCTTAGCCTCCTGCACTCCAGGGAATAAAGTCTTAGCCTGCATAAATCCTCTCTCTATAGCTGAAGTCCTGGCAATGTCTGTGTAAATCCTCTGCACTCATTCCAGCTTAATGATACTTAACAGGGGAAAAAAATGGATGTCTATAGATTCTGCTGTTCAATGTTATTTGCACTAGCATTCTCTAATTTTGAATGAATCATAGACATTTTATTAATAGTATCAATGATTTTGTTGATATTTTATTGGCAGATCATAAATTTGATCTAGTTTGCTCATTATACTCATAGAAAGGAAATGCATTTTAATCACTCACCACGTACTTAAGGGGCAGACTGCCCTCTGGTGAGATAAAGCGGTGGTTTCTGGTTATAAAATGGAGACAAGAGACTGCATGGACTGAAATGCTGGAGTAAATCAGCAGGTCAGGTACCATCTGGGGAGGGAATGGACGGGTGATGTTTTGGGTCAGGTCCTTTCTTCAGACTGGTGACCCGAAATATTTCCCTGCAGATGCTGCCTGACCCGTTACTTCAGCACTACGTGTTTTTCTTGCTTGATTAAACATGTAATATAGTTTAGAGATACAGCGCGGAAACAGGTTCTTCGGCCCATCGGGTCCGCACCAACCAGCAATCCCCACACATTAACGCCACCTAACACATGTTAGGGACAATTTTACCAAGCCAATTAACCTGAGAAACCGGAGAAACCTCACGCAGGCCACGGGGAGAAGGCCTGTATAGACAGCGCCCGTAGTCAGGATCCAACCCGTGTCTCTGGCTCCGTAAAGCAGCAACTCTACCGCTGTGCCACCGTTTTACTACTTCCTTTTTGATGAGAATTGGATTTAGGGAGAGTAGACTTGGTGATCCAACACTCAAACTGTGGTCCACAAAACATCTTAAGAGGGAAATGAAGCAGACCAGACCTGGAGGGAACACACAAGATGCAAAAAAAAAGGCAGGATTGATGTGAAGGGGATGGGAGTTCTGCAATAAAAATCCCAAGTTGTATTCATATTACTGCGAAACATACAGACCAAACTGCAACAGGGGTAGCAGAGTCACGATCTCAAAATAAGATAAAGTAGAATTATTTTTTTTTATGACTGGCCGTTTACACAATTATGTCTTGAATAACAAAGCTATAAAAAGGAAGTTCAATGATAAAGTTGGGGCCAGAAACAAGCGATCGTGCCTTTAAAAAGGAATTTAAGACATGCAGGTTTTTGCAATGGTGTTTTCAACATATCAGATTTGTTCAGTTTGTTTAGTTTATTGTCACGAGTACCGAGGTACAGTGAAAAGCTTTTGTTGCATGCTAACCAGTCAGTAGAAAGACAATACGTGATTACAATTGAGCAATTACAGCAGCGTGGAGCGATTGGAATGTGACTGTAGATCTGCTTCTATGGCGAGCACGCAAAGTCATCGTCGACTTCAGGAAAAACCGGCACAGTCCCACACCACTTCACATCAATGACAGCGATGTGGAGGTGGTCACTAGCACTAAGTTCCTGGGGGTGCAGATCACCAACACTCTGACCTGGTCAAATAACATCTCATCAATAGTTAAGAGAGCGCAGCAGCGGTTGCACTTTCTGCGCCGGATGAGAAGAGCTCATCTCCCCCATCCCATCCTCACCACTTTCTACAGGGGCACCATAGGGAGTATTTTGACCAGCTGTATCTCTGTCTGGTTTGGGGACTGTAGAGCCTCCGACTGGAAGTCTGTGCAGAGAGTGGTGAAGACAGCGGAAAAAATCATTGGGACCTCTCTCCTCTCAATCGGGGATATTGCAACCAAACGTTGCGTGTCTAAGGCCAGCAGTATTATAAAAGACCCCACACATCTCCATCACGGACTGTTCACTCTGCTGCCCTCAGGCAAAAGATATCGTAGCATAAGGAGCAGAACATCAAGGTTCTGCAACAGCTTCTTCCCACGAGCCATCAGACTCCTGAATGCCATGTAATGGGCTGCCACCATTGTCTATTTATCCTTTTTATCCACGTTTATCATTCTGTTAATTATCGTGTGCACAGGGAGCCAAATGCAACGGAATTTCATTTGGAACTGCATATATCTATGTATTTCTAAATGACAATAAAGTTTGTTTGACTTTGACTTGACTTGGAAGTCTCCTGGGTTGGGCACCATCTTGGGAGCATTTCCGTCCAAAACTTACTATTATTGCAAAAGATAGACACAAAAAGCTGGAGTAACTCAGCAGGAGAGAAAGAGTGGGTGATGCTTTGGGTTAGGGAAAAGAGAAACAAAAGATATTGATGATGATGTAGAGAGATAAAGAACAAAGTATGAAAGATATGCAAAAACAGTAACGACGATAAAGGAAATGGGCCATAGTTAGCAGCTTGTTGGGTTAAAATGAGAAGCTGGTGCAACTTGGGTGGGGGAGGGATAGAGAAAGAGGGAATGGCAGGGTTACATGAAGTCAGAGAAATCAATATTTATACCACTGGGCTGTAAGTTGCCGAAGCAAAATGAGATACTGTTCCTCCAATTTGTGTCTAGGAGGAGACCTAGGACAGGAAGGTCTAAATGTGAACGGGAAGAATTAAAGTGTTTAGGAACCAGCAGATTCAGACGGACCGAGTGAAGGTGTTCAGTGAAATGATCGCCCAGTCTACGTTTGGGCTTGTCGATGTATAAGAGTCCAGATCTTGAACAATGGATACAGTAGATGAGGTTGGAGGAGGTGCAAGTGAACCGCTGCCTAACGTGAAAGTACTGTTGGGGTCCCAAAAAGAGGTAAAGGGCCAGGTGTTGCATCTTCTCCGGTTGGAAGGGAAGGTACCTGGGGAGGGGGTGGTTTTGGTGGGAAGGGATGAATATTGCAGGATGCATCTGAAATGTCAAATTTCAGGAGCCATACTTTAACCCCAGGGCTTCAGAGGCAGAGGAAAATGCACCTTAAAAACAAATAAAATGCAGTTGTTTAAAAAGTCTGTTGTGCTGGCCAGCATCACTGCAACCCAACTTACTCCATAAAAACACAATCGATTTCAAAATAACTAGAAGTGGCAAAACATCTCACTTGAACATAAGATGCAAAGTGCCAGAGTAACTCAGCAGGTTGGGCAGCATCCAGAGGACATGAGTAGGTGACATTTCAGATCTCGAGTTACTCCGGCATTGTCTTTTATTGTAAACTTGCATCTGCTGCGCCTTGCATCTCCATTTTGCACTTTAACCGTGTACTTAAGAAGCTGGAGTAAATACAGCTGTTGCTTTTGATACAATCTCCCAACTATTGCATCGGTGTAAAGATCCTTCCATAACCTCACCCCTACCTCTCTTTATTCAGTCTCACCAAGAGGCGGCTTACATCCCAGTGGCGGCCAAAACAGAGCCTTTAGAACAAGCTCCGCCACAAAAACTGCTTCGCAATGGAAAACTATCCATTCTGGAGAAGTAAACTTTAGCAAAGCTTGTGCGTACATAGTTTATAGCTATAAGCTAGGGCACTGTATGGACTTTGCTTCTGGAATGGTCGTGCCGAAAACCATATTCTGCACTCTTTGTTCAAGAAAGAACTGCAGATGCTGGAAAATTGAAGGCAGACAAAAGTGCTGGAGAAACTCAGTGGGAAGAAGGGGTTCGGCCCGAAACATTGCCCATTTAATTCACCCCATAGATGCTGCCGCACCCGCTGAGTTTCTCCAGCACTTTTATCTACCTTCTGCACTCTTTGCCCTAGTTTGACCATTATATTTACCAGATAGCTAGCAAAACAACATTTTTCAATGTACCTTGGTACACATGACAACAACAGAATCAGTGACAGGAGCAGGGAATTAGAGTTTTCCAGAGGTAATGCACATTGGAAGGTTTGCCAACACATGTTGAAAGAGGTGGAACTGTCATCCCTGCAGTTGATGTTTCTTTTGACTTTCCCCAGTTCCTGAAAACAGGACAGCAAACAGCATGCTTTTTTTTTGCTTTTATTTCTGTAAAAATGACCACATGCAGACTAAAAAAAAGTCCAACAAAGTAATCACCACAGTTTTTAAACAAATGAACTTGTACGTAAATGTACCAGTGTCCATTTTCATTGTAAAAAAATAAGGTACATTTCTACAGCAATCTCCCGTCAAATTCTGTAGAATAGAGAAAAACTCAGCATACACAATAGTCCATGGTTACCTGTACACTGTCAAATAAAGTATATCTATATTTCTCAAAGTGTGCAAATTCTCCCTCATTTGTTTTTCCATTAATGGCCTCCACAAAGCAAAAACACCCTTGAAACAAATCTTTATAAAAAGCATCATTTACAAGTTAATAAACTACACATTTAACGTAATTACATGCGGGCCCAAGCCGTGCCACTTTACCGCCGGTGCCTGCCATGGGCAGAGTGGCTGGTGCCGTGGTGCTTGCCCTTGTGGATCCTATCGTAAGACCGCGAGCGCTCGTGCCGATCTCGTTGATGCTCTTTGTCGTGCCGCCGCTTCTTGGCGGGGTCACAGCGTTCCTGGGATTTACTGCGGCTGCGGGACCGACTGTGCGATTTCTTCCTCTTGTGCCCGTGCCGGACGGCCATCTTTGGCTCCTCCCGCAGAGGCTTTGGCTTGACGTGCGGCGACGTGTGATTGTGCCGGCGTCGGGGCGAAGCGCTGCGACTGTGGGACCGGCTCCTCGATCGAGAACTGTACGTCCCAGACCGACTTCTCCTGGTGTAACTACAGGAAGCACAAAGGAATCCAAGTCAAAACACTGGGGACCAACAGCAACACTGTACTCTAACCTGGACCTGTCAGAGAAGAGGGACATTTAGTACAAATACACGTGGGACTGATCCCTTAAGCCTGTAAGCATTCTGAGTATCAAAGTATTTATCAGCAGTGTTTTTTGTAGGAGCTGCAAGGAAGATGGAACCAAGTATTACTGCTGGCACTATTTATATTTGGTGAATTGCATTTAGAGCATAGAAAAGCACAGGAACATTGTCTGTGCTGAACACGATGCCAAGATCAGTCTGCACTTAATGCATATCCCTCCCCACACCTCCTCTACACCTTGTCCCTCTCACCTTAAAGCTATGCTATCTCGTATTTGACACTTCCATCCTGGGGCAAAGGTTGACTGTTCACACTTCCCATATATACCTCAAATCAAATATCCCCTCAACATCCAGCATTGCAGAACATTTTCTACAGCACTACACTTTCTTAAATGTTTAAGAAAGAACTGCTGATGTTGGAAAAATCAAAGGTAGACAAAAATGCTGGAGAAACTCAGCGGGTGAGGCAGCATCGATGGAGCGAAGGAATAGGCGACGTTTCGGGTCAAGATCCTTCTTCAGACTTCACATCACCCGCTGAGTTTCTCCAGCATTTTTGACTACACTTTCTTAAATGCTCTTTTTATATTCCAACCCCCCACCCGTTAATCCATTAAACTGTACACCTTATTCCCAGGGTAAAATTGGCTTTGCCTCAGATATTCCCCGTCGCATCCTTTCACCTTTACTTCAAATAAAAACAGATTTTTAAAAAATCTTTCCAGTTCTGACGTAGGATCGCTGAGCCAAGATGTAAACTTTTCCCAACTGCTGCCTAACCTGCTGAGACATGTTCAGTTTTTTTCATGCAAAGAACAAGGTAACTTTTTTCATCTAATCAACATTTAAATTGAGCAACCAGCACCCCTGGATTACTGAGCATCAGTCTATGTGGGTGGCCATCAAAATCAATCCTCATTTAGAAAAGTGTAAACCCACGAATCTTGGCCGCTCACCTCTCGTCAGGCAGTTTCCAACAGTGTAAACGGCACAATGCTTAACGTGATGAAGCAGTTGACCGTGTTATAATCTCTTAAACTGACCAACCGGGTAAGTGAATACTCACTGCCTTCGGGGAGAATGGGATCTTGATCTTGTTCGAGACCTTGAACGACTGATGCTCCTACTGTTTCGAATTGGTTTATTTTCTTTCCTCAACCTACAGATTACAAACAAGAACTTTGAATAAGGTTACAGAATCTATTAGAAACACAATGTCAATTGAAGACAAAGTATAATGAGCCTGCTATCTGAGATTTGGAAAAAGTTAAACGGCTCAGCAACTGGCTCTAGTGATAGAAGGGAATGATGCAAATGGACAGGTGCAGTTGCCCAGACTGATGCTTTAAAAGACAGCATTCATTACCTACAGTGCACAGGCTTGTTTGCCCCAATCCCTGACCACCCAGTCAGTCCCTGCGATCTCCAAAATCACCTGCTTCAGCTGGCTATGCTCTTTATACTTACTGGGGCCAGCCACGTTTCCCCATAACATATGGGACTTATCATAAAATGTATTATTTAGTATATAACATTTTTAACAGGCGGATTAAATGTGATCGAACGTCGATAAAAAAATATCCAATGATCCAGTATATCGGTAGGTTTGGCCAGATTAAAATGAGATTTACTTCTCCCAGTTTAAGTATTGCATAAAAAGATTGCACCAATTTCTGAAGAGCCAATAAGAACCATAGACAATAAGTGCAGGAGTAGGCCACTCGGCCCTTCCAGCTAGCACTGCCATTCAATGTGATCATGGCTGATCATTCAAAATCAGTACCCCGTTCCTGCTTTCCCCCCCCCCCATATCCCTTGATTCCATTAGCCCTACAACCCAAATCTCTGTATGGGTGTAATTGGCCTCCTCATTTTGAAACGGCACATACCTCCTCACAATTTTGCATAATTTCTAATAAAGACTCAAATGGACATATTTACATTCTAATGACAGCCTAGGGCAAATTAGTTTTAACCGTACACACCAATTTCAAATAATGTACACGCCATAATGATTTGTATATCCTTTCCAGAATTAGCTCGAGCAATAAATCTGAAACATGAGTAGCTTCAGTAAGGATACAACTGCTGTGAGCAGGCATGATATTCACCTCCAGAAAAAAAGTAGGAAGTATTAGCCCGGGGGGGGGGGGGGGGGGGGGGGGTCTAGGAGACCAGCTAGGCCCACAGCGGGATCCAGGGGCAACGCCCCCTTGAAGCTGCTGCTTTTTCAATAAATTGAAAGTGATTCCCAAGCTTTCTGCTGGTACTTTGCATAACAGAAGCGTAGATTTTTTCCCAACAAATATCCAGTAAAATAATCCCTAAAAGATAAATATTTTATGAAATAAATGACTTCATACAGCAAAAAAGGTTGCCTGAAATGTCGCTTTGCCTAGCACTGTGTGCAAACAGCACAGTAAAAGTGATTGATAAACCGATGACATAAGTAGCAATACCTAAACCTTTCTTTTTGTAAACTTGCACAACATGGCTTCCCTGAGCTTCTTTCTTGTTTGTTGAGCTGCTAACATGTTTCTTTCTCTTGGTTTCTGCAGTCATCTTCTGCTTCAGTAAGGTAAGGGTGATTGGCCGCAATGCCCCTGAGACTGCGTCTGATTGGCCGCCGAGTGATTGGCGCATTATGTGATTGGACGCAACGCCCTTGGAGACAGTGGCCGATTGGAGAAATATAGGCTGAAGTGGATTTTAAGGGAAGCTGGTCAGTGATTGGTCGAAACCCTCTTAGAGACAACAAGTTGATTGGCCGCCAATTGACCGGTACGGAGCGCGTTATGTGATTGGTCGCAACGCCCTTGGCGACAGCGGCTGATTGGACGGCAATATTAAAAAAAAATCATAATTCTGATTTAAATCGGAAGAATATCATGGCCTTTGTAAGGAATGCCGGCAGTCAGCTTGAGTTTAAGTGGGTGGGTCGGTCAAAACAGAGTGAGAGGGTATAACTATAAATTAAATGTTCAAAACCACGAACTGCAGGTGCTGGTTTACACAAAAGGACTAAATGCTGGAGTAACTCAGCGAGTCAGGCATCCGAAGAAGCCCCAGCCCAAAACATCACCTACGCATGTTCTCCAGAGATGCTGCTTGACCCGCTGAGTTACTCCCAACACCTTGTGTCCTTTAGAATTAAATGTCTGGTGTTTTAACAAATGTAAGAGGGGTGATAGCAAAGCACACGAGTGTGATTACTGACCCATTGTAAGGACTTTTATTAGCATTCATTTGCCGTTCTTCTAGTTCCTTCTTGATAGGTTTAGGATTCTGAACTCCAGGTGTTTTGTCTTCTGCTTTAACTTCTCTGGGCGAACCTAAGAATTAATGAAAAATAGTACACCCCGCTTTACAAAAGGGACGCTCACAATAACATACAAGGTTTGTGGAACATAACCCCCCCCCCCCTCCCCCAGGCCATTAGTTATAGATAAATTGATTCATAGATTTAAAGAATACTGCAGGCCAAAATTATTACAGTAAAATTACAGATATCTGTATTCTAAATGTATCTTTGCAGGTTAAAGTGTTAAATTATGTACAATCCCCTTACCCTGCCCCCTCCCACCCATATCCCTCCCTCTAGGTTAATGTTTAATTCCTCTCTCAGGCTTCTCCTATTTTCTGTCTCTTCTTTATTTTTGGCCTTTGTCCACCTATCTGCCGAGCAAACCCTCACCTGTACCCACCTAACATTGGCCAAGCTTTGTCCTGCCTGACCTCTCCCTTCCAGCTTTCCCCCTCTTCCCCCCCCCCCCCCCCCCAGCTACAATGAGTCTGAAGGGCCCCGACCCGTAGCGTCACCTGTCCATGTTCTCCAGAGATGTTGGCCGACCTGCTAAGTTCCTCCAGCACTATATTTTACTGCAGTTGACATACTTACATGGTTTAGATCCTGGGGAGAAGCCTCCCAGTGTGGAAAGTGCAGGAGTTCCATCTGGGTTTAACCCTTTAGCTTTCAACTTAGCTTCTTGCAGTGCAACTTTCCTCTTTTCAACCTCCTTTTCCACATGCTCGTAGTTTGGCTGTTGAAATAAAGTTGGTCTTCAAATGTAACAAAGCAAATGAAGCGATCACAGAGCTTTACAGAACGGACCTCAAATGTTAACACAGCAAAGTCAGACAATCAAATATTAGAAAGATAACTTTCATATAACTCACCTTCTTTCGTGTATAAAGTTTTAAAGTAGTGATGCAGATATCCTGGATTTCCTCTTCGGTTGCACCAAAAACCACAAACCAGTGAGGGTGATTTGGCAAAACAATCTGCAGATGTAAAGAATAAATAATTGACTGCAAGAGATTAGACAATTGTGGCCGAAACCCAGACAGTCACACATACCAACCTCCCTTCCATTGACACCATCGACACCTCACGCTGCCACGGCAAGACCACCAGCATAATCAAGAACGAGTCGCACCCCGGTCACTTCCTCTTCACCCCTCTCCCATCGAGCAAAAGGTACACAAGTGTGAAAACGCACTCCTCCAGATTCAGGGACATTATTTCCCCAGCTGTTATTAGGCAACTGAACCATCCTGCCAACAACTAGAGAGCAATCCTGTGCTACTTTCTTCTCATTGGAGACCCTCGGACTAGTTTGGATTGGACATCACTGGACTTAGTTTGCACTAAAAATTATTCACGTTATTCCCTTTATCATGTATCTGTACACCGTGGGTGGCTCGATTGCAATGTGTCATCTTTCCGCTGCCTGGTTAGCATGCAATAAAAGCTTTTCACTGTACCTCGGTACACGTGACAATAAATTAAACAGAAATCCAGCAGCACTACATATGTCTATATTAGACCAGTATAGTGGTCACTACTTGTTGATAAAGCATCTTGCACCAGAAGATTAAATTAATTATTTAAGGAGGAAGAATGAAGTGCTATTTCTTCACTTACTTGCAATGCTCTGGCTGCAAGGTAGATGCAAGCACAGGCGATAGTCTCTGGTTTAAACCGGACAAACGCACTTGTGCGGAGACTATCATTCATGTAATTCCTGAAAGATAAACAGGATAAGATTTGCAAGATGCAGGAGACTTAGCACAAACAAGGAGACTCATTCATAGCTTTGTTCTTTTTTTCCAATAATTGAAATATTATGCCCTCTGATATCTTTTGCACAGACCTCAAATTTCAAATATTGTCTTTGAGACACAAAGAGCACAATTAATTTAAATTTTATGTACACCTGCATGAATAACTTGTATTTGCACCATCCAGCTAAAATTTCTTGTAGCAAGCCAAATCCAACCTGAAATGTTCCTAAAAACATTTGCAGCTACTATACAGTTAATGAATTCTTAGAATGGATCAAATAACTATAAAAATAATTATCCCATTTCAAGAACTCACTAGCAATGTCAATTAAATTACATGTACAAAAATTAATCTTAATGGTCAGTATTGACGTTCCCTGTTTGAGATTAAAGAAGCACACCAAAGATGATTCTTCCTCAAGGGAACTGCAAGATGTGACAGTGCATAGAGGTATCTTGATCCATATTAAATAAAACACATCATAGTTTCGTAAGATCCTACAAACACCTCCCTAAACAAATGAAAATGCCTAGCGCCACCACTCAACCCAATGACAGGACATTCAGAAGTGGTCATTCAGATCTAACTGGTGACCATATTCAAAGTGTCTGCTTAGCCAAAGGACCAACCAGCCATCAATGTCTGTGCCATAGTCATACAGTGTGGATACAGGCCCTTCAGCCCAACTTGCCCACTCCAACATGTCCCAAATACACTTGTGCAGGAAGGAACTGCAGATGCTGATTTAAACCAGAGGGTCTGAAGAAGGGTCTCGACCCGAAACGTCACCCATTCCTTCTCTCCAGAGATGCTGCCTGTCCCGCAGTTACTCCAGCTTTGTGTCCAACTAGATTAGTCCCATCTGCCCGTGTTGGTATCGCGTTTAGGCCATTGGAATGGAAGGCCATTGTAGCAAGCACAACTTCACCAATAAATAAGTGGAAAGAATAACAACCTACAAGTGTTGCACGACACAAGGACTGGTCATCAGGCGGATAGAGCTCCTTTAAGACTTAAAAGATGGCAGTACCAACCTTGTTGGCACCAGTGAAGAATTTCATTTAAATAATAATCCTCCAAATGGCGATTAGGCTGCCAGCATATTTCTAAACGACATTTCACAGTTCATACACTGAAGTTGTTCATCAATCCAAATTTCACTTAATTTTAAAATAAAGACCACACTTTATTTTAGCTAAAAACTCTCCAATTTGTCATAAGATGGTCAAAACATTCTAGTCTAATTGCAAATGTTGTGGGAGCAGTTCCAAGCAAGCCATGCTGTGTGAAGCAAGAAGGATTATGGTTAAATCCATAGGTGTGGGAACAAGAATATAGTAATTCAAGAAATTATTCCAATTAGAGATTGACAAATCTTTTATAATGGCTTAAACCTTCGCAACCCAGGGATATGTGAAGCGTCTCAATACATCAACTATAATTTTAAGGCAGATTAACTTTAACTTCACACTAAGCACTGGAAGTAAAACAATCTAAAGTGTGTTAAGAAGGAACAAGGATTCGTAAACTGAATCTGAAGCAAATCAAATAAATTCTAAACTGGCACACCAGAGAAGTTTGATCGACTTTGAAATGGCTTAAAGCACCCAAGGTAGACGGATATCAATGTTAATTCAAAGGAGATTATTTGACCACAGTTGCCGCCTCAGTGGCAGAATCCCAGGTTTGGTCGTGATCTACAGTGCTGTCTGTGTGACATTTGCATGCGAGTTTACTCTTACGTCCCAAAGGTGTGCTGGTCTGCAGGTTAATTGGCCACTGCATATTACGCCTAGAGTCAGTAGTGGATCCGAAAATGGGATAACATAGAACTAGTGCAAACGATTGATGGTCAGTGTGGAATCGGTGGTCCGAAGGTCATGCTTCTGTGCTATCTCTCTAAAAATATATATAGGAATAAAGAAAATGGACAAACAACAGTGTTCTACACCGGCCCAATTTAATTTCATAGGAAATACCCAGATGATATTTAGCAGAAAGGTTTAACCATGGTTTGAAAGTAGCCTGTAAAAAAAGTCTAAAGATGATTAGCAAATAGCATGTTGTAAATTTTTTCCATGTACACGGTAAGGGTAAATATTTAGTTTACTGAAGCAAACTTTGCAATGGGACTAAGTTTCCTTCCACATGCTTTAGAAAGTTCTCATTCTCAAACTTAGCTAGAAATGTTAGACAAAAATATGCACGTTGAACATCCATTTTCACAAGACTAATACAAATCCTTCCACCCTCGCCAGAACTAGATGACATGGACGGATGTTTTGTGACCACTGCAGTGACCCGCTGTCGCGGGCGAGAGCTCGCACTGGAGTGACTGAAGGGGCAGCTAATCAAAGGCCCTGAGGTCATAGAGATGAGAAGCTGAGTTCAGAGGGAAGAGTTCTTTGAGTTCTATGACTTGCCATCATGGACTACCCTTTAATTAAAAAGAGTAGAAAAACCAAGAACAAAGTTAATGGGAGTTCTCCTTTATCATAGTAAACAAAAACGGGACATGAAAACACTAGGCGAGAAACGGTACCGCATGCTCAAAGGATTTACAGCAAGAGCAAGTTTACTGAAAGGCTGCAGTGACGCAAAGTATCCAAATCACCATTTCTGTCATGGATACAATTAGAAACTAGTGTCAACTAATTTTTTGTCTTAAAATTTAAGCGGTAACAGGCAGATTGTTATTTATATTTGATACGGTTTTCATGGCTACTTAAAAGAAAAGCAACTTACCAAGCTGTCTGTACAAGGGTTTGATTCCGTTCACATTCAAGGACTTGAAGATACATAAAAATTATCTGTTGGGACAAGAAACGTTCTTAAAACAAACTACATTTGAATCCCATCTTTATCGGATTAAAATGCAATGAGTAAATAACTTGCCTTGTGCGGATGTTTCACATGAACACAAAATCCCAACTCTTTTAGGATTCGTCTTTCTGCCTTGATCACTTGGTTTTTGGTGTTAATGTAGTTTTGATCAAGTATCAGTGGTGTCGGACTCCTGGTTTGAAAACAAAATCACAACTATTTGCAAATCTAAAGAGGCAAACATTTGAAATCGGCTTCTACTTCTCTAAAGGGACTTTTTCCCCTTCCAACCAACCACTGGCAGAAACTCCTGTAACTGCATCCAAAGCCTTGGTCTTGTGCTGTCCATTTCAAACTAAAAATCATAAAATAATATGCCAAACCTGTTTCGCGGTTACCACCAGTTACGAGAGGGAAAACCAAACTAGAGTCAAACCTATCCAAGAAAGTTAGGCTATTAAAAAGATAGAAGTTGTTAGAGCCATTCCGGTTAAGAAAACCCACAAGCTTTTACAGCTAAAATCAAAAACATTCATATTCATTGACCTACACGGTTCTTTACACAATTCATGGATCACATTTCTGGAAATAGTGATATAAAAGCGCTAAATATACAATTTTATTTCCCACCTGCCAGAAGATCCTGGTCTTTTATTTTCCTCCCACTCCATGAAATAATAGAAAAGGTACATCACAGGAATAAGCCCATCGGTCCACGTCCGTGTCAAATATGGATAATCAAATCTCCTCTGCCTGTACGTGATCCATATACAGGCCTATCCAAAAACCTCTTAAATGCCTTTATGGTATCTGCCTCCGCCATCACCCCAGGCAGTGCTCATGACACCCAATGCTACAAAAACCTGCTCTGCACATCTCCTTGAAACGTTGCCACTCTCACATGGAAAGGTAATTCCTCTCGTCGAACATTTTCTGCCTGGGCAAAAAGGCTTCGCTGTCCACTCTTTCTATGCCTCGATTTGAAACACTTCTCTCAGTCTCAGGCATTCTAGAGTTTGTCCATCCTTTCCCCGTAGCTAATACCGTTCCGCCCCCCCCAAATATGGGCAGCATTCAGGTATACTTCCCCTGCACCCCCTCCACATCCTTCCTGTATTTGGGGGTACTGTAATACATTTTAAAGCAGACATTCCAAGTTTCTTATCTCCTGGGAAGCAAAGGAGAAATAATTCAATCAAGATTTTAATCAAGATATTTCTGAACAAGAATGACTGAATCACTTTATTCTCCCCCCTCAGTACTCAATGCAATTACACTTGTTTTGGTTTAATCACCAATTATGAATCTTCGTTACTGCACAATCTCAAATATTAAAATTAATGTTCAGGCCCCTTTTGCAGGATGCAAAATCCAAAGCATATTGGCATATGTGAGATTGATTTAGTTACATAATAACCTGGCCACTGCTTTAAGGGCATTCTTAATTCAATAGTACAAGGTTTTGACTTGATAAACCAATGATTAATGAAATCAATGCAGATCAAACAACAAAATGATTAGATCATCCATTTTCCCTTACGAGAGGGCTTGTGAGCCACTTTGGTTTCAGAAATATAATACTTGGACTTAGAGAATCAAGAAATCATCAACAGAGCACTCAGGAGAAATAGCAATGGAAATATTACATTGGTTAAAGCACCTTTGAGAAATGTAAAGATACTATTGGCCATCACAAGCATCTGCTCCTGAACTATGTGTGCGTAGTTGCAATATAAATACCTACACTTAAAATACAACACATTTTGTGCTCCTCCACACACAAATTTATGGAGTGTCTGTCATTACATTATGAATTATCAAGGTATTTATTGTCCAACTTGTTCTCTGTGGTAAGTCTACACACACACACACACACAGCTTCAGGAGCAGAAATGCAAATGGCAAGGATTGGTGCCACTAGGGAGTGCAGATGCTGGAATCTTGAATAAAACACCAAGTGCTGGAGTAAAGGGCCTGTCCCACTATACGGGTTTACCCAAGAGCTCTCCCGAGTTTAAAAAAAAAAATCAAACTCGTGGTAAGTACGCAGCGGGTACGTCGGAGCTCGGGACGTCTCTTAGCGGCTCGTAACGCTAACGGCAGGTACTCATGAAATGCGGTAAGCTCGTGAAGTTTTTTCAACATGTTGAAAAATTTCCACCAGAGCCCCAAGTACCTACGAGCAGCTATTACCGTAATTCTCCGAGTTCGAATCAGGGGAAACTCGGGAGAACTCTTGAATAACCTCGTAATGGGATAGGCCCTTAACTCAGCAAGTCGGGAAACATCAGTCTGAAGAAGGGACCCGGCCCAAAATGGCACCTATCAATTCCCTTCACAGATGCTGCCTGACCCAATGAGTTACCCCAGAACTGTGTGTTTTACTCAAGGATACTAGCCAGTTGAGCCAAAATCTAGCCAAGGCCAATCCGCACACTTGGACATTACACAAATGTAACGTCCTGCATCCCTTAAGCGTGATCTTTAATCCTTCCCAACTAAACTGCCGGGTAAAATTGGCATTAGCCCATTCCTGGAGACAAAGCTTCAAAGCATAGGTACCAGCAAAATTCACCTTCTCACAACGATTCCATGTAAATGTATCCAATATTAAAGTACACTCACCTGATAACTAGAGCGATGATGATGATAGTCTATATAAATGGTTTCCAATTCTAAACAATTAGACACTAGTTTATAAAATTCCACAATTTACTGAAAGGCAATTTCCATTGATATCTACTGATCTTATTTTGATAATTTTCTTCCAATTTCAAAAAGGGCAAATTCTCTTTCCAAATTATCCACAGTATTTTACGTTCATGAAATTAAATAGTACACCAATAATTTTCAAATCCAAATAAAAAGCAGTCTCAATTTTCTTAAATATCTATACTCTAAAACTATATTTCAGTTGAACAGTGAAAAGTTTGAAGTTTAGAAATATGATTTAACATTTAACGTGGATTTCTATCTTCATCTAGCAATTAATTGAAACAGATTTCTATAACTAATATTGAATTAGATGAATAAGCCTCTTTACACAAAGATACAGCTAGTCTATAGCTTTTCATAGTCAGTGGAATTCCAACCTAATGCCATGCAAAAATTAGAGGACTTAACGTATTAGCCAATGACTATCCCTGGCTAATGCACTGCTGAAACGTACGTGGATTATAAAACGACTTGGACTGAAAAACAGTCATCTGATCAAAATCTAGCACTCATTTCTTGGACGCCAGGATCAGGAAAGCTGGGGGTTATCACATAATGGAATCACCCACAAGGAAAAGTTGATGAGACCATGGATGGCAGGAACAAAGAAGCTAACTACAGTGGATAAGGTGCCATGCGCTTTGTAAGCAAGCAGTGCATGGTTTTAAAATTTAAGATTAAAAAAATAAGAACATTCGTTCAACAGGCACTATATTTCACCTCTTAACATAAAAGCATTAGTTTCGGAGTATTGCAGAGGAACAGGCCCTCCAGTCCAATGTTATCAGCATGCAAGTGATCCATGTGCCAATCTAAAAGCCACTTAAACAAATCTGCCTCCACCACCACTGGCAGCAGGTTCCAGGTGTCTAACCTCTTTAAAATATAAGAAACTGCCCCACACATCTCATTTAAACTTTGCCCTCCTAACCTTAAAGCTTTGCCCTCTATTCGTTGACATTTCCACCCTGTGCAATTTATTTGTGAATTCTTCACACATTTGTAACAACCTACTTTACAGTGTGGTTAGGGCACCCTCCTGATGGCAGCATCGCTGCTTGACTATAAATAACTGCAGGTATTGCATGCTCAATTTCTGAATAATTGAACAGTATAGTAATAGCTATAACACTTAACATAGTAAATAAGACCGTCTACATAGCTTTAGTCTAATTATTCTTTATTGTCACCTCAAGATTACTTGGCCACCTTGTATCCCGTGATACTACACAATATAATGTTTTACCAGTGTTCTACTTTAGTCTACATATTGATGGAATAAAAGGATGAAACTAATTTTCAGCTATTTAGCCATAAACCCTGTCCTGTCCATTAAACTTGTCTGTGAAAAGGAACACTCAGCAATTGTGGATTTCAGATTACCAATATCTAAATTTCCAAATCCATGTTACTGCAATGTTATTCCAAGTTCACCATAAGCCTGATAACTAGCCTGTTCAGAAGTGCATTCAACTTTGATCTTGAAACAGTTAAATTTTACTCATTTATTAGTAGCAAATACCCTCATTGCGTTAGTCCTAATTACTCCTGTATTTTCTAGGTATGTTAAATGGCACGGGTTAGCCCGGCTGAATTTATGGTGTGAAAAGCATTAGTGTGAACCTCCTCAATTGGCAAATTTAGGATTTACTTATTAATAAAGATTATTCAACGTGAACACGCTTTTCAAAGACACTAAAATTCCATTTGATATCCAATTTAAACAAGGCACTGGGGATTTACACTGGGACAGGGAAAAAAAACTGTATATGTAGTTCAGACGATCCAAGTATTTGTAGTTTGCCATCAATGGAGGGTAATTTCAAATTTAGATTACACCAGATTCTCATCCAGTACAAACCAGATAAGACCCTAATAAACACATGTAAAGCAGGAAGCAGCTCTGCAGAGTACTACTCTAATCTTAAATTAAATGTCAATTCAAGTGGCCACTCCAGCCTCATGCTGAATTTCAACTACAACTGTAGAGTCGACATACAGCAAAACCCATTTGGAACAATGCTGCAGTATTAGAACTCGTGTATCCTTTAACGTAGATTTATCACAACAAGTGATCTGGGCACTTCACATAAACTATTAAGAAGCACTTGAAAGTTCTCTGCAAACTGTACCCCATTTGAGGGTGAAATGCAGAGACAGAATTTGATTCGTATCGTGTTAATTAGAAAAGATAATAGTTGAGCAGGAATGACAAACTAGCAATTTGTTGGAAATAGTATTCAGCTGAGAAGGATGCCAATCCGCAATTAGAATTGTTTGCTCTTCCTTTAGCATAATGCTGTCTGGACCAATTACTTAAAGAGTGGCAGTTTAATATTTCATCCCATAGCCACTTATTGACGACCACCTACACTGGTCATGGCGTATCTATACTGGGGCCAACTCTTCTGTGCCAGTTCCCCATAATCTCAAATTCCCCAGCCTTTCAATATTTATCCATTTCTACTTTGATATAATCCAATGATTTCGCCAGTCTCAGGGGCAGAGACTTCCAGAGCTTCACTACCCCCTAGAGAAATTTCCGCACACCACATCTTCAAATAGACGTCCCCAGAACTCTCCCACAAATGGAAATGCCCTAACCTCCACCCTGTCAAGCCCTCTTACGATCTTATGTTTGAATAAAGTTCTAAACTGGAAGGAATGCAAATTCTTGTCCCAGGAATTAATCTGGCGAATCTCCTTTGCTTCCAATGCTACCACATCCCTTTTAGGCACAGGGACCAAAACAGAAGTATTCCAGCCTGTACAACTGGAACAAAACAACTCCCTATTCTTAAACCCCAACCCCTTTGCAATAAAGACCAATATGCCATTAGCCGCCTTAATGCCATTTGTCTTATTACAGACAAGTTGGCACAATAATTTTGAATTAACTTAAAACTTCAAATCGGGCTATATCGAGCATCTTAAATGTCTCCGATAAGGAGAGGCCATTTTCCCTTCATAGTGAATTCCTGTCACTCATTCCAATGTTTGTGTTAATCAACTTTAACCACCATCGTATAAATTGTAAAGCCAAATTAGTTTATAGGAGTGCAAGCAAGGGTCATGACAAAGTTGTAGCCTAACTTTCAAAAAGATCTGAGGTTAAATCGTATTAGTTTAAATACATTTTGATTATCCCCGTTAGTACCTTAATCCAAGCTGGCAAGATCCCCACTTTTATTGGAAAAGTTTGATTCTTATCGTTTGAGTTTAGAAATGTGTTAAATTCCCTCTTTCAGAGTAAATATCTAAAACCAAGGCAAAAAAAGCGTGATGGTACCACTTGGACAGCAAAGACGAAAAGCTGAGAATCAAGTACAGGAGTTCCTAGTTTTTAACAATTCTGTGCCCAACCTTCCACAGCCCCCGATTCCAGTGACCCGTTCAAAGAGCACTGGGTCTCCATCGGGATCAAACTTCTTATTTTCACTGTTGCCTTGTCGACAGCTTCATCTTTACGTACCATTCCACATCACCCAGTCTTTGGTAAATGTAGTTGGTCGCTGTTAGGTTGGTTGCAAGGGAAAAAAGAATAAAAGTCAATATTGCACTTTAACTTAATGTACAATAGTAAAAACCAGCATAGTAAGAAGAGACCCAAGAGTAATTTTACACATGATATTCATCTAGTCTAATTTATCTCAACCATTGGTTTTGTGCATCTATGGTAGTCCTCTGAAGTAATAGTCCAATTTACTTCAAAGAATGCATTATTAATTACCAGCCAAATCATTATTTCTTCATTCCACCATGTCCTGACATACCCAGACAGCAACAGGTGCCAATTCTAATGCTCTGTAGATTAACTAATAAAGTGACTGGATCCCCGCCCTCCCTCCAACCCATGTTAGGAATCATTTGTCCCATGGATTCATTTATACACTTTGAAAAGTGAAGAATGGAATTATATTTCAAGCAATTAAACAGTCGAAGGTGTACAAAAATCTAAATTTACAAAGAATGCAACATCAATTTTTTTTTTACAGTCATTCAAACTTTAGAAAGTAATTTAGTATTCGGACGTCATTCTCTGCTCCATTTGCAACACGGTATATTCTCGGGTTCAGAGCTGCCTTGGAGCTAACAGGTAGCTGCACCCGCTTAGGCTTTGTGCCGTTTCATCTAATACTTCCCGACTGGCCTTCTCCAAGATGGGAAACGGCCCCATAATGTTGCATCATGAGTGATATACACTCCAGTGAGCGACTGAATGCTATTAGCACTTTTCTTTGAGAAACCAACTTGGCTCTCCCACAACATTCAATGATATGATCAACAGTTGCGAGAACCACACAAGCAATTTTAAATGCTTTTGAGTTCCAACAGACAAATGCTCATTTTTTACGATGACACAAACGCTCAGCTCTAGCGGGAGAATCAGAAGCTCGTATATTAGACAAAAAATGCTGGAGTAACTCAGCGGGACAGGCAGCATCACTGGAGAAGGAATGGGCAACATTTCAGGTGGAGAATGAAGAAGGGTCCAGACATGAAACATCACCCATTCTTTCTCTCCAGAGATGCTGCCTGCCCTGTTGAGCATTTTGTGCGTCTATTGGTGTAAACCAATATCTGCAGTTTCTTCCTACACTTTTAGACTGGGAATCATTATACAACTGGAGTGTAGTCGACAGAGGGAAATCCAATCTCCCTCTAACAGCAACTCTCCTGCATAGTGCCAGAAGCCGCAGGTATCTCTGATCATGCGAGAATAGGCCAAGGAGTAAATCAAAGTATTAACATCAGAGAAAAGAATGACATTGTTATGAAATAAGCTAAAACTTCTCACTGTTTAGTCTTATAGCTACACAGTTCAAAAGCAGTACGATTAATTTATCAGTCCTTAACGTTAACTAGTTGATTTGCACGTTTAAAGTTTGATTTTTACACAAAGTTCATCCCCAGATTAAATTGCACAAGTCTCATTTGAAACTCAGCACTACCCAACTTTATGTTCTTAAAGATGACTCACCACAGAGTACTTTTTGTTAGACCACTTGTACCATATAAAGTTCTTCACTTGCAGACTTGACGGTGAGTATTAGCAAGCCATTTAGTCACAACCTTATCAGCTAACTCAGCATTTTCCAGCTTAGCTTACTGGAGAGTAATGGATTCTTCGTGTTCAATTTGGGTGACTGTAACCAAGTTTATTAGCTGTAGTACTAAAACCAGTACAGGCCAGGGGTTGAGATTTGGACCAAATGGGTCTGTACAGCTCATTGCACCAGTGTTTCCCCATTCAGCCATCTGAGATTAGGTGCAACTGAAAAGACTTCTGAAATGTTGGGCATGTTAAGGGATAACTTGCATGTAATTTACAGAATACTGAAGATGATGAAACTGGCTTACCTTTTGCCTCTTAGCTGGCGCAAATGGTGGAACACATTTATCACATCTCTTACGCGACGAGGTGCTTCTTCTATTTTTGATGCAAGATTGATACACGCCATTGCGACAATCTGAAAAGCAATCACACTGAGTACTATATGATCTACATTGGTGTCACTTACACCATCAGCTGTTGCCGTGCAAGGAAGTGAACTATTCTACCTTAAAATATTTAATGTTGCAAAACCAGACGCTATTCTTTGTGGCACAGATCAGTACTTTGTATTACAGGAAACGTATCCTAAATTATTCTAACTCTTTATTGCCATAGTCCGAGTCACCCAAGAGTGACTCAACTTATACAAATAGGTTTTAACACTAACATGATTCAACATTTATATAAAGTGTAGACTTTTTTTGATGAATGAAAGTAAAGCAAGGCATGCAAGGTGTGACACATTACACACGTGATCAAAAATATCTCAAATTGAGGATTGATTGATTATTCATTAGCCAAAAATAATATGTACCATGAAACCAAGAGGGTGGGGTAAAAAATAAAATTGGCTGTAATTTAATTGAACAAGTCCAAATAGCCTTCTCCATTTACCACTGCAATGAACCAACTACAGATTCATTTGTTGCAGTGCAAGCCAACCCATTTTGTTTTAAAGTTGTTAAAATGTTCTAAGATAAGACTGTCAGGACTTTCTCCCCAGGTGAAAATGTCAAAGGCTAGAGGACATGGCTATAAGATAAGAGGTAACTGTACACTGCAAGGGCCAGGAAGCGAGCGGGTAAGATCATTTCTGACCCCTCTCACCCCGGCCACAAAGTCTTTGAATCACTTCTGTCTGGAAGGAGTCTGTCAAAACTGTCACAGCCAGACGTAAATACAGCTCTTTTCCACGAGTAGTAGTTCTACTCAATAACCAAAAATCTGTAGCCTCCTTTTGCTGTGGTATTTTATTGCATTCACATGTTTAATCAATAATGTTTTATTATTAATTAATATTAATATTATTATCATTATTAATAACATTATTATTGTTTTATGTATCATTCTTAACTGTCACTGTATGTATGTCGTCACTTGCGGACAGAGCATCAAGGCAAATTCCTTGTATGTGAATGCTTGGCCAATAAACTTATTCATTCATTCAAACTTATTCATTCATTCAAAGTTTAAAGTAGACGCAACTTAAACAGACTGGCAAGTGTTTGGATTGGGCTGCCAGAGGTGATGGCGGAGGCAGATACAAAAGGGCATTTATGCTTTGGATAGGCATATGTATTTGGATATGCAGGGAACAGAGGGATATGGATTATGTGCAGGCAGAGATTAGTTTAACTATGTTCGCAGGGATATTGTGGACCAAAGGACATGTTCCTGTGCTGGTTTGTGAACATTATAGACCAAGTTAGTTGGCATTTACCCATCCTGATACAAAGTGGGTGGCTCAGTAATTTCCACTGAACTGCTGGCTTCCTGTCAGGTTGCATCACAGCTTTGGTTTGGGAAAAACTCTGGTCAAGACTGCAAGAAATTGCAGAGTTGTGGATGTGGCCAAGACTGCAAGAAATTGCAGCGAGTTGTGGATGTAACCCAGACCAAACTCCTACCACGGATTCCATCTGCACTTCATGCTGCCTCAGGAAAACAGCCAACAACATCAAAGTTTTTATCCCTCCTGGTCATTGCTTCTTCTCCCCATTCTGACCGGCAGAAGATACAGGAGCTTGAAATTTCACACCACCAGACTCGGGAACAGCTGCTTCTGCTGTTATCAGGCGTCTGAATGGTCTTGTGAATGATCATAAGACAAGGTTCTGTCCGATTCAATCTAAATGATGCACTACAATGCTGAGGACTAGATGCTACACTCTGTATCTTCCCTTTCGCTATTCCTATTGTACTTGTGTTTGGCTTGATTATATTTATTTTATACATCAGATTTGAATGATGGCACAAAAAGCTTTTTTACTGTTCCTCGGCACACGTGACAATAATAAAGCTATCCTTAACTTAATCTATCGTCCAAAATGGAAGTGAAATGGTGATGGGGTGGACCCGACTCACCTCAAAACTGTGCTTGACAAAGGACTTGGAGAAGAAGAAGCGCTGGAATAGGACCTGTGCTGTCGCCATGGCCACCTACAGGGAGAGTACAGAGCATTAGAGAACGAGAAAGAGAGAGAGAGAGAGAGAGGGGGAGATGAGAGGAGGGGGGGGGAGATGAGAGAGATGGGGGGGGAGAGAGAGAGGGAGGGTGAGGTGGGATGTGAGGGAGGGTGAGGTGGGACGTGAGGGAGGGTGAGGTGGGACGTGAGGGAGGGTGAGGTGGGACGTGAGGGAGGGTGAGGTGGGACGTGAGGAGGGACGTGAGAGAGGGAGGGATGTGAGCGAGGGGGGATGTGAGTGAAGGGGGAGATGTGGAATGTGAGGGAGGGGGGGATGTGAGGGAGGGGGGGATGTGAGGGAGGGGGGGATGTGAGGGAGGGGGGATGTGAGGGAGGGGGGATGTGCGAGGTCAGTGGGAGTGAGAGAGGGAGAGGGTGATGTGAGGGAGGGAGGGGTGATGTGAGGGAGGGGGGGTGATGTGAGGGAGGGAGGGGTGATGTGAGGGAGGGAGGGGTGATGTGAGGGAGGGAGGGGTGATGTGAGGGAGGGAGGGGTGATGTGAGGGAGGGAGGGGGGGATGTGAGGGAGGGAGGGGGGGATGTGAGGGAGGGAGGGGGGGATGTGAGGGAGGGAGGGGTGATGTGAGGGAGGGAGGGGTGATGTGAGGGAGGGAGGGGGGATGTGAGGGAGGGAGGGGTGATGTGAGGGAGGGAGGGGTGATGTGAGGGAGGGAGGGGTGATGTGAGGGGGAGATGTGAGGGATGTGAGGGAGGGAGGGGGGGATGTGAGGGAGGGAGGGGGGGATGTGAGGGAGATGTGAGGGAGGGAGGGGGGGATGTGAGGGAGGGAGGGGGGGATGTGAGGGAGGGAGGGGGGGATGTGAGGGAGGGAGGGGGGGATGTGAGGGAGGGGGGGATGTGAGGGAGGGAGGGGGGGATGTGAGGGAGGGAGGGGGGGATGTGAGGGGTGGGGTGGTGTGAGGGGGAGATGTGAGGGATGTGAGGGGTGGGTGGGTGTGAGGGGGGTGGGTGTGAGTGAGGGCCGCACCTGCGGCAGCCGCAGCAAGATGCCGGCCGCCTGGATCAGCTCGCAGCCCAGGATGCGGAGGTCGCTCTCCGCCTCGAGCGTCAGGCCGTCCTGCATGGCGGGCGTGGGCGACAGCTTGTCCGCGGGGATGAGCGAGTTGTCGATGGTGAGGAAGACGGCGGAGTAGAGCCTGTCGCCGATGAGGATGCCGGAGCCGCTGTTGCCGGTGCCGGAGCCGCCGGTGGAGCCGCTGGTTCCGCTCTGTCCGCCCGCGGGCCCGACCGACGCCGCCGCCGCCGCCGCCATCTTGTCCCCACCGAGAAGCGAAATGGCGACGGAGCCGCGCATGCGCCGGGCCCCGGCACCGCCTCCTCTCCCCCCGGCAACGCGCTGTGTCGCTCCGCGCCGCCAAAGAGACCCTCCCCTCCAACGCACTACTGCTGCTGCTGCACCGACAGGAACCTCCCAATCCTCCTGCAGTTCTCGGCTGCTGGAAATGAATGGTTTCTTAACCAGGGAGGGTGTGGGTCGGTGGGTGTGAGGAGGCCGCCTCTTCACTCCGATCCCCCTCAGGCAAAGCAAGAGCCGCCGGGTCTCACTCCGCCGACACGTGACGCCAGGCGCGGCGGCCGTGACGTCAGGTCGTTTGTGACGTAGAGGGGAAGGGGAGCCAATGGCGGTCGGGCAACGGCGCTCCCATTGGCCGGGGCCGCAGGGTGATTTGCATGTCACGTGGGGTCACGGGTTGAGCAAGGAAGGGAGGGGGTTTCCCGCGTGAGGCCATTCAGCCCAACTTGCCCGTGCTGGCCCACATGCCCCATCCACACCAGGCCCATCCCCACATGCCCCATCCACACCAGGCCCATCCACACCAGACCCATCCACACATGCCGCATCCACACATGCCCCATCCACACTAGACCCATCCACACTAGACCCATCCACACCAGACCCATCCACACCAGACCCATCCACACATGCCCCATCCACACCAGACCCATCCACACATGCCGCATCCACACATGCCCCATCCACACTAGACCCATCCACACCAGACCCATCCACACCAGACCCATCCACACCAGACCCATCCACACTAGACCCATCCACACATGCCGCATCCACACATGCCCCATCCACACTAGACCCATCCACACTAGACCCATCCACACCAGACCCATCCACACCAGACCCATCCACACATGCCCCATCCACACCAGACCCATCCACACATGCCGCATCCACACATGCCCCATCCACACTAGACCCATCCACACCAGACCCATCCACACCAGACCCATCCACACCAGACCCATCCACACTAGACCCATCCACACATGCCCCATCCACACCAGACCCATCCACACATGCCGCATCCACACATGCCCCATCCACACTAGACCCATCCACACCAGACCCATCCACACCAGACCCATCCACACATGCCCCATCCACACTAGAGCCATCCACACTAGACCCATCCACACATGCCGCATCCACACATGCCCCATCCACACTAGACCCATCCACACTAGACCCATCCACACCAGACCCATCCACACATGCCGCATCCACACATGCCCCATCCACACTAGACCCATCCACACCAGACCCATCCACACCAGACCCATCCACACATGCCCCATCCACACTAGAGCCATCCACACTAGACCCAACCACACCAGGCCCATCCACACATGCCCCATCCACACCAGACCCATCCACACATGCCGCATCCACACATGCCCCATCCACACTAGACCCATCCACACCAGACCCATCCACACTAGACCCATCCACACCAGGCCCATCCACACATGCCCCATCCACACCAGACCCATCCACACATGCCGCATCCACACATGCCCCATCCACACTAGACCCATCCACACCAGACCCATCCACACTAGACCCATCCACACCAGACCCATCCACACCAGACCCATCCACACATGCCCCATCCACACTAGACCCATCCACACCAGACCCATCCACACATGCCCCATCCAGACCAGACCCATCCACACCAGACCCATCCACACATGCCGCATCCACACATGCCCCATCCACACTAGACCCATCCACACATGCCCCATCCACACCAGGCCCATCCTCACATGCCCCAACCACACCAGACCCATCCACACATGCCCCATCCACACTAGACCCATCCTCACCAGGCCCATCCTCACATGCCCCAACCACACCAGACCCATCCACACATGCCCCATCCACACTAGACCTATCCACACCAGACCCATCCACACATGCCCCATCCAGACCAGACCCATCCACACCAGACCCATCCACACATGCCCCATCCACACTAGACCCATCCACACTAGACCCATCCACACATGCCGCATCCACACATGCCCCATCCACACTAGACCCATCCACACATGCCCCATCCACACTAGACCCATCCACACTAGACCCATCCACACATGCCGCATCCACACATGCCGCATCCACACTAGACCCATCCACACATGCCCCATCCACACATGCCGCATCCACACATGCCCCATCCACACTAGACCCATCCACACCAGACCCATCCACACTAGACACATCCACACCAGACCCATCCACACATGCCCCATCCACACCAGACCCATCCACACTAGACCCATCCACACATGCCCCATCCACACTAGACCCAACCACACCAGGCCCATCCACAAATGCCCCATCCACACCAGGCCCATCCACACCAGGCCCATCCACACTAGACCCATCCACACTAGACCCATCCACACATACCGCATCCACACATGCCCCATCCACACTAGACCCATCCACACATGCCCCATCCACACTAGACCCATCCACACATGCCGCATCCACACATGCCGCATCCACACTAGACCCATCCACACATGCCCCATCCACACTAGACCCATCCACACTAGACCCATCCACATATGCCCCATCCACACCAGACCCAACCACACCAGGCCCATCCTCACATGCCCCATCCACACTAGACCCATCCACACATGCCGCATCCACACATGCCGCATCCACACTAGCCGCATCCACACATGCCCCATCCACACTAGACCCATCCACACTAGACCCATCCACACATGCCCCATCCACACCAGACCCAACCACACCAGGCCCATCCTCACATGCCCCATCCACACTAGACCCATCCACACTAGACCCATCCACACCAGACCCATCCACACATGCCCCATCCACACTAGACCCATCCACACTAAACCCATCCACACCAGACCCATCCATACTAGACCCATTCACACATGCCCAATCCACACCAGACCCATCCACACCAGTCCCATCCACACCAGACCCATCTACACTAGACCCATCTACACTAGACCCATTCACACTAGATCCATCCACACTAGATCCATCCACACCAGACCCATCTACACTAGACCCATCCACACTAGATCCATCCACACTAGACCCATCCACACCAGTCCCATCCACACTAGAACCATCTGCCTGCCTCTGGCCCATATCTTATGATTATAATGTGCAACAGCAGGCCAGGTTTACAAGGTTAATTCCTGGGATGGCGGGACTGTCATATGCTGAGAGAATGGAGCAGCTGGGCTTGTATACCCTGGAGTTTAGAAGGATGAGAGAGGATCTTATTGAAACATATAAGATTATTAAGAGTTTGGACAGACTAGAGGCAGGAAACATGTTCCCGATGTTGGGGGAGTCCAGAACCAGGGGCCACAGTTTAAGAATAAGGAGTAAGCCATTTAGAACGGAGACGAGGAAACACTTTTTCTCACAGAGAGTTGTGAGTTCGTGGAATTCTCTGCCTCAGAGGGCGGTGGAAGCAGGTTCTCTGGATGCTTTCAAGAGAGAGCTAGATAGGGCTCTTAAAGATAGCGGAGTCAGGGAATATGGGGAGAAGGCAGGAATGGGGATGATCAGCCATGATTACACTGAATGGCGGTGCTGACCCGAAGGGCCGAATGGCCTACTCCTGCATCTATTGTCAATTGTTCACCATTGCGAGAGGATAAGACAATACTAAGAACCTTTGAAACATTGTCGGCGCCAGGAACGTGGCGATTCTTTGCGTACTGCCTAGGTGAGGTCTGCTGTATGATATTACTGACTATGCAAAATCAAACTGCACCCAGGTACATGTGACAAATCACTGAGTTTGCATTGATTGTTTTCAGAGTTAATTGGTAATGAATGAAGGTAGATGGATAGAGAACACAACAAAAGCTGTTCACTACACCTTGGTATACATGCCAATAAACTAAACTTAACGAATCGAAGAATAAAGTGCACATTGTAACTGAGACACGCTCAGTATTAGACCTGTGGTTGAAGAACAGGAGTGTATTACTTCCTTTGAGATCAAAGAGACACTGTAGATATAATACAACATATATTGTATATACAAAATGATAGACTACTTGAAGATGGACACAAAGTGCTGGAGTAACCCAGCGGGACAGGCAGCATCTCTGGAGAGAAGGAATGGGTGATATTTCGGGTCGAGACCCTTCTTCAGGGGAAAGGGAAATGAGGGGTATAGACGGTGAAATCTCTCCACAACTCACCATCTTTATCTCTTGTTTCTCTCTCCGCTGACTCTCAGTCCGAAGAAAGGGTCTCGACCCGAAAAGCCATCCATTCCTTCTCTCCAGAGATGCTGCCTGTCCCGCTGAGTTACCCCAGCACTTTGTGTCTATCTTCGGTGTAAACCAGCATGTGCAGATCCTTCCTGCAGATGCCTTGATGACCCTAACTCCTCAGTATGTGGAGAAGCTCTTCCCGTTGCTGTTGTTCAGCAAGATCAGCTGCCGTATCATTCCACCTAGTTTTGGCTTGTAAGTCAGCCCCACTGCTAATAAGTAATCGCACAACATTACAATGCCCCTTCTCTGCAGCCAGGTGCAAGGGAGTCTTCTTCATCCAGTTTCGGGCGTCTATGTCTGCCCCGCGCTGAACGAGAAGTTTCGCCACCGCCTCGTCACCTTGACTAGCCGCACGGTGCAGTGGGGTCATCTGGAGCGCGTCCCTGCTCTCAATGGCAGCGCCGAACTGCAACAAGAGGTCCACTGCAGTAACCCCGCTGCCCACAGTCTTGTGGAGGGGCGAGTGCTGGTTTACGTTCAACGCATCCACTGCGGCTTTCTGTTGAAGCAGCAGCTGCAGGATCTAAAGAAAGAAAACTTTCACCCTGTATTCTCATAGCTTCCTCCTCACAGTTCATACTGCCACCCAGCTTTGTGTCATCTGCAAATTTGCTAATGTTACTTTGAATCCCTCCATCCAAATCATTGATGTATATTGTAAATAGCTGCGGTCCCAGCAACGAGCCTCGCGGTACCCCACTAGCCACTCCCTGCCGTTCTGAAAGGGACCCGTTAATCCCTACTCTTTATTTCCTGTCTGCCAACCAATTTTCTATCCATGTCAGCACTCCACCCCCAATACCATGTGCCCTTATTTTGCCCACTAATCTCCTATGTGGGACCTTATCAAATGCTTTCTGAAAGTCCAGGTACACTACATCCACTGGCTCTAACTTGTCCATTTTCCTAGTTACATCCTCAAAAATTCCAGAAGATTAGGCAAGCATGATTTCCCCTTTAAATCCATGCCGACTAGGACCGATCCTGTTACCGCTATCCAAATGTGCGGCTATTTCATCTTTTATAATTGACTCCACCATCTTCCCCACCACCGATGTCAGGCTAACTGGTCTATAATTCCCTGTTTTCCCTCTCCATATAAAAACCATATAACCATATAACCATATAACAATTACAGCACGGAAACAGGCCATCTCGGCCCTTCAAGTCCATGCCGAACAACTTTTTTCCCTTAGTCCCACCTGCCTGCACTCATACCATAACCCTCCATGCCCTTCTCATCCATATGCCTATCCAATTTATTTTTAAATGATACCAACGAACCTACCGCCACCACTTCCACTGGAAGCTCATTCCACACCGCTACCACTCTCTGAGTAAAGAAGTTCCCCCTCATGTTACCCCTAAACCTCTGTCCCTTAATTCTAAAGTCATGTCCTCGTGTTTGAATCCTCCCTATTCTCAAAGGGAAAAGCTTGTCCACATTAACTCTGTCTATCCCTCTCATCATTTTAAAGACCTCTATCAAGTCCCCCCTTAACCTTCTGCGCTCCAGAGAATAAAGACCTAACTTATTCAACCTATCTCTGTAACTTAGCTGTTGAAACCCAGGCAACATTCTAGTAAATCTCCTCTGTACCCTCTCTATTTTGTTGACATCCTTCCTATAATTGGGCGACCCTGCCTTTCTCTCCTGCCTTTCTTAAAAAGTGGGATAACATTAGCTACCCTCCAATCCACAGGAACTGATCCTGAGTTTATAGAACATTGGAAAATTATCACCAATGCATCCACAATTTCTAGAGTCACTTCCTTAAGTACCCTGGGATGCAGACTATCAGGCCCTGGAGATTTATCAGCCTTCAGTCCCATCAGTCTAGCCAACACCATTTCCTGCCTAATGTGGATTTCCTTCTGTTCCTCTGTCCCCCCAGATCCTCTGGCCACTACTATATCAGGAAGATTGTTTGTCCTCCTTAGTCAAGACGGATCTAAAGTACCTGTTCAACCCATCTGCCATTTCCTTGTTCCCCATAATAAATTCACCTTTTTCGGTCTTCAAGGGTTCAACTTTGGTCTTAACTAATTTTGTCTCTTCACATACCTAAAGAAGCTTTCACTCTCCTGCTTTATATTCTTGGCTAGCTTACCTTCGTACCTCATCTTTTCTTCCCGTATTGTCTTTTTGGTTATCTGCTGTTGTTCTTTAAACATTACCCACTCCTCTTGCTTCCCGCTCATCTTTGCAACGATGTACTTCTCTTTTATTTTTATACTGTCCCTGAGGTCCCTTGTCAGCCACGGTCGCTCCTTCCTCCTAGGAATGAACTGATCCTGCACCTTCTGTATTATTCCTAGAAACACCTGCCATTGTTGTTCCACTGTCATCCCTGCTAGTGTATATTTCCAGTCAACTTTGGCCAGCTCCTCCCTCATGGCCCCATAGTCCCCTTTGTTCAACTGTAACACTGACACCTCCGATCTACCCTTCTCCCTCTCCGATTGTAGATTAAACCTGACCATGTTATGGTCACTGCCTCCTAATGGCTCATTAACCTCAAGGTCCTTTATCAAATCCGGTCCATTACATAACACTAAATCCAGAATTGCCTTCTCCCTGGAAGGCTCCAATACAAGCTGCTCTAAGAGTCCATCACGAAGGCACTCTACAAAGTCCCTTTCCTGGGGTCCAGTACCAACCTGATTTTCCCAGTCTACCTGCAGGTTGAAATCTCCCATAACAACCACAGCATTACATTTGCTACATGCCAATTTTAACTCCTGATTCAACTTGCACCCTATGTCCAGGCTACTGTTTGGGGGTTTCAGACTGCAGTTTGGTGTTAGAAACATAGACATAGAAATTAGGTGCAGGAGTAGGCCATTCGGCCCTTCGTGCCTGCACCGCCATTCAATATGATCATGGCTGATCATCCAACTCAGTATCCCGTACCTGCCTTCTCTCCATACCCTCTGATCCCCTTAGCCACAAGGGCCACATCTAACTCCCTCTTAAATATAGCCAATGAACTGGCCTCAACTACCCTCTGTGGCAGAGAGTTCCAGAGACCCACCACTCTCTGTGTGAAAAAATTCCTTCTCATCTCGGTCCTAAAGGATTTCCCCCATATCCTTAAGCTTTGACCCCTTGTCCTGGACCTCCCCAACATCGGGAACAATCTTCCTGCATCTAGCCTGTCCAACCCCTTAAGAATCTTGTAAGTTTCTGTAAGATCCCCTCTCAATCTCATAAATTCTATAGAGTATAAACCGAGTCTATGCAGTCTTTGTTCATAAGACAGTCCTGACATCCCAGGAATCAGTCTGGTGAACCTTCGCTGCACTCCCTCTATGGCAATAATGTCCTTCCTCAGATTTGGAGACCAGAACTGTACGCAATACTCCAGGTGTGGCCTCACCAACACCCTATACAACTGAAGTAGAACCTCCCTGCTCCTATACTCAAATCCTTTTGCTATGAAAGCTAACATACCATTCGCTTTCTTCACTGCCTGCTGCACCTGCATGCCTACTTTCAATGACTGGTGTACCATGACACCCAGGTCGCGCTGCATCTCCCCTTTTCCTAATCGGCCTCCATTTAGATAATAGTCTGTTTTCCTATTTTTGCCACCAAAGTGGATAACCTCACATTTATCCACATTATACTGCTGTTGTTTCCAGGTGTTCCACCATCTGCCTCCTCACCTCTATTCTTCCACAAGCAGCAGCTTTGTGGAGAGCGGTTTCGTTATTTTCATCCTTGGCATTAACCTCAGCACCTTCCTTCAGCAGATATTCGGTAACCTCGATGTGCCCGGCCTGCACCGCCAGTTGCAACGGTGTCACGCCGTCATCCGTCCTTTCGTCCAGGGCGCTCCCTTCCGTGAGCAGCAGCTTGACGATTTCCCTGTGTCCGTTGACGGCGGCCCAGTGCAAAGGGGTCCACTTGTTGTTGTCCTTGATGCCCGCGGACGCCCCGTATTTCAGGAGGCGCCGGGCGGTGGTGACGTGACCGTGGGCCGTGGCACAGTGCAGCGGGCTGGCTCCGCACCGGGTCCTGGCCTCGAGGAGAGCTCCACGATGCAGAAGGTAGTCCACCGCGTCGGCGTGGCCGTTCAGAGCAGCCCTGTGTACAGGCGTGTAATGGAACTCGCTGCGCTGGTTGATGGCTGCCCGTCTGTGGAGGAGGTGTTTGATCAGTGGGATATTGCCACAGAAGGCTGCGTGTTGCAGTGGCGTCCAGCCAGAGTCACTCCGGCCGTTTTCATGAGGCCTGTGGCAATTAGACGAACGTCAACATCAGTATATCATTCATAGAGTCACACAGCATGGAAACAGGCCCTTTGGCCCAACTTGAAAGTTAAGGGCCTGTCCCACTTAAGCCAATTTTTTCGGCGACTGCTGGCGACTCTCACAGTCATAGCACGTCGCTGAAAAAAACGGCGACTGGACCCCCCCTACGACAATGTCTACGACAATGTCTACAAGGACCTACCACCAAGTCGACGTCAAGCTACGGCAAGCTACCGACAACCGGCGACCCATTAGGACCCAAGCTACGTCCCTGTCAGCGACAACTGAAGACAATTTAAGGCAATTCAGTCGCCGGTACCTGTCGCTGGTTGATGCAGGTTGACGTAGGTAGTCGCCAATGGAATTCACCGAAGTCAGCACCGGTGACAACCTACGCCACCTGGCGACAACCTACACCAGCACCTACGTCAGGAGAAGTCAAGCTACGCTCATTGGCATCAAGCCCACTGTCGGCGAAAATGTTTGAACATTTCAAAATCCAGCGGTGACCAGACAAATGTTACCACTCTTTGGGCGCCGGAGGAGACGACTCACGACCATATAGGCGGCACCCCGACGACCATGTGGCGACTGCCTAGTTGCCTGTAGTCGCCTAACAAATAGCCTAAGTGGGCCAGGCCCTTTAGCTGAGAATAACGTTTGGGAACCTACCTTAATTCAGTTACTGCTCTCATTTCTCTTTACAGTCATGGACTTGTACAGCACAGAATCAGGCCCTTCGGCCCAATTTGCCCATGCCGACCAAGATGCCCCATCTATGCCTGTCCCACCTGCTCGCAATTGGCCCGTATCCCTCAAAACCTTTTTGTCCATGTACCTGTCCAAATGCCTTCTAAATGTTGCTATAGCACCTTCCCCAATTACCTCCTCTGCCAGCTCGTTCCGTACACCCACCACCCTCTGCTTGACAAAGTTGCCCCTCAGGTTCCGATTAAATATTTCCTGACCTCTGGTTGTTGATTCCTCTATGTGTACGAAGGAACTGCAGGTGCTGGTTTAAGATAGGCACAAAATGTTGGAGTAACTCAGCGGGACAGGCAGGAATGGGTGACGTTTCAGGTTGAGACCCTTCTTCAGACTGAAGAAAGGTCTCGACCCGAAATGTCACCCATTCCTTCTCTCCAGAGATGCTGCCTGTCCCGCTGAATTACTCCAGCATTTTGTGTCTATCTTGATTCCTCTACTTTGGGTAAAAGTCTGTGTATTTACCCAATTCCTATACGTACTAATCTGTGAAAATCAAACCAAGTTACGCAAACCGAGGCGTTTCAGTGGTAATGAACTGCAATTAATGTTTCCCTTGACTGGGACTGTAAGTTCACCCTTTGGTCATTCGTTGAGCTGAGTGCAATAAAGAGGAATGTTCAAGGCCCATGTGGTTTACTTTCGAGTGAGCTGTGAATTCTTGGTGTCAGGGGTTATGGGGAGAAGGCAGGAAAATGGGATTAGGAGGCAGAGATCAGCCATGGTTGAATGGCGGAGTAGACTCGATGGGCCGAATGGCCTAACTCTACTCCAATAACTTGTGAACGTGAACTAGTGAGAATTATGTTTGGGAATCTACATTAATTCAGTTTCTGTTCCTATTCATTTTTAGAGTCCTAGAGCATAAACAGGCCCTTCAGCCCAACTTGCCCACGCCCACCAAGACACTCCATTTTACACTAGTCCCACCTGCATGCATTTGGCCCATACCATATGTCTCAAAACTATTCCTATCCATGTACCTGTCCAATATCTTTTAAATGTTGTTCCAGTACCTGCCTCAACTACCTCCAACCATTTGGCCCGTTCCATACACCCACCACCCTCTTTGTGGAAAAAGTTGCCCCTCAGGTTCCTACTAAACCTTTCTCCTCTCACCTTAAACCTATGTCCTCTCGTTTTCGATTTTTCTACTCTGGATAAAAGATTATGTATTCACCCTATCTATTCCCCTCATGATTTTACACACCTTTATTTAATATTTTCTTTTAAAATATGTAGAATTTGTGACCAATAGATCAACAATATATTTTTCGAAAAAGACACACAGTGCTGGAGCAACTCAACGGGTCAGGCAGCATTTCTGGGGAACATGGATAGATGACGTTTCAGGTCGGGATTCATCTTCAGTCTGATCTGTCTGATCAGACCTAAAATATCACCTATCCATGTTCTCCAGGGATGCTGCCTAATCCACTGAGTTACTCCAGCACTCGGTGTCTTTATTATTTTAAACCAGCATCTGCAGTTCCTTGTGTCTCAATAATATTTTATAGACAATAGATAATAGACAATAGGTGCAGGAGTAGGCCATTCGGCCCTTCGAGCCAGCACTGCGATTCGATGTGATTATGGCTGATCATCCCCAATCAGTACCCCGTTCCTGCCTTCTCCCCATATACCCTGACTCCACTATCTTTAAGAGCAGTATCTAGCTCTCGCTTGAAAGTATCCAGAGAACCGGCCTCCACCGCCCTCTGAAGCAGAGAACTCCACAGACTCACAACTCTCTGTGTGAAAAAGTGTTTCCTCGTCTCCGTTCTAAATGTCTTACCCCTTATTCTTAACCTGTGGCCCCTGGTTCTGGACTCCCCCAACATCGGGAACATTTCCTGCCTCTAGTGTGTCCAAACCCTTAATAATCTTATACGTTTCAATAAGATCTCCTCTCATCCTGCTAAACTCCAGAGTATACAAGCCCAGCCGCTCCATTCTCTCAACATATGACAGTCCCGCCATCACGGGAATTAACCTGGTGAACCTACACTGCACTCCCTCAATAGCAAGAATGTCCTTCCTCAAATTTGGAGACCAAAACTGCGCACAATACTCCAGGTGTGGTCTAACTAGGGCCCGGTACAATTGCAGAAGGGCCTCTTTGCTCCTATCCTCAACTCTTCATTATCAGTTTGACAACATACTTTGATGGTTTTGACGGCAATTGGCTTTGAACTCCATTCGACCCTCTTCCCTGGCTTGCAACTGGCGATGGCTGTATTCCGTTTTTGGAGGTGGGTCCCACGGTGGCACTTAGAGAGTCGCACGTTCCCTGCTGAAGTGGGTTAATGTCCACGGTCTTGCTGTTCTTGTCGGGGGAGGAGATCGAATCGTGCAACTCCATCCATTTCCACGTCACCTGGGAGAGTTCAGACATGGCGGATTCTGCAAAAGAAATATTATCTGACAAATGCCGCTACTGATTACAATTAACACCAGGGATGAAAGCAATGGTTTAGTGGTACAGAGTGGAAGCAGGCCCATTAGCCCATCGACCCGCTGAGTCGGCGCCGACCAACGGTCACACGTACAGCCGTTCTATGTTATCACGGTTTTGCATCCGACACACTAGGGGTTAATTGTACGGAAGCCAATTAACCTACAAACCCGCACGTCTTTGGAATATGGGAGAAAACCGCTCAAGGTCACGGGGAGAACGTGCAAACGTACAATACAGCGTTCCGTAGTCAGAATTGAACCCTTGTCTCTACCGCTGTAATGGGCCTGTCCCATAGGCGATGTTCAGCGGACTGCCGGAGTGGAACACACACAAACGCATCGCTTCTTTCACCAGTCCGTTTAGCAGGCGGGGAACAGGGCAAGCGGGGGGGAGCATTGTCTAAAAAATTAACGGTGCAAAGCCAAGGTGAAACAGACACACACCGCGATGAACAGGAAGGTTGGCGCTGTAAAAAGACGGCTAAAGCACAGTGAATGGTAAGTCCTTTAAAAGAAGGGGGAGAGGGGGAGAAGGAGTGGAGACAACGTTTAAAAAGCCAGAGATACACGGCCGTGAAGCTCGGCGGACATTTAACATTACCAGCCGGTTATCCTTGGTTCTGAAAACTACTGCTTACGTTTTTTTCCCCAATGAGCCAATGAAATTCACCGGTCAGCATTGGCTACAACCTACGAGAACCGAGAACCTTCGACCTCCTGGCGACCCACCTACGGCACGAGAATTCTCGCTACTCTCCGTGGCGGTTTCATTCTAGTCGCCGCTAATCTTTCAAAAGGTTGAAAATGTCACGGCGACCATAATGAGGCTGCGACTAGTTCCCAGAATGCGGGAACTCCTCATGAAGCCGCATGAAGGCGACTCCCCGGCAACCACCCGCGAAGTGTGGCGACCATGTGGCGCCTACATTGTCTCCTGCAGTCTCCTAAAAAGTTCCTAAGTGGGACAGGCCCATAAGGCAGCAACTCTACCACCGTACCGCCCTTAAAGAAGGGCGAAAATGGTGAGTTTATATATCAATGCATCACATGGCTATATCAACGATTTAGATTGGAATGTGAAAGGCATGATGAATCATTTTGCAGATGACACTAAAGTAGGTGGTATTATAGATGGTGGCGGTTATCAAAAATGACAGCAGCATCTTGAGTAGTTGGGTAAGTGGGCTGAAGATGGCGAATGGAGTTCAATGTAGATTTGTGTGAGGTGTTGCAATTTGGAAAGTCAAACCAGGGCAGGAACTTGGCCCAGAGAATGGCAGGGCCCCGGCGAGCGTTGTCAAGCAAAGGGATCTAAGAGTGCAGATGTGGGCAAGAACTGCAGATGCAGGTTTAAATCGAAGGTAGACACCAAATGCTGGAGTAACTCAGCCTGACCCGCATTTTAGTGTCTACCGAAGAGTACAGGTGCGCAGTTTCGTGAAAGTGGTTACATTCAATGAACGTAGACTGGAACAGTACAGCACAGGAATAGGCCCTTCGGCCCACATTGTCCATTCCGCACATGATGCCAAGTTAAACTAATCTCTGCCTGCATATGATCCATGTTCCTTAGTTCCCTGCATATCAAAGTGCCTATCTAAAAGGCAGTAGGCAGTGAAGAAAGCAAATGGTATGTTAGCATTCATAGCGAAAGGATTTGAGTATAGGAGCAGGGAGGTTCTACTGCAGTTGTACAGGGTTTTGGTGAGGCCACACCTGGAGTATTGCGTACAGTTTTGGTCTCCAAATCTGAGGAAAGACATCCTTGCCATAGAGGGGGTACAGAGAAGATTCACCAGACTGATTCCTGGGATGTCAGGACTTTCATATGAGGAAAGATTGGATAGACTCGGCTTGTACTCGCTGGAATTTAGAAGATTGAGGGGGGATCTTATAGAAACTTACAAAATTCTTAAGAGGTTGGACAAGCTAGATGCTGGAAGATTGTTCCCGATGTTGCGGGAGTCCAGAACAAGGGGTCTCAGTCTAAGGATAAGGGGGAATTCCTTTAGGACCGAAATGAGGAAAACATTCTTTACACAGAGAGTGGTGAGTCTCTGGAATTCTCTGCCACAGAAGGTAGTTGAGGCCAGTTCATTGGCTATATTTAAGAGGGTGTTAGATGTGGCACTTGTGGCTAAAGGGATCAGGGGGTATGGAGAGAAGGCAGGTACGGGATACTGAGTTGGATGATCAGCCATGATCACATTGAATGGCGGTGCAGGCTCGAAGGGCCGAATGGCCTACTCCTGCACCTATTTTCTATGTTTCCATCTAAAAGGCTCTTGAACCCCACTATCTGCATCACTATAGATTTCCACCATTTTTATTTGAGTTTTAATACAATTTTGTGGCTTAATGTCACAGGGGTGGTGTAACCTGCTGGATATTCCTTGGACAGACATGCTTACGTTAAAGGCTTTGGTCACGATGTTTTCTTTAAACTCACCATTATCAGTACATCAGATTGCAGTATTTCAAGTCTGGGCACAGAATGTTCTTTTGAAATCTTAAAGACGTTCCCTCAAAGTCTGCCAACTTGGACAAAGAATATTGGGAGAGGCATTTCTTGAAATTGCGTGCATTAGTTTGCACCCAGATCAGATTGTGTGTCAAGCAGAGATCCTCCTGCAGAGTATGTTGTGAGTGTACGCAGGCCGCTATATTGATCACTCGTGTGATTATTAATTTTGCTACATAGGAGGAAAATTGCAAAAATAAAAGTCACTTCGGATTAAAATTCCCCAGGATGCTGATTCACAATCCAAATATGTGTTCAAATTCCGTTTTAGATCCTAGATTCATAAATGATGGATTTAAAAAAACACATTTGTTCTTGATATTCAGATATCCCATTCAGTGCAGTGTGTTCAGTTCAACTACTTGAACTACATGTTCTAATTAATCACAATGCTATGGAATGCATCTTATTTTTATGAACGCTCTTTGGATATGATTTGCCATCTGTGGAGAAAAGAAATCTTATTTGGTCAGCTGTGTGGTCATTTTTGACTGGACGCATTAACTAAATGGGGAATAGAAAACCCTACAAAGATTATTATTAATGTTTAGTCATTTTCTGAGTCATTCGTAACTGTCACTGTACGTCATGTTGTTACTTGTGGGCGAAGCACCAAGGCAAATTCCTTGTATGTGAATACTTGGCCAATAAACGTACTTACTTATAGTTGAAGATTTAGGTAGATAAAAATGAGTCTAAATGGGGGGGGGGGGTTAAAAGTTCATGTACGAAACTTATCCATGAACAGACATCTTTGTAGTTCCCAGCAAATACCGTTCTACTCTTCAATCAACACATATTTATAAATCTACCAGTACTTACAGAGAGCCACAAGCAAACTAGAGGAACAGCACTTCATGTTCCGCCCAATGGTATGAACATTGAATTCTCCAATTTTAGGTACATACAAAACCCTTCCCTTCTCTCTTCTTCACCCACATCCACCCCCCCCCCCTTATTCCCATCCCCCCCCCCCTTATTCCCATTCCCCCCCCCCCCCCCCACCTGGACTCGCATCTATTTCTCCCCTCACCCTACTAAAATTAGAGCACATGGTATTGGGGGTAGGGTGTTGACATGGATAGAAAATTGGTTGGCAGACAGGAAGCAAAGAGTAGGAGTGAACAGGTCCTTTTCAGAATGGCAGGCAGTGGCGTGTGGAGTGCCGCAAGGCTCGGTGTTGGGGCCGCAACTGTTTACCATATATCTTAATGATTTGGAAGAGGGAATTAGGAGCAACACTAGCAAGTTTGCGGATGGCACAAAGCTGGGTGGCAGTGTGAACTATGAGGAGGATATTGGGAGGTTGCAGGGTGACCTGGACAGGTTGAGTGAGTGGGCAGATGCGTGGCAGATGCAGTATAATATAGATAAATGTGAGGTTATCCACTTTGGCGGCAAAAACAAGGCGGCAGATTATTATCTCAATGGGGTTAGGTTAGGTAAGGGGGAGGTGCAGCGTGACCTGGGTGTCCTTGTACACCAGTCACTGAAAGTTGGTGTGCAGGTACAGCAGGCAATGAAGAAAGCTAATGGAATGTTAGTCTTCATAACAAGAGGATTTCAGTATAGGAGTAAAGAGGTTCTTTTGCAGTTGTACAGGGCTCTGGTAAGACCATATCTGGAGTATGTGTACAGTTTTGGTCTCCTAATTTGTGGAAGGACATCCTTGTGATTGAGGCAGTGCAGCGTAGGTTCACGAGATTGATCCCTGGGATGGCGGGACTGTCATATGAGGAAAGATTGAAAAGACTAGGCTTGTATTCACTGGAGTTTAGAAGGATGAGGGGTTCTCTTATAGAAACATATAAAATTATAAAAGGACTGGACAAACTAGATGCAGGAAAAATGTTCCCAATGTTGGGCAAGTCCAGAACCAGGGGGCACAGTCTTAGAATAAAGGGGAGGCCATTTAAGACTGAGGTGAGAAAATAGTTTTTCACCCAGAGAGTTGTGAATTTGTGGAATTCCCTGCCACAGAGGGCAGTGGAGGCCAAATCACTGGACGGATTTAAGAGAGAGTTGGGGAGAAGGCAGGCACGGGTTATTGATTGGGGACGATCAGCCAAGATCACAATGAATGGCGGAGCTGGCTGGAAGGGCCGTATGGCCTCCTGCACTTATTTTCTATGTTTCTATGTTTCTATTCCTTCCTCTAGCTTCACAATTCACAACTCTTCAACTGTTTTTTCTCACCCCCTTTTGTCTTTTTCATCTCTGGCTTTTGTTCAATCTGGTGCCTCACCTTCCCCCTCACCTCTATTGAAAACAATTACCTGCCATGCTCTGTGTAGGAAGGAACTGCCTTAAAGTGAAGACAGACACAGTAACTCCAGCATCTTGTGTCTACCTGCCAGGCTTTGTCCTGTGTCTCCTCTCTTCCAGCTTTCTCCCCCCCTGCCCCTCGCCACAATCAGTCTGAAGAAGTCAAGTCAAGTCACATTTATTTAAATAGCACATTTAAAAAAAAACTCTCGTTGGCCAAAGTGCTTACATTTGTTATAAGAATAGTATAAACAAACAGACCACATACATATATACATATAGCCCTCGCTCAGAGGACGCCAATAAAGGCGTGGGAGTATAGGTATGTTTTTAGTCTTGCCTTAAAGGAGTCGATGGAGGGGGCAGTTCTGATGGGAAGAGGGATGCTGTTCCATAGTCTGGGAGCTGAACCATATAGGCGTGGTCGCCCCTGAGCTTATGCCTCGACTGCGGGACATTCAGCAACCCCAAGTTGGCCGATCTGAGGGACCTGAAGGTGGTGTGGTGGGTGAGCAGACTTTTAATGCAGGTGGGGGCAAGCCCATTGAGGGCTTTGTAGACATAGAGGAGGATCTTGAAATTTGTACGGAACCGCACAGGGAGCCAGTGGAGAGAGGCCAGGATTGGGGTGATGCGGTCCCTTTTTCGGGTGCCCGTCAGGAGTCTCGCTGCATGCGGCGTTTTGGACCAGTTGCAGGCGGGACAGGGAAGATTGGCTGATGCCAGTGTAAAGGGAGTTGCAGTGATCTAGGCGGGAGGAGATAAATGTGTGGATGATCTTTTCGAGGTCATCAAACTGGAGGAATTGTTTTATTTTAGCTATCGTCCGAAGCTGAAAGAAGCTAGCTTTTACCACGGCATTGACTTGTTTGTCAAATTTCAATGGTGAGTCAAATATCACGCCATGGTTTTTGAAGTGATGTTTGAGTAGTGGGGTAAGGCTTCCAAGGCTGCCTGCTATTGTTTTGATTGAGTCCGAGGGGCCGAGAAGGATGAGCTCAGACTTACTCTCGTTTAGTTGGAGGAAGTTCTGGGCCCTCCAGCACTTTATATCCTCGAGGCAGCGGGTAAGGTTAAGCAGATTTGATCGGTTGTTGGGCTTCAGGGGCAGATAGAGCTGTGTATCGTCTGCGCAGCAATGGAAGGAAATGCCGTGCCTTTCAATGACTTGGCCTAAGGGGAGCATATACAGGGAGAAGAGAATGGGGCCAAGGATGGAACCTTGTGGAACTCCACAGCAGAGGCTAGCTGGGGAGGAGAAAGAGTTGCCTATGTTAGTAGATAAACTCCTACCTTTGAGGTAGGGGATGAACCAGCTCAGGGCAGCGCCATCAATACCAACCCCGTACCGGAGACGGTCAATTAGGATGGCGTGGTCGACTGTGTCAAATGCAGCGCTGAGGTCAAGAAGGAGCAGGTCCCGACCCAAAACGTCACCTCTCCACGTTCTCCAGAGATGCTGCCTGACCTGCTGAGTTACTCCAGCACTCTGTGTTGTGTTTTATAAACCAGCTCCTGCAGCTCCTTGTTTCCACTTCTGAAAAATAATTGATGTAGCTTGTTCGTTATTTTAATATTTCACATCCAAGTTAGCGTGCTGAATGAGGCAACATCATCTGGCATCGAAGCCTCCGTCACCAAGAACCAACTAAGATGGGTCGACCGTGTTGTACAGATGGAAGACGAGCGTCTACCAAAGCAAACCCTCTACTCCCAGCTTAAAGAAGGCAAACGTAAAAGAGACGGGCAAAAGAAGAGATTCAAAGACGCGTTAAAAGCCAGCATGAAGAAATGTGCGATCGACATCGACAGTTGTGAAACCAATGCCAAGGACAGGAAACACTTGCGAACCATCATCCAGCGGCCTTCGAAGCCAAGAGATGCGTAGAGTTAGAAGAAAAGAGAAGAAAATGGAAAGAGAGGCAGCACCAACCAAAGCCCGGTCTGTCATCTGGAATTACCCGTCCTGAATGCCAAAGAACTTTCAAAGCCAGGATTGGACACATAAGCCACCTGAGAGTCCATAAAAACAACAGAACGTAGACCATCATCCTCGACCTCGAGGGATCGCCACGACGAACAGTAACCGTAGTTACTGATTATTGTCTTTTTGCCTCCAATTGTTTTATAGTTTTATTATGATTGAGAAGCAAGGAAAAAGTCTCGCCAGTGTTGATATGAATCAATATTTATCCTTGATCAAGTTGGCCAAATTAAAATAATCAAATTATAATAATATATTTTTGTTAGAAAGACAGGTACTTACCAAATTGCTATACTTTCTGAAGCGTTAGGCACTGCAGTGTTTTTCTAACTTCCTGTTTCGACACTTCCTCATGAAATGTTAGGGCGATAAACCTCAAATGAATATTTGCAACAAGAGCTCTGCATGAATCTATACACGAACATAAGTTAATGAACAGAGTGGGAAGTGGGGCTTAAAAACCTGAATGGGTATCGCGGGTTATGGGGAGAAGGCAGGAGAATGGGCTTGGGAGGGGAGAGATAGATCAGCCATGAGCGAATGGTGGAGTAGACTTGATGGGCCGAATGGCCTAATTCAGCTCCTATCACATGGAAATTCCAGAGGTCGGACTGCAGCTGTGGGAAGATAGGCAAAGCTTCATGTTCAAGACTCCTTGTAAGGACTGATCTGGGGCTGTTTCTCTTCCCACAGATGCTGCCTGACATGCTGAACATTTCTTGTGTTTTCTGCTTTTACAATAGACAATAGACAATAGGTGCAGGAGTAGGCAATTCGGCCCTTCGAGCCAGCACCGCCATTCAATGGGATCATGGCTGATCATCCACAATCAGTACCCCGTTCCTGCCTTCTCCCCATATCCCCTGACTCCGCTATTTTTAAGAGCCCTATCTAGCTCTCTCTTGAAAGCATCCAGAGAACCGGCCTCCACCGCCCTCTGAGGCAGAGAATTTCACAGACTCACCACTCTCTGTGAGAAAAAGTGTTTCCTCATCTCCGTTCTGAATGGCTTACTCCTTATTCTTTTATTTCACCATTTCCGCCATCTGGTGTTTTTTGGTTTTCACCTTCGCTACCTTGCCTCTGGTCCAGGCAAACAACCAGGCAAACCTTAGACACAAGGAACAAAGCAAACCACACAAAGTGCTGGCGTGTGTAGGAAAGAACTGCAGATGCTAGTTATACACCCGAAGATAGACACAAAATGCTGGAGTAACTCAGCGGGACGGGGCAAGCGGGGGGGAGCACTGTCTAAAAGATTAACACGATGCAAAGCCAAGGTGAAACAGACACCGCGATGAACAGGAAGGTTGGCGCTGTTAAAAGACGGCTAAAGCACAGTGTGCGGTAAGTCCTTAAAAAACGCGCGTAAAACGCATTGAGCTCATCAGGGAGCGATGTTTCGCCGACATGTTTCCCGAAACATACACCCGAAGATAGACACTAAATGCTGGAGTAACTCAGCGGGACAGGCAGCATCTCTGGAAAGAAGGAATGGGTGACGTTTTGGGTCGAGACCCTTCTTCAGTTGAGTCTTGACCCATTCCTTCCCTCCAGAGATGTTGCCTGTCCCGTGGTGTTACTCCAGTGTTTTGTGTCTATCAAAGTGCTGGAGTAGCTCAGCGGGCCAGACAGCATGTCAGGAGGACATGGATAGGTGGCGTATCAGGTCCGGACACTTCTTCAGAAAAAGGTCAACCATTTTACGCCAGAGATGCTTCCATTGAACATGGATCTGACTGGTTAGCACGCGACAAAAAACTTTTCACTGTACCTCGGTACACGTGGCAATAAACTAAACTCAAGTGAAAAAAAGTAGCAACGTAAGCGACCAGCGACTGTGAGGGGCAGCTGACTGTGGTTTCCCAATTTATAGATCTTGTACCGTGCGGGCCGTGTAGAAAAGTGGTTGTCAATGTTATCACAGGAATATCCACTTGTTCTATAAAGTGAGGAGAGGTGGAGAGAGGATTTTCAAAGTCAACAACTATATAGTCAACAACTATATTTCAGATATGATTTGTGTTGTTAGATAACTGGGTGGTCATTCCATACATGGCACTAACCCCAATTATGAAGTGTCTTTCTTTCCACAAAGGGGTGTTTGTTTCTACACTATTGAACCACCCTACCACGACTAGTTTGGTTTTGGAAGGATGTGGACCAAATGCTGGCAGGTGGGACTAGTGCAGCCGGGACATGTTGGCCGGTGTGGGCAAGTTGGGCCGAGGGGCTTGTTTCCACACCGTATCACTCTGTGACTCGATGACTGGAGAGCAGTCCGAGACTACTATCTACCTCACTGGAGACTATACCTGATCAATGAATCAGGCATTCAGGCAACGGAATCATCCTACCACAACTGGAGATAGTTGAACTCAAGAGCGTAACTCGCTATAAAAACATGGAGGGGACGTGTCCCTCTGGCCCCCCGGGTTTTCCACCCCTGGTTGAATTACTATTTACCTAATTGGTGACCCTCAATTCTTTTTGCTCAGGCTTTACTATCTTTACCTTACACTGAACACTATTCGAGTTATTCCCTTTGTGTATCTATACACTGCGAATGGCTCGATTGTAATCATGTATTGTCTTTCCGCTGATTGGTTAGTACGCAACAAAACCTTTTCACTGTTCGTCGGTAAACAATAGACAATAGACAATAGGTGCAGGAGTAGGCCATTCGGCCCTTCGAGCCAGCACCGCCATTCAATGTGATCATGGCTGATCATCCCCAATCAGTACCCCGTTCCTGCCTTCTCCCCATATCCCCTAATTCCGCTATCCCCAAGAGCTATACTTAACTCTCTCTTGAAAGTATCCAGAGAACCGGCCTCCACCGCCGTCTGAGGCAGAGAATTCCACAGACTCACAACTCTCTGTGTGAAAAAGTTTTTCTCATCTCCGTTCTAAATGGCTTACTCCTTATTCTCAAGCTGTGACCCCTGGTTCGGAACTCCCCCAACATCGGGAACATGTTTCCTGCCTCTGGCGTGTCCAAACCCTTAACAATCTTATATGAGATTCTCTCTCATCCTTCTAAATTTCCAGAGTGTACCAGCCCAGCTGCTCCATTCTCCCAGCATATGAACATAATAAACTATGTCAATAAACTAAACTAAACTAAAATATTGGGGTTAAGCTCCTTGAATTTGTGTTTATCATATGTTATCTATGTGTATCGTGTCTACAGGCTTGTTACACTGATATTCTGTTTAGAGATACCATTCAGCCCACTGAATCTGTGCCAACCAGCGATCTCCACACACTGGTACTATCCTACACACGAGGGAGAATTTGCTATCTTTACCGAAGCCAAGTAACCTACATATCATCAGGCGTTTGGATATAGGAGGAAACCGGAGCACCCGGGGAAAACCCACGCGGTCACTGGGAGAACGAACAAACTCCATACAGACAGCACCCAAAATCAGGATTGAACCGGGTCTCTGTCGCTGTGAGGCAGCAACTCTACTTGTCGGTACATACGACGATTAAATACTCTCGACTCTCTTGATATTCATCAATTGAACGAAATTATATTGAAGAAACAAAGAACTGCAGATGCTGTTGTCAACACACAAAAGGACACGGTCTGAAGATGGGTCCCGACCTGAAACGTCACCGATCCGTGTTCTCCAGAGATGCTGCCTGACCCGCTGAGTTACTCCAGCACTCTGTGCCCTTTTGAAAACTATTTTGCAATATTTTGTGCAGCATAGTGTTCTAGTTTTTCTGTTATTTGCATTTGGTGTTCCAGTGTAGAACTTGGCATTTGATTGTGTTCAGAATATTTAGTAGTAATTGAGGGGGGGGGGGGGGCATGCTGGTTGGTGGGGGACCTACGAGCCGGCTGCCCAACCAGCAGCTTGTTCGTTTTTTCTATTTTTTTGTTTTTTTAATGTGTCCCAATGTGTGTGGGGGGATAGGGGGGAAACCGCTTCAGTCGTCTCCTCCGTGGAGAGACGACTTTTTCCATGTCGCCTCACTCGCGGCCTAACACAAAGGATCGATACGGCCTTTCCCAGAGATGGGCCTGGGGCTTCAGCAGCGGGCGCAGCGTGGACTCTTTTGTCGCGAAGTGCGCGAGCCCTCGCCGGAGGGGAACGCTCCGTTCGCTGGCCCACAGCAGCCTGAAGCCGCGGTCTGCGGACCTGCAGCTGGTGTGGCGTCCGCGGCCTGGGATCTCTCGTTGGGGAATCCGGAGGAGAGGAGCTCCGGCCACCGACCCGTGGCCTACTTCTAACCGCGGGCGCGGCGTGGACTTACCATCCGGAGCCGGGGATCCCTGGAGAGGAGCTCCGACCGCCGGCCCTGCGGTCTGCAGTGCTTCTGGCTGCGGCGCGGAGGGGACTTTAGATCTTCGACCGCCAGCCTGCGGCCTACACCATCCTGAAGTCGTGGTCTCCGGTAGGGAAGCACCGATTCAGGACCTTGTCTGCACATCTGGCCGCTCGCAGCAGCGGCTGCGAAGGGTTGTGGTCCTGACCACGGGGGAAAAGGAAGAAGGACTGACCAAACTTTGCGCCCTTCACCACAGTGATGAATGTTGTGGTGGATGTTTGTGTTAAATTTCTATTGTGTATCGTGTGTTTTTTTATCGTACCGCAGCTGGCAAATTAATTTCACTGCACTATATGTGCACGTGACGAATAAATCTGACTTGGACGTGGCCTCTCACTCTCTACAACAGGGCCCTTGCCATCTTTTATCTTCACCCATATCATTGAATGTTAAGCCAATGGTTTGAAACAAATGAAAAAAAGACAGGAAAACAACTGGAAAATAATTAAAAAAAATTTTTTTGATTAATATTTTTATTAGAAGCCATACATATGGCCAATGATATAACAGTTTTTCGAATACACATTTAACATGTTTCAAAAGTTATACAAGTATTACAGAGTAATATATATAAGCTTCTATTTTTTTAAGAGAGTAAAGAAAGTAAAGAGGTAATAGAATAGGTGTTTAATCAATGAGGAGTGTGATTAAATGATATTGATTATGATTATATATGACAAAAAAAATAAAAATTAAAAAAAATAAAAAACCTAATTAAAAAAAGGAAAAAATTAAAAAAATTAAAATAACAAAAATAAAAAATAATACAAGCAAACAATTATTATACTTAAAAAAGAAAAATTGAAGTATACATCTTAACAATGAATGGAACAATTTCACATAACACTATCTATAGAGACGTGTATACAAATCTAAAAATATTTGACCTGTATTGTGTGGCGGAAGGTTAAAAAACAAAGATTTCACGACCTCAGAAATCTTTAAAGTTTAGAGATACAGCGCGGAAACAGGCCCTTCGGCCCACCGACTCTGCACCGACCAGCGATCCCCGCACACTAACACTATCCTACACACACTAGGGACATTTTACATTGATACCAAGCCAATTATCCTACAAACCTGTACGTCTTTGGAGTGTGGGAGGAAACCGGAGATCCCGGAGGAAACCCTCGCAGGTCACGGGGAGAACGTGCAAACTCCGTACAGACAGCACCCTGTAGTCAGTATCGAAGCAGAGTTTCTGGCGCTGTGAGGCAGCAACTCTACCCCTGCGCCACACCGTGCCACACCGGCTCTTTAGGACTGTTCAATTTTTGTTGAAAAGTAGAAAAAAAGAACTGCAGACGCTGGTTTAGACCGACGACGGACACAAAATGCTGGAGTGACTCAGTGCGTGAGGCAGCATCTCTGGAGAAAAAGGATGGATATTTGTGTTGCTGTTGCTGTTGTGTGTAAACTGTGAGTCAGTCCAGCAGATGGCAGCATAACCTAACACCGGTGTGTTCTGTAGCTGTTCTTGATCGGAAGGCCACAAGGTTTTGATAGACCACTGGAATGGTGCCTCTGAATTCGGAACTGTTGATAGGTGGGAGATATTCTTGGGCTAACAGTGTAGTTGGCACGATATTTGAAGGTCTATTTAAGTCGGACAACCGCTGATGCTGGAAAACTGCAATGAAAGCAGAATTATAGACACAAAAAGCTGGAGTAACTCAGCGGGACAGGCAGCATCTCTGGAGAGGGTGACATCTTGGGTCGAGACCTCGACCTGAAACGCCACCCATGCCATCTATCCAGAGATGCTGCCTGTCCCGCTGAGTTACTCCAGCATTTTGTGTCTATCGTCGGTGTAAAGCAGCATCTGCAGTTCCTTCCTACACACAAAAGCGGAATACGCTGGGAAAACCCAGCTGGACAAGGCAAGTGCGGAAGTGAAAGTGGATTCATGAGGATGTTGCTGGGTCTGGAGGGTTTGAGATGTAAGGAGAGGCCATCAAGGCTGGGACTATCTTACCCACCTTCTGTTGCCGGTAACTATGACAATTAAACACACTTGAAGGGCCTGTCCCACCTACGCGACTTTTTCAGCGACTGCCGGCACCCGTCATAGGTCGTTGCAGGTCGCTGAAAATGTTCAACATGTTGAAAATCCAGCGGCGACCAGAAAGACGCTACGGCTCTTTGGGCGGCTGAGGAAACGACTCACGACCATACAGGCGACACGCAGGCGACATGTCGCGGGGTGAAGCCTGTACGGTTGTGAGGAGTCGCCCAAAGAGTCGTACCTTGTTCTGGTCGCCGCTGGATTTTCAACATGTTGACATTTTCGGCGACCTGCAATGACCTATGACGGGTGCCGGCAGTCACCGAAAAAGTCGCATAAGTGGGACAGGCCCTTGACTGGTCATGTTGCAGAGGCGTTGTGTATTTGGATCAGAGGGTTTAATGGCCTTTGAAAATGTACTTTTTAGTTTAGTTTATAGATACAGTGTGGATACAGGCCCTTCGGCCCACCGACTTCGCGCCGACCAGTGATCCCCGCACACTAACTCTAACTGGCACTAGGGACAATTTTTACATTTATATCAAGCCAATTAACCTACCAACCTGTACGCGTTTGGAGTGTGGGAGGAAACCAAAGGTCTCGGAGAAAACACTTGCAGGTCATGGGGAGAACGTACAAGCTCCGTACAGACAGCACCCGTAGTCTGGATCGAACCCGGGTCTCTGGCGCTGCAAGCGTTGTAAGGCAGCAACTCTACCGCTGCGCCACCGTGCCTTACTGTTTAGTAACTTTGTCTGTTGAGAGACAACTATCACAGTGTGAGCTCGTCAATCCCTATCCCTTCTCCTGAATGTTCAAGAAGGAACTGCAGATGCTGGAAAATCGAAGGTAGACAAAAGTGCTGGAGAAACTCAACGGGTGCGGCAGCATATATGGAGCGAAGGAAATAGGCAATGTTTTCGGACCAAAGAAGGGCTTCGGCCCGAAACGTTGCCTATTTATTTCACTCCCTTCTCCTGTATGTTCCATGGACTATTTGGTGCATTTTACTGAGAGGAAAATTAATTATTTCCAAAGATAATTTTCTGAACTAATTTAATTGCCTGTGTCCACAAAAGCTGCAGTGCGATCACCATCTGCGAAATACATTTCTTTAATGCTTTCTATGTTTATCTTTTGCGTCCTGTTAGTGTATCTCTGGCCAAGGGGGAGCGTATAACAATATTTTCACTTGTAAGCTTGGAGACCTCTTTAGTTCACACTTAATAGTCTCGCATCCGGTGTGAAGAGCAACTGTGAAGAAAGTGAGACCCTCCACAATCTCTAGCCTCCAATTTCAGGTCATTATTCACAGTGGCAGACCTATTACGTTAGATTTAGAGACACGGCGTGCAAACAGGCCCTTTGGCCCTCCGAGTACACCAGCAATCACCAGCAATTGCTCCGACCAGCAATCATCAAGGCACTAGTTCTATCCTGCACATAAGGGGCAGTATACAGAAGCCAATTAACCTGCAATCCTGCACATCTTTGGAATGTGGGAGGAAACCGGAGCACCCAGAGAAAACCCACGCGGTCACAGGGAGAACGCGCAAACTCCGTACAGGCAGCACCCGTAGTCAGGATCGAACCCAGGTCTCCAGCGCTGTGAGGCAGCAACACTACCCATGGGCCATTTGTCTTGTCACATATATCTTGTCACTTGTCTGATCAGTTCAGTACAGTGGGCCAGCGTCACGACGCCCCGGAGATCCGGCTTCCATCCTGATCCCGGCTGCTGTCTGTGTGGAGTTTGCACGTTCTCCGCGTGACCAGGTGAGTTTTCTCCGGGTGCTCCGGTTTCCTCCCACATCCCAAACATGTGCGGGTTTGTAGGTTACTTGGCCTCTGTAAATTGCCCCTAGTGTGTAGGGAGTGGACGGGTAAATGGGCTGATTAGAACTAGTGTGAACGGGTGATCAATCTTCTTCGTGCATATGGCGTGCAGAGCCTAAAGTTGTAGATCAAGGGTAGGCATCCAGGCCAGGTCAGTATCAGTTACTGGGTACCAGGGAAAAGCCTCAGTGAGCAGTCATTCACGACGTGTGGTCTGGTCTGGTCTGGATGTCCACAGTCGCAAGCATTGCTGTCTGTCATCCCCCACTTATGCAGGTGATGGACGGTTCTTGTGCGGAGGGTGCGGATTCTGTCCAGGGTGAGCCATAGCTTGCGATGGAGGACAAAACACGGTGGTTTCACTGTGGGGTCTGTGATGACATCTCCGTTGTTGATGCTGGCATCTTTCCAGGCTCTGCACCACTCAGTCTTGGATCAAAGTCTTCCAGAGATTTAACGCAAGACCAGAGGGGTTTGAGGGACTTCAGGCGCATGTTGGGCACATTGTTCAATGATTGGCGTAAACTCAATGTATTGAAGGGCCTGTTTCCGTCCTGGATCTTTCAATCAATCCTTACTGTCTCTTTGCAACTATCTGTGTGAGTACCTCTGCTAAAATGGCAACAACATCATTGCAACAGTGCTGTTTGTTTCCACAGACAAACATGGATCAGTGTATCTCCGAAACAAGTCTGTGATTTGGTTCTTGGGGAATTTTGAGAATTTCATCACATCTGCTTTCTTTCTCCAGCGACATGTCTTTCTTGTGGTAACGTTGAACAACTGTGTCTAGACTCGAATAGAAACATAGAAATTAGGTGCAGGAGTAGGCCACTCAGCCCTTCGAGCCACCATCGCCATTCAATATGATCATGGCTGATCATCCAAAATCAATACCCTGTTCCAGCTTTTTCCCTTGATTCCGTTAGCCCCAAGAGCTAAATCTAACTCTCTTGAAAACATCAAGTGAATTGGCCTCCACTGGCTTCTGTGGCAGAGAATTCCACAGATTCACAACTCTCTGGGTGAAATCGTTTTTTTCTCATATCAGTCCTAAATGGTCTACCCCTTATTCTTAAACTGTGACCCCTGGTTCTGGGCTCCCCCAACATCGGGAACATCCGGCATCTACCCTGTCCAATCCTCTAATAATTTTATATGTTTCTATAAGATCCCCTCTCATCTTTCTAAATTCCAGTGAATATAAGCCCAGTCGACCCATTCTTTCATCATATGTCAGTCCCACCATCCCAGGAATTAACCTTGTGAATTTACGCTGCACTTGCTCAATAGCAATAATGTCCTTCCTCAATTTAGGAGACCAAAATTGCATAGCTGTGGTCCAGCTGTGGTCTCACTAGGGCCCTGTACAACTGCAGTGGGTCCTCCTTGCTCCTAAACTCAAATCCTCTTGAATTGAAGGCCAACATGCCATTGGCTTTCTTCACTGCCTGCTGTACCTGCATGCTTACTTTCAGTGACTGATGTACAAGCACACCCAGGTCTTGTTGCACCTCCCCTTCACCATTCAGATAATAATCTGCCTTCCTGTTCTTTCCACCAAAATGGATAAATAGTGAGATTAAACGAGAATTTACCAGTTCGAAGTTTGATCTTTATTTTATGAGGAGTTACGATGAGGGATTACGTGAAGAAGACCCCGCCTGGCGCTGGAACGGCATACTTCAAAGCAGCGGCATGAAAAACACAGAAACCAATAGCCGAAGTAAAATAGTAAGGCTCAAAATAGACTAGAACTACCAGATGATCATTTATATTATGAGGGTTGGGAGTGGAGGGCACGTAATCCCTCATCGTAACTCCTCATAAAATAAAGATCAAACTTCGAACTGGTAAGTTCTCGTTTAATCTCACTATTTTACTTCGGAGTCACGTGAGTGACTACGTGAAGATTTTGAAGCTCTGTGTCTTTCATGTCGTAAATTCATTTCATACGACTCTGTTTAGTCAAAACAGTAGTGAGTAAATAGTATTTTTAGGACATTGTTACAATTTATGTAATAAGTCCTTTAAGCATAAAAAAGAACAATTTTTAATAATAACCCCTCTATCTTAGGGGAAAATTACAAAATAAATTGATAAATGTTGTCAATGGTAACATAAATCGATAATATAAATCGATAATATAAAACAAAGCAAGCATTAAAGAGAACCCATTACTGTGTGTCTAAATCCTGGCACTGTGACAACAGGTTTATTCTAGAACTTTGAAAATCTCTTCTCTAGACCACCCTGCGGCCTCTAAATTTTATCGAGTGGCACGTCCTGTACCTTTGCCACGGCCGTAGCTGCCGCCCTAGTGGAGTGAAATTTAAACACATCAGTATCTATTCTTGCTAGACACAAACCATCCAGAAATAGTTTGAACTAAACCTTTTGTATGTGGCTTTTTGTGTGTTATTAATAACACTTTCTCAGAACCTCTGAGATTTTGGTTACCTCAATGTATTGAGTTAAATGCTTAACCACACACAATGTTTCATCAATAGGATATGCTTTAAACATTACCTTCATTCCAGTTCTTCCTGGTCTGCTTTGTTTGATCAAGTCATAAACATAAAACATAATGTTATCTGTAGTCACATGCATGCAATCCAACCGTTACAACTGCAAAGCTTGTACTCTTTTTGAGTTGATACCAATGCCATTAACTTTACCACCTTGAATGTTAATTCTGCAAAGACATTGAATTAATTGGAGTCCATTGTTTAAACAAGTGAGAACAATGCTAACATCCCAAATTCCTGTATATATGGGCTTGGGATGATTTTATTGAAATTCCTTTCATGAGTCGGGATACTAATGGGTGAGACCCAATGAATCTCGATCTGAAATTTGTCCTAAATAGGATGACAATGCACTACGAGCACAATTAATGGCACTATACTCAAATGCTCATCAAGTGTAACCCAGCAAGGAACTGTAATACATTTGAAATGTTTGCAGTATGATAAGATATCTTTGACTGTGTACAACTTCCCATTTCCTTATATGCGACTTATATTGTTTTAGTGCTATTCCTCCAAGCTGCAACTATAACATCCATGGTCCTGTCCGACAGTACAACTCTTGCAACTCTGGTCAGAACCTGCAGATTAACAAATACATATGATCATGCAATGGATGAATTCCTTTTGTTACTGGTTGTGTCAACAGATTGTCGCAACTGGGAATTGTCATACATGGTTCAATAATCATATTAGCATCAATGGGAACCATGACTGCGTGGGCCAACCTGACACCACCAAAATTGCATTCGACAGCGTCTTGCGCTTTTTATTGCGACATTGCCCAATGAGACAGAATGGGGAAAATCATAAAATAACAAATTCCCCAGTGTAGCGAGAAAACATCCACCGCTACTGCCGCTGGATCATGTTCCCCAAGACACGTATTTGGGCAATTGGTGATTCAATCTAGATGCAAACAGATCAATGTCCGGCACTCCATACCGACTGACAATATTTTGAAAATTTGTGGATTAATAATCAATCTGTATTGTCTTTAAATATTTGTGATCTTTATCTGTCACAACATTGTCTCTCCCCGAGAGATAAATAGCTGAAAGCCAAATATTTTTTGCCATACACCATTGGCACATCTGGTTTACCAGATGATAACATGATATTGATCTAACACCACCCATGTGATTAATATATGCCACAGCTGTGGTAGAATCTATTTGTACTTGGACATGCAAATCCTTTAATGAAGGGCAATAAGCTTTTAATACATAAAATGCTACCAAGAGCTCCAAATAATTAATACCATATGTTTGGAACAATAAATCCTCTTGGACAGCCCATCTGCCTCTACAGCTGGTCTCATTATCCGTACCCCTCCCCCCCCCCCCCCCCCCCATCCGAGAGAACTTCGTCATTTTGCAAAAACACTACTGCCTGATGAACTAAAAGTTCTAAGCAGCTTATGGAACATTCTCAATCCATCAATGTAATTCTGATAAAGCTTCCTTAGGCAATTGCATTGGCCTATCAAATGGCTTGCTCGCTGAATAAGCGCTTGAGTTTTTGCCCTTTGAAGATTTTGGTAATGTAGACGACCAAACTCTACTGTCTGGAAATGCTGCTGCCAATTTACCAATAATCTTGGCAACCTCTCGGATGGAGGGATAAGGTTTGTAAATCAGGTCTTGACACACATTTGTCAAATCCAACACTTATCCATTGGTAAAGTTACCAACATGGTAACTGAGTTAATCTCAAACCCCAGATATTCAATGGTTTGGGATTGCTGTAACTTAGATTTGTTGGATGGATCAGGAACCCAACTTCTCAAACAACTTGTAGTTACTGAGACTAATTTTCCACCTGGCTCCTGATTAGCATTGACAATTAAATGTCATCTAGATAAGCCATAACGATGTACTTTTGTGCCTAAGGCAGTGCAAATGCTGGCTTAATCCTTAAAGGCAAAGCTTGTAGTACCACAAACTGTCTCATCCATAACTTTAATTACCTATGAAATTATGGTGAATTGGGACCGAAATATGCATCTCTTCAATTTATTGCAGCCATAACCACCTGTTGATACCTGCTGTATTGCAGTGTTGAATGTGTCCATTTTAAATTTTTACTGGACAATATATTTAATTGTGTGAGATCTAACATGATTGTACAACCCCATCTTCTATGGCCTGGGGAAAATATTTGATACAATTGTTGTGGATCCTTTCCTGTTTCTCAATACCTCCTTCCTCACACAAATTCTTACGTCTTTGTCAATTTGAATTATTCCAAGACTATAACATGAAGAATGATCAGGTTATTGTGTCCCAATGGATCCATACCTCTTCATTATCAACATTTGGAGTCTACCACCAATCTGAGGTTCATCCAAACATCCTTCTTAAATAGGATTAAGTTTTGTACCTCCCCAACTGTTTGACGAAATTACCTCCTTACCCAAAATATGGGTGTACATTCGTTATTTTATTTAATATATGGTCCCTAGATAAGGGACGTATCAGATTTAAACTGATAAGAACAGATACCATGCTTAATCTTAGCCAAAAAGCCGAGAAACGATTTGCTGGTTGGAAATTCTTCCTTATCATACTCCTGCCTCGGCTCAAATCAAATCCCTTTTCCATATGACCAGCCTACTGGCCAACTGAAGGGTTTCATAAGACCAACAGTTTCTTCCCCTTCATCCATACTTAATTTGCTTAAACAGATTTTCTCCGAATCAATAACCAGGAGTTTGAACATTGCTTGTCCTGTAAATCTTTGGATGTAAAAGAGGCCGAATGGCAATCTTCCATTTATATAATTTAACTCAAATAAGTTTGCAGAATAAACCTAACATATTTTGTTTCATTCTGAACTTTAGTCATTCCACAACTTCCCAGCTTGTCTTAAAAGACAGTGATGCCAATTAGTTTGAGGATTCTTTTAATCGTAATTCCTGCGCCCGCATAATTGCTGACATTGGCGCCCAAAACCCGGATTTACCAGGTACCTTCTTAAAGGTGTTTAAGAATGCTTCATGCATTATATTCTGTATTATTCCAATTTTAGTATATGTGCTGCCGAAGCGAGCACATGTTTAAATGCAAATCTGCTGTTTCAACCATAACAGCTTCTTGAGGCAGGTGAGAGACCATATAATTAACATTGGCCGCCAGGTTCCTTCCATGGCCTCACCGCCTCCACCAGGTATAGTAACTTTGTGCCCCTCAGACACACCTGGATTTGCATTGTGGTGGGTACTTCTGACCACAAACACCACTTTCAGGGTCTGTCACATACAGCCCTGGTACTCCTGAAACTCGTTCAAGGAGACTTCCTCCAGTCCATACCCAGGCACTGGGGTTTCAAATTCCCAATTCGAATTGGCACCATATTCACGATATGGAACCCCCTCAGGGGCTGCCTGGGAATATTCTGGGTACTTAGACCCTTGGTTGATATAATTTGGAGTATTTCCTCCATTAGATCCATACTTAGCCAATTTTAGGCTTACCTTACAGGATCTTTTAGAAACCTCAGGCCTTTCAAGCCTCTTTTTACTTTTAGGCACTGGGTTTTCAAGTGTTGTTTGTGGAGCAACTAAAGGCTCCCTAACGGGTATTTCAATCGGCCACCGGTATCGGAACCGGCTCCGCAATAGTCTGCTGTCCCGACTTTTTACACCCCGGGACGCACGTTTTACCCGCGATTTTCTTTTTAAAACATTTTATTTTTTATTTTTATTTAAACTCCTGCTGGTTTCCTACCAGCCTACGGAGTTTTAAGAAAAACGCCCTGGAAGTAAAATAATTTTACTTACCTGCGGGCCGTTTCCTTACCGCTGTGCTGGAGCTGCGCTCTGCAGCTCTTTCTCTGCCGATAGCGTCGACGTAATGCCGTTCCAGCGCCAGGCGGGGTCTTCTTCACGTAGTCACTCACGTGACTCCGAAGTAAAATTCACATTTATCCACATTAAACTGCATCTGCCATGCATCTGCCCACTCACCCATCCAATTCACCCTGCAGCCTCATGGCATCCTCCTCGCAACTCACACTGCCACCCAGCTTTGTGTCATCTGCAAACTTAGAGATGTCACATTTAATCCCCTCGTCTAAATCGTTAATATATATTGTAAACAACTGGGGTCCCAGCACCGAGCTTTGCGTCACCCCACTAGTCACTGCCTGCCTTTCTGAAAAGGAGCCGTTAGTTTCTACTTTTTACTTCCTGTCTGCCAACCGGTTCTCTATCCATGTCAATACCCTATCCCCAATACCCTGTGCTCTAATTTTGCACACTAATCACGTGTGTAGGACCTTATCAAAGGCTTTCTGAAAATCCAGATACACCACATCCACTGGCTCTCCCTTAATCATTCTACCTGTTACATCCTCAAAAAATTCCAAAACTTTAGTCAAGCATGATTTCACCTTCATAAATCCATGCTGACTTTGACCGATCCTGTCACTGCTTTCCAAATATGCTGCTATAACATCTTTAATGGTCGACTCCAGCATCTTTCCCACTACCGATGTAAGGCTAACTGGTCTATAATTCCCCGTTTTCTCTCTCCCTCCTTTCTTAAAAAGTGGAGTTACATTGGCTCCACTGGAACTGATCCAGAGTCGAGAGAACATTGGAAAATGATCATCAATGCATCAACGATTTCTAGGGCCACCTCCTTGAGTACTCTGAGAGCAGACCATCAGGCCCTGGGGATTTATCTGCCTTCAGTCCCATCAGTTTCCCTAACACCAGTTCCTGACCAATGTGGATTCCCTTCAGTTCCTCCCTCCCACTAGATCCTCGGTCCCCTAGTATTTCTGGGAGATTGGTTGTGTCTTTGTTAGTGAAGACAGAACCAAAGTACTTGTTTAACAGGTCTGCCATTTCCTTGTTTCCCATTATAAATTCACCTGTCCCTCAATGTAAGGGACCTACATTTGTCTTCACAAATTTTTTCCTTTTTACATACCTATAGAAACAGTCAGTTTTTATATTCCCCGCAAGCTTTCTTTCATGCTCTATTTTCTCCCTCTTAATGAACCCCTTTGTCTTCCTCTGTTGAATTCTGAATTTCTCCCAGTCCTCTGGTTTGCCGCTTCTTCTGGCCAATTTATATGCTTCTTCCTTGGATTTGACACTATCCTTGACTTCCCTCGTCAACCACGGTTGAGCCGCCTTCCCAGTTTTATTTATTTGCCAGACATGGATGAACAATTTCTGGAGTTCATCCATGCGGTCTTTAAATCTTCGCCTTTGCATCTCAACCCTTTAAGTATAATTTGCCCGTCTATCGTCGCCAATTCCCATCTCATACCTTCAAAGTCTCCTTTATTCAAGTTCAGGACCCTCGTCTCTGAATTAACCGTGTCACTCTCCATCCTAATGCTGAATTCCACCATATTATGGTCACTGTTGCCCAAGGGTCCTTGCACAACAAGATCACTAACTAATCCTTCCTTGTTACACGATACCCAGTCTAGGATGGCCGGTCCTACAGTCGGTTCCTCTACATATCGGTTTAAAAACCCATCCCGTATACAAATCCAATTACCAATTTGTTTGGCCCAATCTATATGTAGATTAAAGTCACCCATGATAACCGCTGTACCTTTGCTACACGCATCCCTAATTTCCTGTTTGATGCTATCCCCAACCTCCCTACTGCTGTTAGGTGGTCTGCATACAGCGCCATCAAGCGTTTTCTGCCCTTGGCTATTCCGCATTTCTGCCCATACTGATTCTGCACCATCCAAGCTGATGTTTCTCCTTGCTATTGCATCAATCTCCTCTTTATCCAGCAATCTCACCCCACCTCCTTTTCCTTTTTGTCTATCCTTCCTGAATATCGAATACCCCTGCATGTTTAACTCCCAGCCTTGGTCACCCTGGAGCCATGTCTCCGTAATTCCAACTGTATCATATCCCTTAACTACTACCTGCACAGTCAATTCATCAACCTTATTACGAATGCTCCTCGCATTAAGGCACAAAGGTTAGTTTTTCTTATCTCCCTTCTACCTTTTGCTTCTGTCCTCCTTTTATGGCCCTCTGTCTCCTTGCATTGGGTCCCATCCCCCTGCCCTGTTAGTTTAAACATGATCTGTCCTACACTCTCTTACCCGTCCATGTTGTCGACTCCACTATTTAGTTTAAACCCACTCGTGTAGCACTAGCAAACCTGCCTGCCAGAATGTCGCTCCCCCTCCAATTAAGGTGCAACCCGTCCCTTTTGTATAGGTCATCCCAGCCCCAGTAAAGGTCTAGAAATCTAAATCCCTGCCCCCTGCACCAACTCCTCAGCCACACATCCAGTTCCCCTGACTCCCTGTTCCTACCATCAGTAGCGACGAGGTTCGGGAAGCAGCCCGGAGATAACCACACTGAAAGTCCTTCTTGTCAGCCTCCTACCTAGTTCTCTATACTCGCTCCTGCCTCTTCTTACACACGTTGTTTGGGCCTACGTGCACAACTACTTCCGGCTGCTCACATTCCCTCTCGAGGATGTTCTGAAGTCTGTCTGAGACATCTTGGACCCTTGCATCAAGGACCCAACACACCATCCTCGATACTCGCCTGCTGCCACAGAATCTCCTGTCCGCACCTCGGACAATGGAGTCACCCACCACCGTGAAGCAGACGATAGACGCAAAAATCTGGAGTAACTCAGCGGGACAGGCAGCATCTCTGGAGAGAAGGAATGGGTGGCATCTCAAGTCGAGGCCCTTCTTCATGTCTCGACCCAAAAGGTCACCCATTCCTTCTCTCCAGAAATGCTGCCTGTCCCTCTGAGTTACTCCAGCTTTTTGTCTATCTTCGGTGTAAACCAGCATCTAGTAGACAAGTATCGATCCCATTGACCTGGTAAAGTTTAGCTTGCACTGTTGTAGGTAACTAAAGGGCCATTCCCACCAGCATGCGCTTGCATGCGGCAAGCGCGACCAAACCGGCAGCGGGGGCCGCGCGGAGGTTGGGTGATCCCCTGTACAGGGCCGTTCCCACCAGCATGCGCCTGCATGTGGCAAGCGCGACCAAACCGGCAGTAGGGGCTGCGCGGAGGTCGGGTGAGTGGCGCAACGCGGTGCAAAGTGAGGCGAACTTGTAGCGAAGTCTAAAGGTAAGTTCGCCAGGACAGAGAGGGGCACACAGGGAGGGGCACAGAGGCACACACACACACGGCCACGGAGCCACACACATAGAGGGTCACGGAGGCATCTACAGAGAGGGTCACGGAGGCACGACATTGAGGTGGTGTGTAATGCGTCGAGGCGACTGCGAGCCGGCAAGCCGTTGCCGCGCAAAATTTTTGAACATAGTCAGTTTTTCGGAGCCCCGCGCGATGTCGGGACGAACTCTGCACAATTCCGCACGGCTCCGGCGATCGAAGTGGGACCGGCCCCGCGACGCCGGATGGCTCAAGCAACCACATTAGGTCGCGCTCATCGCATAGATTTGCATGCTGGTGGGACAGGCCCTTTACACTAACATGTTGTTTTGTAGGTGACTAACCTGCAACCACCCCCCCCTCCTCCCTTTCTCCCTTCTGCCTCAGAAGGCAGTGGAGGTCAATTCACTGGATGTTTTCAAGAGAGAGTTGGATTTAGCTCTTGGTAGCGATGTTACAAAACCTACCTTCAGTGGCACTGCAGTTCTGTCACTGGCCGTGTGCGCGACTTTGGCGCCTTTGGGGGGGGGGGGGGGGGGCGAGATTAAAATCCAGTTTTCTTCTGCTTGTCGGAGGCGGACTTCCTCGGGCTGCCAGCTGCTGAAGAACAATCGATCAGACTTCCCTCCCGATTTTTTTATTTATTTAATGGCGAGACAATTTAATAATTACATTAAAATTAAAAGCGACTTCTAACGCCCTCAACGACTACAACGTGACGGGTCGCATGAGCGGGACAAAACAAAATGTAAGTCGTTTATTTTACATATAAACTTGTTTCTTGGGATGGCTTTAATCAAATTTTATGATGCGAAATTGGGCCCCATACGAACCGGCAATGTTTTTCCTGCCGACATGGAGTTCAAATTCACCGCAAATACAACGTTCCAATCGATCAGGTTCCAGAAAAGCCCACTCGCAAGATGATTTAAATGCTCTTTTGTTTTGGACAATCATGTCACTAGAAAATATCGTCTATATTTGGTGTTATTGTCAACCCATAGTCAATATTTTAATACTAAATATCAGTTTTAGTCCCATTTATTGTGCAGGAAAAAAAATAATTTAAATTATATTGAGTGGATGTTTCTAGATTAATTTATGGGAATTAGACATTAAATTCCTTCCATCGGGAAGATAAATTCATGACAGTGAGATTTAAAAATCATCTTATATTGTGAATTCTTGTGTGAATGGGATTAGTTATTCGGATACTTAGGCTATTTAAAAAATATATCCTTTTCTTAAGAAAAGTAATCTACAGGACATTCTTAATGGGAAAGTAGTCGGCAGAAAGACATGTCATGCGTGGTTTGAAGAGCAAACACTTGTAGTTTACAATGCCAACATTGAAAAGTTGAGGAAAAACAAGATGTACAGAGTTGCCTATTGGTTCCAATCTGAGGAGTATGATGATGTTACTGATTATGATATGCCAATGTACCAGGTAGCAAGTGATCTTCTCCATAAAGACTTGGTCTATTGCTAGAAATTGTAATTTATTTGCCTATTTGTTACAGACTTACAGCATATAATACAATAATATTAAAGTTCTGATCTTGAGAATATCACATTTGTGAATTTTCAAGGCAGTCTGGGTGTTCATTACTATTTCCGTCACACCGGTCAACTTTGTAATTAACTACAATTAGGTAATTAACTAATTATATGCTTTAATTTCAGTTCATCCAAGTAAGATGTTTTATATTTGTTTCAGAATGCTTCAATCTATAATAACTGAAAATTTCATTCAGTTCTCTTGATTAATAAGAAAGTTATGGGCTTTTGACTGTCCTCGATCACAGCTTTTGAGTTACGTCAATGGAAAAACAATAGGGAACAAGATGCTAATTTCCGAGTATGAAAATGGCCATAACCTTTTTAATACTGAAGATATGAAAATGAATTAGGTGTCAAATTAAACTTCTTTTTAGGCTTTATCTGATGGGATAAATTGCAGACTTGATTTTTTAAATCTCAAAATTTTGTAACATTGCTACTCTTGGGGCTAAACGAATCGAGGGATATGGGGAGAAAGCAGAACTGATTGGGGATGATCAGCCATGATCATATTGAATGGCGGTGCTGGCTTGAAGGGCTGAATGGCCTCTATGTTTCTTTCCCCACCCCCATCCCTTCCTTCTCCCTCCCCTTCCGCCGATATCCCATCTTCTGGCTTCACAATTCGCACCTCTTCTGTCCTCATCACGCACTTTTTTGCTCTGTTCATCTCTGGCCTTGTCCACGTTCTCCAGAGATGCTGCCTGACCCGCTGAGTTACTCCAGCACTTTACATAAAAGATCGTATCCACACAGGATAACACTTTATTTATGCCGTGCATCAGAATGACTAAAATTGGAACCAGTTGTATCGAGGTTCATTTCTTCACATCAAATACATGTGACGGTTTCAAGAACTGTACAAATCACAAAGGTTCATTTATACTTGTTCATATTATTTGAAGCTCGGCCAAGCGCTGTGTTGACTGCGCCCAAGGCATATAAAGGAGACGCACAAATGGGAAAGAATTATTTGTCTCTCGTGATTCTCCTTTGTATTTACTTGGTTGTTTTCACAGATGCGATGCTGACAGTTGGCCCGTGATTAGTTTTATCCTTTGTATGGTGGGAGTCACAGAAACGGAGCTGTTTAGAGATGAAGGAAATGTTTGGTGCTGCCACAAGGACATTTGCTGTCTCACAGTGGAGGTCAACTTCGATAATGTGTGGTTTCTTGGCCGCCAGTTCTCGCCACTTTGGTCTCGACTCGAAACGCCACCTATTCCTTCGCTCCATAGATGCTTCCTCAGCCTCACCCGCTTAGTTTCTCCAACATGTTTGTCTACCTTCACTTTAGGTTTTAGAGATGCAGCGCGGAATCTACGCCCTTCGCCCCACCGAGTCCGCGCCAACCAGCGATCCCCGCGCATTAACACTATCTGACACACATCAGGGACAATTTACACTTCTACCACGTATACAAACCCAAGCAAATCAACCTACAAGCCTGCACGTCTTTGGAGTGTGGGAGGAAACCGAAGATCTCGGAGAAAACCCACGCAGGTCAAGGGGAGAACGTACAAACTTTGTACAGACAGCACCCGTGGTCAGGATCGAACCTGGATCTCTGGCGCTGTGAGGCAGCAACTCTACCGCTGCGCCACCGTGCCGCACCTGGTCCTGGTGGCTTGAAGGGCAGAGGCATCGGGATGTTATTGCTTAGAGTCATAGAAACATAGAAACATAGAAATTAGGTGCAGGAGTAGGCCATTCGGCCCTTCAAGCCTGCACCGCCATTCAATATGATCATGGCTGATCATCCAACTCAGTATCCTGTACCTGTCTTCTCTCCATACCCTCTGATCCCCTTAGCCACAAGGGCCACATCTAACTCCCTCTTAAATATAGCCAATGAACTGGCCTCAACTACCCTCTGTGGCAGAGAGTTCCAGAGACTCACCACTCTCTGTGTGAAAAAAGTCCTTCTCATCTCGGTCTTAAAGGATTTCCCCCTTATCCTTAAGCTGTGACCCCTTGTCCTGGACTTCCCCAACATTGGGAACAATCTTCCTGCATCTAGCCTGTCCAACCCCTTAAGAATTTTGTAAGTTTCTATAAGATCCCCTCTCAATCTCCTAACTTCTAGAGAGTATAAACCAAGTCTATCCAGTCTTTCTTCATAAGACAGTCCTGACATCCCAGGGATCAGTCTGGTGAGCCTTCTCTGTACTCCCTCTATGGCAATAATGTCCTTCCTCAGATTTGGAGACCAAAACTGTACGCAATACTCCAGGTGTGGTCTCACCAAGACCCTGTACAACTGAAGTAGAACCTCCCTGCTCCTATACTCAAATCCTTTTGCTATGAAAGCTAACATACCATTCGCTTTCTTCACTGTCTGCTGCACCTGCATGCCTACTTTCAATGACTGGTGTACCATGACACCCAGGTCGCGCTGCATCTCCCCTTTTCCTAATCGGCCACCATTTAGGTAATAGTTTGTTTTCCCACCAAAGTGGATAACCTCACATTTACCACATTATACTGCATCTGCCAAACATTTGCCCACTCACCCAGCCTATCCAAGTCACCTTGCAGTCATTGAGTCATACGCCATTGAAATTAGGCTCTTCGGCCCAACTTGCCCGCACCGACCAATATGTCTCATCTACACTAGTCCCACCTGCCCGCGTCTGGCCCATATCCCTCTAAACCTACCCTATCCATGTACCTGTCTAAATGTTTCTTAAATGTTGCGATAGTCCCTGCTGCAACTACCTCCTCTGGCAGTTCGTTCCATACACCCACCACCCTTTTGTGTAAAATGGTGTTACCCCTCATGTTCCTATTCAATCTTTCCCCCCTCATCTTCGACCTATGTCCTCTGGTTCTTGATGGCTTTACTCTGGGCAAAAGACTCTGTGGGTTTACCCGATCTATTCCTCTCATGATTTTGTACACCTTTGTACACCTTGTAGGAATAGAGGCCTGGCCTGCTCAACCTCTCCCTATAGCTCAGTCCTTCGAGTCCTGGCAACATCCTGGTAAACCTTCTCAGAACCCTTTCAAGCTTGACAACATCTCTTAATACATCTGTGAAAGTTGATTTACCCATGCCAAAGCTTTTTTATGTCACTGTACACAGCCGCCCAGTGTACTGACACCTGTTAAATAGTTAAATATCATTGTTCCATGACCCAACAGGAATGAGTGGGTTAACATACGATGAGGATTTGACGGCACTGGGCCTGTACTCGCTGGAGTTTAGAAAAATGAGGAGGGACTTCATTGAAACTTACCGAATAGTGAAAGGCCTGAATAAAGTGTATGTGGAGAGGATGTTTCCACTAGTGGGAGAGTCTAGAATCAGAGATCATAGCCTCAGAATTAAAGGATGTTCCTTAAGGAAGGAGATGAGGAGGAATTTCTTTAGTCATGGGGCGGTGAATCTGTGTAATTCTTTGCACAGACGGCTGTCAGTGGATATTTTTAAGGCAGAGATAGACAGATTCTTGATTAGTACGGGTGTCGGGGGTTATGAGGAGAAGGCAGGAGAATGGGGTTAGGAGGGAGAGATAGATGTGGTGTGGCTGCGCTTAACGGCAGAGGCTCGACTGCAGTCCGTCTGCCTTTTTTAAATATTTGTCTCATTAAATGTATGTCATGACCCTAGTTTTTATTATTTTTCTTTAGCTGTGTATATGTGCGGGGTGGGGGTGGGGGGAAACCGTTAGCCTCTTCCATGTACGGGGACCCGACTTTTTCCCTGTCGGGTCTCCGATGTCGTTGGGCCTAACATCGTGTAGCCAGCGGCGGCCTCCAACCGGAACCAACCTGAGGGCTCCAGTCTCGGAGCCTGCAGACTCGCCATCGCGGAGCTGGCCGTCTTCAGAACGGGAGGAGCTGTGGTGGCGTGCGGCTGTGACCCAATCACGGAGCATGGGAGGCTCCGGCTGCAGGCCCGGTGGACAGGAACATCGGGAGCTCGCAGGTCCCTGGTGGGAGACCGCTTTTCAGAGCTCCCACAACGGCAACTTCTCCCGCTGGAATCGCAGGGTTTAAATGACTAGGAGCGGGGCCTAACAGCGCCCGGCGCGGCTTAAATGGCCACAGGACTTACCATCGCCCGCCGGGGGCTTTAACATCGGGAGCCCCAGTCGCCTCGATGCTGCAGTTGGACTGCTGGACTGCGGGAGAAGAACAAAGGGAAGAGATAAGACTTTGCCTTCCATCACAGTGAGGAGGTGTTGGAGACTCACTGTGATGGATGTTTGTGTAAACTGTGTTAAGTCTGGGTCTTGGGTTTCTTTGTAATGTAAGACTGTAGAAAATGCAATTTCGTTCAAACCAAGCTGTTTGAATGACAACAATAGGCATCCTATTCTATTCTATTCTATTCTATTCTAGATCAGCCAGGATTGAATGGCAGAGTAGAGTTGATGGGCCAAATGGACTAAAGCCCCTGTCCCACTTTCACGACCTAATTGGCGACCTCTGCCGAGTTTGCCCTTGACTCATACTCGCAGCATGGTCGCCACAAGGTCGTAGGAGGTCTTCGTAACTCTTCCTCACGCTCGTGAGCGGTCTCCGTGTACTCGTGGCCTCAAGTAGGTCGCGGCGTTTTTTCCAGCCTGATAAAAAATGTCCACGAGTAAAAAAAAAGGTAGGCATGGAAAAAATTGATACTTTTTACTCGTATGTAGTTCGTAGTAGGTCGTGATGGTAGTCGTAGATAGTCGTAGGTTGGTAACCGGCCCGCGAAAAAATGCAAACATGACGTAATTTTATCATGTGATCATTTTCTACCCGTAGCTAGTCGTAGTTGGTCTTAAGTGTGGACGACTGAGGTCGAGGGGGGGGTCGTAGGAGGCCCTAAGCAGAGTTGTAGGAGGTCGTAGGAGGTCTTTTACTTCGGCGAGTCAACACGACCTTGACATTTTTTTCAACTCGTCTAGGGTCTTCTAAACTCATGGATTAGGTCGTCCAAGTGGTACAGGCCCTTAAATCTGCTCCTATCACTTATGAATATGTTTATCAATCATGTGTAGCAGAACATTTAGTCAACAATTAAAACACTGCCTTCTCTACCCTCATCTACTGCATCTGTTGTTCCTGATGTGGCCTCCTTCACATCACTCAATAGAAAAAATCGTTGCTTCCTGGAAACATGCCAGAAAAAATACTAAACAAACTTGAATCAATATCACTTTAAACTGTTTTTAAAAAGCTGCTAAAAGGTTTGCATTTGCATAACATTGAAAATTAAAAAATACCCTGAATGGTCTGGACATCTATGTATAATAACAAATGCAATAAAAAGTACAAAAGTATGAACGTAAACTTGGAAGGGATATAACATTTTATAATATAAAATTTATAACATAAAAAGCATATAATAATTTTCTGAATACGTTTGAAAATTGGTGCAGGGGCATATGGTTCCATTAAAAGCAGACACAAGATCATAACAGGAATTATTTTAACTGACAATAAGTAAATGACGTATGTAATAGGGCAATAATTATATGTTTTCATTGAATGTACATTTAAAAATGGCACTGGAGTAAATAATGAAACTTCAGATGGCTTTCCAATCCGAACAGCTTCTTCTGTCGACACTTTTCTAAATATAATACCAGCTTAATGGGTTTCTCAGCCTTACTGAAACTCAATGGTCCTAAAATCGGCCACGACAAATAGATTGGATTAGTTATGTTCTAGGAGAAGCTTGAAGACATTTGGCCCATCGAGACCACTCTGCCATTCAATCATGGCTGATCTATCCTTCCCTCTCAACCCCATTCTCCTGCCTTCTCCCCATAACCAATCACGAATCTGTCAATCTCCGCCTTCAAAATGTCCAATTACTAATTTGGTCGTCTGTGGCGATGAATTCCACAGATTCACCCTCATCTCCTTTCTACAGGTACATCCTTTTATTCTGAGATTGTGTCCCCTGATCCTAGACTCCTGGCCACTCCCACTTCTCCCCTCTCCCATCGGGCAAAAGGTACAGAGGTGTGAAAAAACACACCCCCAGATTCAGAGACAGTTTCTTCCCAGCTGTCATCAGGCAACTGAACCATCCTACCAAAATCTAGACGCCAGTGCCGAACTACTATCTACCTCATTGGAGACCCTCTGACTATCTTTGATCAGACTTTACTCGACTTTATCTTGCACGTGCACGTGTTGTATAAACACGTAGTTTAATATTAGTACAAAAGGACAAGGTGTGTTATGGTGTTGACTAGTTGACAAGTGAAGATTAGTACCGTCAACTGCTGCATCCCGTCAACTGGCCACCCAGATCGGCGTTGATTGGTCGGCCCAGATCACGCAAGAGGTCGAACTCGACGATCGACGGTTCGAGACCAAAGTGGCTCGGCCACAAGATGGCGCCACACACTAAACGTCATTCACGTTTTTCCCTTTATCATGTATCTGTACACTGTCGACGGTTCGATTGTAATCGTGTATTGTCTCCCCACTGACTGGTTAGCGCGCGACAAAAGCTTTTCACTCTACCTCGGTACACGTGACAATAAACTAAACTCAACTCAAACTCAACTCGATCAAGTGCACGGTATAAGTTACGACCCCCAAAACTCTGACAGCCGGAGAAAGAAAGCACAACAGTTCCATGCAGGGTTCAGTGGGAAGAATCCATTTCAATCATGATGAGCCTTTCACTACTTGGGCTGGTCTAGAATATTTATGACCTGCACTGTCGGGCAAGAGGGTACACAAAAGCTGGTGAATCTAAGCGGGTGCGGCAGCATCTAAGGAGCGAAGGAGATAGGCGACGTTTCGGGTCGAGACCCTTCTTCAGACTGGCTAGGGATCAGGGAATCGAGAGATATAGATGGTGATGTGAAGAGATAAAGAACAATGAATGAAAGATATGCAAAAAAGTATCGATGATAAAGGAAACAGGCCATTGTAAGCTGTTTGTAGTGTGAAAATGAGAAGCTAGTGTGACTTGGGTGGGGGAGAGATAGAGAGAGAGGGAATGCCAGGGCCCGAGGGCTGAGGGAGAGGTGGGAAGGGGAGGAGACAGCCAGGATTAACAGAATTGAGAACATTCAATGTTCAAGCCCAGAGGATGCAGACTCCCCAAGCGGAATATGAGGTGCTGTTCCTCCAACTTGCGGTGTTGCTCACTCTGGCCGTGGAGGAGGCCCAGGACCGAGAGGTCGGATACGGAATGGGAGGGGGAGTTGAAGTGCTGAGCCACCGGGAGGTCGGGTTGGTTATTGCGGACCGAGCGGAGGTGTTTGGCGAAACGATCGCCCAGCCTCCGCTTGGTCTCACCGATGTAGATCAGGTCGGGTTGGTTATTGCGGACCGAGTGGTTCTCTAACTGTCAGGCAAGACTCTTGATATCAGCTGAAAATAACATGGACACACTTAGATTTTTTTCTCTGGACGGAGGCTTGGAGGTTGAGGGAAGACTCAAGAGATATTCATAAAATTATGAGAGGCATAGATAGGGTAGACAGTCTGAACCTTTTCCCCAGGGTGGAATGCTCTGCCTCAGTGGGCGGTGGAGGCGGGTTCTCTCGATGCTTTCAAGAGAGAGCTAGATAGGGCTCTTAAAGGTAGCGGAATCAGGGGATATGGGGAGAAGGCAGGAACGGGGTACTGATTTGGGATGGTCCACATTGAATGGCGGTGCTGGCTTGAAGGGCTGAATGGCCTACTTCTGCACCTATTGTCTATTGTCTATTGTCAAAGACTAGGGGCCTTAGCCTCAAGGTGAGATGGGGTAACATTTAAAGGAGATGTGGGGTTACACAAAAAGCTGGAGAAACTCAGTGGGTGCAGCAGCATCTAAGGAGCGAAGGAGATAGGCGACGTTTCGAGTCGAGACCCTTCTTCAGACTTAAAGGAGATGCTTGTGGCAAGGTTTTCGATGTAGAGTGGTGGTTGTCTGGAATGAGCTGGCAAGGATGGTGGTGGAGGCAGATACGATGGATTGTTTAAGAGGCTTCAGGTAGGCACAAAATGCTGGAATAACCCAGCGGGACAGGCAGAGAGAAGGAATGGGAACATGGATATGGAGGGGTCAAGTTCGGGCATTAGTGATTAGTTTAACTTGGAATCATGTCCAGCAAGGCCGTGGTGGGCTGAAGGGCCTGTTCCGATGATGTGCCACAAACTCCATCCATGTTCAGATGATGCACTGTTTATGTACCTGAGGGAATAGATGATCTAAGGGTGACGCAGCAGTAGAGTTGCTGCCTCACAGCTCCAGAGACCCAGGTTCGATCCTGACTATGGGCACCACCTGTACAGAAGTTTGTACATTCTCCCCGTGATCGCGTGGGTTTTCTCCGGGTGCTCCGGTTTCCTCCCACACCCCAAAGATGAGCGGGTTTGTAGGTTAATTGCCTTCTGTAAGTTGTAAATTGTCCCTAGCGTGTGGGATCGAGCTACTGTACGGGGTGGTCGCTGGTCGGCGCGGACTCGATGGGCCGAAGGGCCCGTTCGCGCACTCTAAAGTCCAAAATCTCATGTGTTAGATGACACATCCAGTCCCCTGAACGTGATTTTCAGGCTGGAGACAGGCTGGGGCTTGAAGCTTAGTGCAAGAACCCACATCATAAGATGCTCTGTCTGCAATAAGTCTTGATTTATTCCATAAATATTGAAGAAATTCATGCCACACAGTCTTTAAAGATTAGACATTGCAGCATGTTGCAAAACAGCCAGGATTATGATACTGCGTTACCCTGATATTAAACACATGGTTCAAATTTGTAAATTGGAATATGTGGGAACAATTTATACAAATGTCCTAATAATGAAAAACAAACTATTTTGTATCATATTTCCTTTTGAAATGAGATGTGTAAGAATTAAACTTAAAAAAAAAACATAATTGGGTTAAGGTTGATACAACAGTCCCTGCTGGATAAAAGAAGAACTGTTTTATTTACATCATTATCTTACCCAATATTTCCCAAGGCACAGACAAACGACTTTCCAAACACCCGTAAGGGCCTGTCCAACTTTCACGACCTTTTTTACTCGTGGACATTTTTCATCAGGCTAGAAAAACGCCCCGACCTACTTGATGCCACGAGTACCTACGACTAGCATCACAACCTACCTACGAGCTACCTACGACCTCCTACGACCTCGTGACGACCATGCTGCGAGTATGAGTCAAGGGCAAACTCGGCAGAGGTCGTGAATTAGGTTGAGAAAGTGGGACAGGCCCTTTAATCATCTATAGTTTCCTTTATTTAGTCGAGACTGGGAGCAGAGGTGGTGAGAGCAGGCATTGGGGGGGGGGGGGGGGGGGGTGGTTCTGGGACTCCTTTGAGCCGTCCCAAGGTGTCGTGGGCCTGACTCAATGAAACAGGTTTGAAGGAGTATGAACCAAGCACAGACAAGAGGGCATGACATGAGAATTAAGGGACAGAAGTTTAGGGGTAACATGAGGGGGAACTTCTTTACTCAGAGAGTGGTGGCTGTGTGGAATGAGCTTCCAGCAGAAGTGGTGGAGGCAGGATCGATTTTAACATTTAAAAGTAAAGTGGATAGGTATATGGACGGGAAGGGAATGGAGGGGTATGGTCTGAGTGCAGGTAGATGGGACTAGGGGAAAATAAATTCGCGGCACGGACTGGAAGGGCCGAGAGGCCTGCTTCCGTGCTGTAATTGTTATATGGTTATTATATGGTTATAAGTGGGACTACTGTAGCTGGGACATTGTTGGCTGGTGTGGGCAAGATGGGCTAAAGGGCCTGTTTCCATGCTGCATCACTCTATGATTATATGACCAGTGAAGGGAGATGCCCACTTGATAACCCCAATGATACACTTGCATCTACCCGATCAGTTTTTATGTGCTTGCTAACATGTAGGTAGCTTATGATAGAATATGGAGTTAGTTATTGTCCTGAGCAGAAGTGTGCATAGGTAGTTTAGATACTTACTAGTTTAGCTTTGGGCTTGGGTTGCTCGGTTGAGCGCTGATCCTGGAGTACTTTACACAAGTACTTTGTGTTTTAATTGTAATGCTTGGCACTGTCTCCTGCAGAAGGCCGAATCTCAGAGGAAATATATTTTGTTTTTAGAGTTATTTAGAACCCGACTGGTCCTCTGACCCGTTCCCATTGTGAGACCAGGCTTCAGTTCCTTTTGTATATCTTGCATTGCTTCACTTCTTCTCTTTTTGGATAATTTCTGCGGACGGGACAAGGGGGGGAAAGTAAACACAACAATTGGAAGTTGGCCGTGAGTCGGCCTGAGGAGAACTTAACCTGGCAGCTTCAATCCTTGTGTTGTGAAAGATGCCCTAGTGTGTTGGAAGGAACTGCAGATGCTGGCTTAAAGTGAAGATAGACACAAAAAAGCTGGAGTAACTCAGCGGGACAGGCAGCATCTCTGGAGAGAAGGAATGTTTTCTTTTGTTTAGTTTAGAAACAGGCCCTTTGGCCCACTGAGTCCGTGCCGACCAGCAATCCCCGCACATCCTACACAGACTAGGGACAATTTACACTTATAACAAGCCAATTAACCTACAAACCTGTACGTCTTTGGAGTGTGGGAGGAAAGCGAAGATCTCGGAGAAAACCCGCGCGGTCACGGGGAGAACGTAACAAACTCCGTACAGACAGCGCCTGCGGTCAGGATCGAACCCGGGTCTCTGGCACCGCAAGCGCTGTGAAGCAGCAACTCTACCGCTGCGCCATCGTGCCAGCCAAACTGGGTGATGTTTCGGGTCATAGAAACATAGAAACATAGAAAATAGGTGCAGGAGTAGGCCATTCGGCCCTTCGAGCCTGCATCGTCATTCAATATGATCATGGCTGATCATTCAACTCAGTATCCTGTACTTGACTTCTCTCCATACCCCCTGATTCCCCGAGATCAGGGAAACCCCGAGATTAGTATACAAAGTTAAAGCACACGGTATTGGGGGTTAAGTATTGATGTGGACAGAGAACTGGCTGGCAGACAGGAAGCAAAGGGTAGGAGTAAACGGGTCCTTTTCAGAATGGCAGGCAGTGACTAGTGGGGTACCGCAAGGCTCAGTGCTGGGACCCCAGCTATTTACAATATATATTAATGATTTGGACAAGGGAATTGAATGCAACATCTCCACGTTTGTGGATGACACTAAGCTGGGGGGTAGTGTTAGGTGTGAGGAGGATGCTAGGAGGCTGCAAGGTGACTTGGATAGGCTGGGTGAGTGGGCAAATGCATGTCAGATGCAGTATAATGTGGATAAATGTGAGGTTATGTGAGGTGGCAAAAACATGAGGGTAGACTATTATCTGAATGGTGGCAGATTAGGAAAAGGGGAGATGCAACGAGACCTGGGTGTCATGGTACACCAGTCATTGAAAGTAGGCATGCAGGTGCAGCAGGCAGTGAAGAAAGCAAATGGTATGTTAGCATTCATTGTGAAAGGATTTGAGTATAGGAGCAGGGAGGTTCTATTGCAGTTGTACATGGTTTTGGTGAGACTACACCTGGAGTATTGCGTACAGTTTTGGTCTCCTAATGTGAGGAAAGACATTCTTGCCATAGAGGGGACACAGAGAAGGTTCACCAGACTGATTCCTGGGATGTCAGGACTTTCATATGAGGAAAGCCTGGATAGACTCGGCTTGTACTTGCTAGAATTTAGAAGATTGAGGGGGGATCTTATAGAAACTTACAAAATTCTTAAGGGGTTGGACAGGCTAGATGCAGGAAGATTGTTCCCGATGTTGGGGAGGTCCAGAACAAGGGGTCACGGTCTAAGGATAAGGGGTAATTCCTTTAGGACCGAGATGAGGAAAACATTTTTCACACAGAGAGTGGTGAGTCTCTGGAATTCTCTGCCACAGAAGGTAGTTGAGGCCAGTTCATTTAGCCACAAGGGCCACATCTAACTCCCTCTTAAATATAGCCAATGAGCTGGCGGGTCAAGAACCTTCTTCAGGCCTACTAGTGCCAGAGAAAGTGACAAGGATCCATTCACATTTCACCTATGTTGAACGTTCTCTTCTTTCGTGTCCATCTTCCATGTTTCAAATGTTGACATCGCTGTCATCGCCCGTCCTGAAAAGGACGCAAGCTTCCGGCGACAATCAGTGGGAACCATCACTAGTTGCAATAGATGATGGTGGCAGCAGAATAGCTCAGGATTGGGGATGATCAGCCATGATCACAATGAATTCCCAGCTGTTATCAGCACTGTTAATATTGACCAAATTGAAGACACTACAAAATGGAGGATCCCTGCATTTGTAAGATTTGCTTAACCTATGTCTGTGGAAAGTTACAGGCTGTCGCACCGGCCAGTATGAGCCCTAGATTGATATGCAGGATGGGGCAAGATCCAGATGTCCTCTCTATTGATAATATGTATGAGGGCCTTGCTCAGGTGTTATAAATGCATTTCTTTCATTGGATTGCTGCAGAGGGATTGTAAATAGTGTCAATAATGTTGCAGGACAGTTATCCTGTTGTTTGAGGATTGGCTGAAGTGTGAAGCCTTGATTGAATTGTTTACATTACCCGGGAGAATGTTGCGTTATTTGATGAATTGATTTCCTTCTAGAAGCTTCTGGAGAAACATTGTTTGGGACTCTTTGTAATTGGGTTGGAGGACTGTCAATAATACTTTAATGTAATTGATATGTGTAATTGGCTTTTAAGGGGAACCACCCCTATGTAGTTCTTTCTGTGTGTGGCGCAGAGATTGACCTTGAGAAGGCGAGATAGTGATGGACTTCAGGAAGAGAAGAGGTGCACATGCCCCAGTTTGCATTGACGGCGCCGAAGCAGAGATGGTTGAAAACTTCAAACTCCTGGGAGTCAATATCACCACCAACTTCTCCTGGACCACCCATATTGAAGCAATGACCAAGAAGGCAGGCACACCAACGCCTCGACTTCCTTTGAAGGCCTAGGAAGCTCGGCATGTCATCTACAACTCTCCATGGTTGGGTAGTCGGTGACTAAACCGTCTCCCCCACCTGGTTTGCCAGGTGAGGAGGGGGCCAAAAACAAGACCTGTCAAAGGGCGGATGAGCTCCTAGCGAGCCAACGGCCATCCACACTTCAGCAGAAGTTGCGATCACTGTTGTACATGGCATGGAAAAGCACCGTGCCCGTTGATGTTTTCAACGATGATGATGATGATGATGATGATGATGATGATCACAGCACAGTTTGGGAACAGCTCCATCCAAGACCACAACAAATTGCAGCGAATTGTGGACGCAGCCCAGACCATCACACAAAGCATTCTCCCTTCTATTGACTCCATTTATACCTCGCGCTTCCGCGGCAAGGCCAGCAGCATAATCAAGGACGAGTCGCACCCTCGTCACTCCCTCTTCTCCCCTCTCCCATCGGGCAAAAGCTATAGAAGTGTGAAAACGCACACCTCCAGATTCAGGTTCAGTTTCTTCCCAGCTGTTATCAGGCAACTGAATCATCCTACCACAACCAGAGAGCAGTGCAGACATTGTGGGCCAAAGGGCCTGTTTTTGTGCTGTACTGTTCTATGTAACACACAGGAGCATTATTCATACCAATAAGTCTTTGAAGTTGGACTTGATGACCATAAGTATGGAGTGATCGACATGGAGATGATACCTGGGTACAGGCAACATCCTTTGAACCGTCCGAGTGGACAGGGATACCGAGAGTTAAGACAATAGACAATAGGTGCAGGAGTAGGCCATTCGGCCCTTCGAGCCAGCACCGCCATTCAATGTGATCATGGCTGATCATCCACAATCAGTACCCCGTTCCTGCCTTCTCCTCACATCCGCTGACTCCGCTATCTCTAAGAGCCCTATCTAGCTCAAGAGTCAAGTCAAGAGTTTTATTGTCATGAGTTCTGAAACGGAACAATGAAATTCTTACTTGCAGCAGCCCAACAGATATGAACACATAGTACACTGTGAACACCATAATAAACAACAAACTAAGTTCAGTCTGAGCTGGAGAACTCATCTAAACCAGTGATCTAAGATGGGGTGAAATCCCTCTTCATTTCACACAGTACTTGCCTAGTTGGACACATTCTTTTTCATTTGCTCTTGGCAAACTGTAAAGGCAGCACCATTCAGCCGACCCATTCTCATGCGAGGAGCAGACCTTTAATCCCATTTGGTGATTTTTTTTCGTTGACTGACTGACGTATCAGGTCACCGGAAAATATGCGGCGATGCGACTTGATGCGGCACGATGACGTATGATGCGGCGTGATGGCGTATGATGACATATGATGCGGCGTGATGACGTATGATGATGTATGACGCGGCATGATGACGTATGATGATGTATGATGCGGCGTGATGGCGTATGATGCGGCGTGATGACGTATGATGACGTATGACGCGGCGTGATGACTTTTGACGCAGTGTGATGGCGTATGACGTGGTGTGATGGCGTATGATGTGGCGTGATGGCGTATGAGGCGGCGTGATGGCGTATGACGCGGCGTGATGGCGTATGATGCGGCGTGATGGCGTATGACGCGGCGTGATGGCGTATGATGCGGCGTGATGGCGTATGACGCAGTGTGATGGCGTATGACGTGGTGTGATGGCGTATGATGTGGCGTGATGGCATATGAGGCGGCGTGATGGCGTATGACGCGGCGTGATGGCGTATGACGTGGTGTGATGGCGTATGACGCGGCGTGATGGCGTATGATGCGGCGTGATGGCGTATGACGCGGTGTGATGGCGTATGATGCAGCGTGATGGCGTATGACGCGGTGTGATGGCGTATGATGCTGTGTGATGGCGTATGTCGCGGTGTGATGGCGTATGATGAGAGGCGTGATGACGTATGATGCTGTGTGATGGCGTATGATGTGGCGTGATGATGTATGATGTGGCGTGATGGCATATGACGCGGCGTGATGACGTATGATGTGCGGTGTGATGACGTATGACGCGGCGTGATGGCGTATGATGCGGCGTGATGGTGTATGAAGCGGCGTGATGGCGTATGACGCGGCGTGATGGCGTATGACGCGGTGTGATGACGTATGATGTGGCGTGATGGCGTATGATGCGGCGTGATGATGTATGATGCGGCGTGATGGCGTATGATGCGGCGTGATGGCGTATGATGAGTGGTGTTTTTTCAAGTGTCGCAACATTTTTGTTGTCGCCGCTGGATGTTGAAATGTTCAAATTCTTTTGCGACATTGATATGACGCTGGCAAAAATCACCGAGTGGGACAGGCCCTTTAGTTTTAATTCAGTTTATTATTGTCACGTGTACTGAGGTGCAGTGAAAAGCTCTTGTTGCGTGCTGTCCACTCAGCAGAAAGACAATACGTGATTACAACCGAGCCATTTACAGTGTACAGACATGACAAGGGGATAATGTTTAGTGCAAGGTAAAGCCAGCAAAGTCCGATCAAGGACAGTCCATGGGTTACTAAAGAGGTAGATAGTGAATTTGTTTAATTTAGTTTGGAGAAACAGCGTGGGCCGAAGGGCCTGTTTCCGTGCTGGATCCTACACCCACTAGGGACTAGTTTTTACATTTTCCAAGCCAATTTACCTCCAAACCTGTACGTCTTTGGACTGTGGGAGGAAAACAAAGATCTCGGAGAAAACCCACACAGGTCACAGGGAGAACATACAAACTCCATACAGACAACACCCGTAGTCGGGATCGAACCCGGGTCTCCGGCACTGCATTCACTGTAAGGCAGCAACTCTACCGCTGCGCCACAGTGACGGCCATGACTACCGCGAGTAGTTAAACAAATCTCCTCCGCCTGCACATGATCCATATCCCGCCATTCTCTGCATGTCCATGCGTTCACCAAAAGCCTCTTAAATGCTACCATTGTATCTGCCTCTGCCTCTCCCACCACCCCTGGCAGCACGTTGCAGGCACTCGCCACTTTGATGAAAAACATGCCCTCTACATCCCCTTTAAACTTTCTCCCTCCCATTTGAAACCTACTCCCTCTTGATTTTGACATTCCTTCCCTTGGAGGGGAGGAAGGCACTGGCTGTCTACCCTATCTGTGCCTCTCGTCATTTTATATCCTTCTATTAGGCCTTCCGTCATGTTCTGAGGCTGTTACATGTCACTATTATAAATTGGATTTGAAATGGTGGCAGGGTAATCTTATTTTGCAATTGTGGGGAGGTTTGAAACTAGAACACTTGTGTTGGATTTAGATTTTTTGCTTCTGACCTCCAGAGAGAGTCTAGTCCCAGCCTGACAGCATTTGAAACCATAAACGTTATGTTGGGCAATCAGTCAAACACACCCCGAAACACTGCCATTTTTATTAAGGTATTAAAAATATATATGAATCCACTGCCGAGCTGGTAAACAGCAGCCCGACGAAGATGTACATCTTTGAGCTGGGTCCCCTTTGTGTTTAACAATCTAAATCCATTGCCATACAGATTAAAAGCACATGTCATAGTTGGAATGAAATGAAATGTGCGCTGATGAGACATGTTTAATGTTGACCTACATAAAGAACAATCAGGTCTTTGTAAGAGTAACTTTGGGGCCGTTCTTTTCTCATTATCGTAACATTGTTGGCAGCACCAACAGGAGTAGTGTCATTAAAACATGACTGTGAAAATTGTAACACGAAACACATCTCTTCACACGAGGAAACATTTTCTTTAAAAGGTACTGAAGCCACGGCTTGGAGGGGAACATTTCATTTGTTCTCTTCTCCTTCACAGCCTCCCATTCCTTGCCAACTAACCCACCCGACAATCGCAAACACAGTCCAAATCCCACCAGTACTGGCTGTCAAAGTATACAACGGGGTATAGATCAGTTTTAGAAGCGGGCGGAGAAATGGCAGATGGAGTTTAATCCGGACAGGGTCCTAGTGAGACCACACCTGGAGTATTGTGTGCAGTTTTGGTCCCCTAATTTGAGGAAGGACATTCTTGCTATTGAGGGAGTGCAGCGTAGGTTTACAAGGTTAATTCCCGGGATGGCGGGACTGTCATATGCTGAGAGAATGGAGCAGCTGGGCTTGTACAATCTGGAGTTTAGAGGGATGAGAGTGGATCTCATTGAAACATATAAGATTATTAAAGGTTTGGACACGCTAGAGGCAGGAAACATGTTCCCGATGTTGTGGGAGTCCAGAACCAGGGCCCACAGTTTAAGAATAAGAGGTAAACCATTTAGAACGGAGATGAGGAAACACGTTTTCACACAGAGTTGTGAGTCTGTGGAATTCTCCGCCTCGGAGAGCGGTGGAGGCCGGTTCTCTGGATACTTTCAAGAGAGAGCTAGATAGGGCTCTTAAAGATAGCGGAGTCAGGGGATATAGGGAGAAGGCAGGAACGGGGTACTGATTGGGGATGATCAGCCATGATCACATTGAATGGTGGTGCGGGCTCGAAGGGCCAAATGGCCTATTCCTGCACCTATTGTCTATGGTCTATAAGCCCATAACTCCCTGAAAGTGGCACCTCAGTGGTAAAGAAGGCACATGGTGTGCCTGCCTTCATTGGTCAGGCCATTGAGTATAAGAGTCTGGAAGTCATGGTGCATTTGCATAGGGTGTTGGTTAGGCTGCATTTAGAGTATTGCATGCAGTTCTGGTTGCTCCATTGCAGGAAGGATGGGTGGATGAATGAGTGATACTTTATGGGATGTGGGGTCTTTGGAGAGGGTCTGTGGAACGAGTTATGCTAAAAATGCAAGAAGCAGAGATACTGTGTGGGAAATAGAAATAGTGGTCAAATAAGGCTGCAAAGTGAAGGAGCACTATTGTGACTTAGCATTAGGCGAGGCACAGCTGCATAAAAACAGTGTGGGCAAGAGTCTAGATGGCATGGATAAGTGAGTCTGTGGAAGGCACCAACATTGGTGACGTGGTGGTCAGTGAAGAAGGATGTCTTGGATTACAATGGGACTCGGATCAAGTGAGAAAAGACTGATGGATGGAATTCAACTCTGACAAATGTGAAATGGTGCACTTTGGGGATTTAAACCAGGGCAGAAATAGGAGAATATAAATGACACTGGCATCAAACTGGAGACAGCGGGCCAGAGAAAGCAAAACCAGCAATCCTTTTGTAACTTTTAATCAAACGTTGCTAATGACATGCATTGCAGAAATATAGGTTCAATATGTACACTTTGGACTTTAGAGATACAAAGCGGAAATAGGCCCTTCGGCCCGCCAAGTCCGCGCCGACCAGCGATCCCCGTCCACTAATGTTATCCTACACAGCAGGGATAGTTTTTACCGAGGCCAATCAACCTACAAATCTGCACGTCTTCGGAATGCGGGAGGAATCCGGAGCATCCGGAAGAAGCCCACGCGGTGTCACAGGGAGAACGTACAAACTCTGTACGGTCAGCACCCGTAGTCAGGATCGAACCCGGGTCTCTGGCGCTGCGAGGCGGCAACTCTACCTTTGCGCCACCGTGCCGCCCATTACTCATGGGCACTAGTGCTTGTGGACTCGCAGTTGACTTCAACGAGTTTAATTCATTATCATTGTAAGTGTATCAAGGTACAATGAAAAACTTTTGGGTGCTACCCAGACAGTGAAAAGGATGTTCCACGGGTACGGGTTGAAGTCTTTTTATAAGGTTGTCGTTGTTGATGGGAAGGGTTACAGAGCCGGTGTGATACCAGCCCGACTCTAACAGTACAGAGCAGACAACAGATTGTAAGCTTTCATCCTAACTTTGGGCTGTCGGAATCCACTAAGGATGCCTGATTTATTTCTTGTTTTAAGCTGGGTGTTTAGATAAAGTTCTGGCCCCCTGCCGGGCCAGGGAAAATAAAACAGGAACTCATTTGAGCTGATCCCAACAGCATTCATTACAACAGTGCAGAATGCACACAAACCATAATGATCATAAATAAGGTACAGCGATTCAAAGCAATTTGGTTGATCTTAAACTACAGTGCCCCAGTGATTCATCCCGTCTTGTGACAACTAAACATGCTCCACAGCCTCGTCGGTGGGACTATTATGTGATAGGAGCAGAATTTGGCCATTCGCCCTATCAAGTCATTGAAAGGCACGGCATTTCTTTCCATTGCTACACAGACGATACACAACTCTATCTGCCCCTGAAGCCCAACAACCGATCAAATCTGCTTAACCTTACCCGCTGCCTCGAGGATATAAAGTGCTGGATGGCCCAGAACGTCCTCCAACTAAACGAGAGTGAGTCTGAGGTCATCCTTCTCGGCCCCTCGGACTCAAGCAAAACAATAGCAGGCAGCCTTGGAAGCCTTACCCCACTACTCAAACCGCACTTCAAAAACCTTGGCGTGATATTTGACTCAGCACTGAAATTTGACAAACAAGTCAATGCCTAGCTTCTTCCAGATTCGGACGATAGCAAAAATAAAACAATTCCTCTAGTTTGATGACCTGGAAAAGATCATCCATACATTTATCTCCTCCCGCCTAGATTACTGCAACTCCCTTTACACTGGCATCAGCCAATCTTCCCTGTCCCGCCTGCAACTGGCCCAAAACGCCGCAGAGAGACTCCCGACGGGCACCCGAAAAAGGGACCACATCACCCCGATCCTGGCCTCCCTCCACTGGTTCCCTGTGCGGTTCCGGATACATTTTAAGATTCTTTTTTATGTTTACAAAGCCCTTAACGGGTTGCCCCCACCTACATCAAAAGTCTGCTTACCCACCACACCACCTCCAGGTCCCTCAGATCAGCCGACTTGGGGTTACTGAATGTCCCGCGGTCTAGGCATAAGCTCAGGGGCGACCGACCGCGCCTTTGTGGTTGCAGCTCCTACACTGTGGAACAGCATCCCTCTTCCCATCAGAACTGCCCCCTCCATCAACTCCTTTAAGTTGAGACTTTAAACTCATCTTTAATCTCAAGCTTTTCTTGACGTCCTCTGAGGGAGGGCTATATGTATGTATTTATGTATGTACTTAATCTATGAACCACTGTTGTATAACGTTAGTACCTCCACCAATGTAAAGCACTTTGGCCAACGAGAGTTGTTTTGTAAATGTGCTATAGAAATAAATGTGACTTGACTTGACTTGGGAGTCGACTCCGCCATTGAATCGTGGCTGATAGATGCATTCTTCTATCGCACAGCCCAACCTCCCTTCCGTTGACTCCATCTACACCTCACGCTGCCTCGGCAAGGCCAGCAGCATAATCAAGGACGAGTTGCACCCTGGCCACTCTCTCTTCTCCCCTCTCCCATCAGGTGAAAGGTATAGGTGTGAAAACGCACACACCTCCAGATTCAGGGACAGATTCTTCCCAGCTGCTATCAGGGAACTGAACCATCCTACCAGAACCAGAGAGCGGTCCTGAACTACTATCTACCTCATTGGTGACACTCGGACTATCCTTGATTGGACTTTGTTGGCTTTATCTTGCACTAAACGATTTTCACGTTATTCCCTTTGTCCTGTATCTATACACTGTAAATGGCTCGATTGTAATCATGTATTGTCTTTCCGCTGACTGGTTAGCGTGCAACAAATGCTTTTCACTGTACCTCAGTACATGTGACGATAAATACACTCAAACTTATTTTGGATGTGGAGAACAGAGGTACTGATGTGACTATATCGCATGTCGACAAAAATGCTGGAGAAACTCAGCGGGTGAGGCAGCATCTATGGAGCGATGTTTCGGGTCGAGACCCTTCTTCAGACTGATGTGGGGGGGGGGGGGGTAAGGGAAGAAGAAAGGAAGAGGCGGAGGCAGTGAGCTGAGGGAGAGCTGTGAAATTAGAGAAGTCAATGTTCATACCGCTGGGGTGCAAACTACCCAAGTGAAATATATACTATCGCATGGAGACACAAGGGGTCACAGTCTAAGGTTAAGGGGGAATTCCTTTAGGACCGAGATGAGGAAAACATTCTTTACACAGAGAGTGGTGAGTTTCTGGAATTATCTGCCACAGAAGGTAGTTGAGGCCAGTTCATTGGCTATGTTTAAGAGGGAGTTAGATGTGGCCCTTGTGACTAAAGGGATCAGGGAGTATGGAGAGAAGGCAGGTACAGGATACTGAGTTGGATGATCAGCCATGATCATATTGAATGGCGGTGCAGGCTCGAAGGGCCGAATGGCCTACTCCTGCACCTATTTTCTATGTTTCTATGTTAGCATTGCTGGGCACGACAGCCCTTTCTAAGAATGGCTAACTCAGTGGGACTTGCAGTATCTCTGAAGAGAAGGAATGGGTGACGTTTTGGGTCGAGACCCTTCTTCAGTCTGAAGAAAGGTGTCGTTCTGAAACTTCACCTATTCGTTTTTTTCCAGAAGTGCTGCCTGTCCCGCTGAATTACTCCATCATTCTGTGTCTATCTTTGGTATAAATCAGCATCGGCAGTTCCTTCCAACACGATGAAAGTTTAATCAGGTGTCCATTTCAATTTACGGGAGCATGGTGGGATCTGGTCCGGAAAATCTATGGACTTCATCCTTAACATGAAACACGTTCCCTCATGGTTATTTCTTCCAGAAACTCCATTCATGAAAATAACGCAATCAAAAATAGATAGTCACGATGGGAATGAGGGATTTTGTTTTTTATTGTGAGGAACAAATATTTCCAGTTCTGCATAAGTGCAAAATATCTACACATCCACGAGTGGAACATGCAGCCAATTGCTACAATTCAAGAGAAATAAGAAATACAAAACTATATAAACAGAGTTGAGTTATTTTTAAATCACGTGCTGTAATCATTCATCCAGGGGCTTGTTCCAGTTCATATAATAGAAACATAGAAAATGGGTGCAGGAGTAGGCCATTCGGCCCTTCGAGCCAGCACCGCCACTCGATATGATCATGGCTGATCATCCAAAATTAGCTGATCATCCCCGTTCCTGCCTTCTCCCCATATCCCTTGATTCTGTTAGCCCTAAGCCCTTACATCGCTATATCTAATCCTCTTGAAAACATCTAGTGAATTGGCCTCCACTGCCTTCTGTGGCAGAGAATTACACAGATTCATAAATCTCTGGATTTGTTCCCGATGTTGGGGGAGTCCAGAACCAGGGGCCACGGTTTAAGAATAAGGGGTAAGCCATTTAGAACGGAGACGAGGAAACACTTTTTCTCACAGAGAGTTGTGAGTCTGTGGAATTCTCTGCCTCAGAGTGCGGTGGAGGCAGGTTCTCTGGATGCTTTCAAGACAGAGCTAGATAGGGCTCTTAAAAATAGCGGAGTCAGGGGATATGGGGAGAAGGCAGGAACGGGTTACTGATTGGGGATGATCAGCCATGATCACATTGAATGGCGGTGCTGGCTCGAAGGGCCAAATGGCCTACTCCTGCACCTATTAACACAGGTAGGTGGGACTAGCATAGATGGGACATATTGGCCGATGTGGGCAAGTTGAGCTGAAGGGCCTGTTTCCACTCTATGACAAATTGTTCTATAGATCTGCCGAATCTACATACGAAAATAGGCCTCAAAGTGCTGGAGTAACTTGGATGCTCAGGCTGGATCTCTGGAGAACATGGATCGGTCAGTCTGAATGAAGAAGAGATCCGACACAAAACGTCGCCTATTCCAGAGATGCTGTCGGACCCGCTGAGTTACTCCAGCACTTTGTGTCGATCTAATGGATAGATGACACTTTGGATCGGAAACCCTTTTTCCAGACTGAAGGGTCCCAACTTGAAATATCACCTACCCGCGTTCTTGATTAGTACGGGTGTGAGGGGCGATGGGGAGAAGGCTGGAGAATGAGGTTGAGAGGGAAAGATAGATCAGCAATGAATGAATGGCGGAGTAGACTTGATGGGCCGAATGGCCTAATGCTGGTCCTGCGACTTATGAACTTTTCCAGAGATGCTGCCTGGCCCATTGAGTTACTCCAGCACGTTGTATCCTTTTGAATGAACCAGCATCTACAGTTCCTTATGTCTACAGTGTACTGTAGTGATTCATCCTGATGGTTATTTTCAAGTGATAGGAGCAGAGCTAGGCCGTTCGGCCCATCACGTCTACTCCACCATTCAATCATGGCTGATCGATCGTTCCCTCTTAACCCCATTCTTCTGCCTTTTCCCCAGAACCCCTGACAGCCGTACTAATGAAGAATCTATCTATCTCTGCCTTAAAATTATCCATTGACTTGGCCTCCACAGCCTTCTGTGACAAAGAATTCCACAGATTCACCACCCTCTGACTAAAGAAATTCCTCCTCATGATCACCTGTAACATGATCACAATGAATGGCGGTGCTGGCTCGAAGGGCCGAATGGCCTCCTCCTGCACCTATTTTCTATGTTTCTATCTCCTTCCTAAAGGAACGTCCTTCAATTCTGAGGCTCTGACCTGTGGCCCTAGACTCTCCGTCCCACTAGTGGTCACATCCCGTCCACATCCGCTCTATCCAGTGTATCGCGAGCCTATGCTAACGGCGCACTCCGCCCTCCCTTCACAAGTACGTCGTTGCCTCTCGGTTTTCTCTCTCCCGTGCCTGAGCCACGGCAACATTGATGCACTGCAGCCACTCCTCTGCATTCTTCTCGTCCTTTGCTTTGAAGATGTACGTTTTGTTATCGGTGAAGATTTCAAAGGCTCGAGGAAGACCCCGGTCCCTCCGCTTCTTGGCGATCACCTTCACACTTTGCACTTTGCTGAGTTCAATCGGGCAGTCGTCAGGATCATCTTTCTGAAAGGCAAGGGAGCAACTAGCCATTAGCAGAATAGAATGAGACGTGACGTTTCTATATTTCACTAGCACACCTTATAGCCATTAACATAGGCTAGCAATACAGTGGATAGAGCGGATGTGCAGAGGATGTGACCACTAGTGGGACGGAGAGTCTAAGGCCACAGGTCAGAGCCTCAGAATTGAAGGACGTTCCTTTAGGAAGGAGATAGAAACATAGAATATAGATGCAGGAGGAGGCCATTGATTTCTCTAACTTCAAGTAACCCCGGCATTCCCTCTCTCTCTATCCCTCCCTCACCCAAGTCGCACCAGCTTCTCGTTTTCACCCAACAAACAGCTAACAATGGCCTGTTTCCTTTATCATTGTTACTTTTTAGCAAACCTTTCATTTGCCATGGTATTTTATTTAAATCACATGTTTAATCAATAACGTTTTATTATTAATGTTTAATGTTTTATGTGTTATTCCTAATTATCATTGTACGTCATGTTGTCACTTGCGGGCGGAGCACCAAGGCAAATTCCTTGTATGTGAATACTTGGCCAATAAATATATTCATTCATGAATTCATTGTTCTTTAAGATCCCTACATCTTCTTCTTCTTGTGTATGGCGTGCACAGCCTAAATTTGTAGGACAACTTGTTCTATTTGATCTTATTTGATTGTGCACACCAGGTTGATTGCATTCGTCGAAACAGGGCGGACCACGCGACGGTTGCAATCTCCCACCCCAGATCCCTACATCATCGTCGATACCTCTCGTCACCCTTTTCCCTAATTATTCTCAAGAAGGGTCTCGACCTGAAATGCCACCCATTCCATCTCTCCAGAGATGCTGCCTGTCCCGCTGAGTTACTCCAGCTTTTTGCGTCTATCTTCGGTTTAAACCAGCATCTGCAGCTCCTTCTGACACAAGACGTTTTCATGTGCTTGTTTTATTTATACTTTCATTATTGGGTCGGCGTTTGTGCCATTTCAACATATGAGGGGCGCGGGATGCAGGTTAACGCACACAGTCTTTCACCCAGGGTAGAGGATTCTAAAACTAGAGGGGGCAGCTTAAACTGAGAGGGGAGATATTTAAGCAGACCCAGGGGCAACTTTTCCAATAGGAAGGTAGTCTGTAACTGGAATGAGCTGCCAGAATAAACCATAGAATTATCAAGTCCAGTCAAGTCAAGTTTTATTCGTCACTTGCACATAAAGTGCAGTGAAATGAACACACAATACACAATCAAAATTTAACACAAACATCCACCACAGCATTCATCACTGTGGTGGAAGGCACGGAATGTGGTCAGTCCTCCTCCATTTCCCCCGTGGCCGGGACCACAATTATGACTGTTCACATGACATTTGGACACATAAATGAATAGGAAGGGTTTAGAGGGTTATGGGCCAAATGCAGGTAAATGGGACTTGCCCAAGGTGCCAACTTGGTTGGCAGGGACAAGATGGGCTGAAGGGCCTGTTTCCGTGCTATATAGCTCTATGATTATTCTCCATTGCAACATTTTATTGACATTTTTTGTCTTTTTTCCCCCCAAGGATAGAAATGTAATTTTCTTCTCAGACCCCTTCGGTCATGGCTGACCATGGGTGTCTCCAGGGTAGGAGGACGCCTGTGAGTGACTTTGTTTAACGTGGGGTGACTGGTGCACAGACAGCCACCACACGGTCCTTGACAGAACTGGGTCAGGATCCAGTGGCATGGAGTCCAAGACGACCGGAGACCCTTTTCTGCTGGAGCCTTCATCCGCCTTCCCAGCCGTTGTGACGCTCCACTAAGGTCAGCCATCGTCCTCTGCCTGGTCCACCGTTGAGGTCTTGGTTAGATTGCTCTTTGTCAGAGACCTCCCCCTCGACCTTACCGCCATGGGTGGCCCTACCAGGAGCATCGCTCCAGACGGCATCGCTCAACGGCATCTCGGGGCGAGTACTCAAGTCCTGTGCTACTTGGCTCCAGTGCTCACGACTATATTCAACCTCTCCCTGGACAAGTCCGAAGCCCCTGCCTGCTTCAAATGATCCATCATTGTACCGGTACCTAAAAATGCCTCCCCAGCCTGTCTGAATGATTACCGTCCAGTGGCCCTCACCTGGGTAGTCATGAAATGCTTTGAGAGGCTGGTGAAGAAACACATCTGCGCCTTTCTCCCTCACAACATGGACCCGTTACAATTTGCATACCGTCCGAACAGATCCACGGACGACGCTGTCTCCCAGGTTTTGCACACCGCTCTCTCCCATCTTGACATCCAGAAGGGGGGCCTACGTGAGGATGCTGTTCATAGACTTCAGTTCAGCCTTCAACACGATAGTCCCCACCAGACTGGCCGCAAAGCTACTGGATTTAGGGCTCAACACCCCCCTGCGTGCCTGGGCCCTGGACTTTCTCACCGCCAGGCCCCAGGTAGTCAAGATGGGAGTGAAATACATCGAAGTCCCTCACCCTGAGCACAGGATCCCCCCAGGGTTGCGTCCTCAGCCCCCTACTGTACTCCCTGTACACACATGACTGTGTGGCTAGGTTCAGCTCCAACTCGAAGTATGAAGTTTGCTGATGACACCGTGGTGGTGGGCCTGATCTCAGACAACGATGAGAAGGCCTACCGGGAGGAGGTAGCTGATCTGGCACTCTGGTGTCAGGACAACAGCCTCCTCTTGAACATCAAAAAAACGAAGGAGCTGATCGTGGACTTTAGGAGAGCACATCATCCGAGGATGTACACACCATTGAGGATAAATGTGGATAGGGTGAGCTGTTTTAAATACCTGGGAGTCCACATCTCTGAGGACATGACATGGACATCGCACGCTGCAGCACTCGTGAGTAAGGCAAGGCAGTGCCTTTACCACCGCAGGCAATTGAGCAAATTCTGAGTGTCTCCGAGGATCCTCCAGTGCTTCTACTCTGCGGCTGTGGAAAGCATCTTGTCCGGAAATATCACGATTTGGTTTGGGAATTGCTCTGCCCAGGACAAGAAGGCTCTGCAGAGAGTAGTGCATTCGGCCGAACGCACTATGGGAACTTCACTCGCCCCCCCCGCAGGAACTATACATCAGAAGTTGCAACTCCAGAGCCAATAAGATCATGGGGGACCCCTTCCACCCCTGCAACGGACTGTTCCAGCTGCTACGGTCAGGCAAACGCCTCCATTTTTTGCACAAAGTCCGCAGGCACTGGCACTTTTCATTTCACTGCACATCACGTATGCGTATGTGACGAATAAACTTGACTTGACTTGACTCTCAGGATCTCAGAACCACACAAGCTTCTCCACCACGACAAGGTGACAATCTATGGAAATGTAATTAACACAGATAATTTAATCCCTGACGCCCGTACTAATCAAGAATCTGGTGAATGGAGGACCAGAGGACATAGGTTCAAGGTGAAGGGGAAAAGTTTTAATAGGAATCTGAGGGGTAACGTTTTCACACAAAGGGCGGTGGGTGTATGGAACAAGCTGCCAGAGGTGGAAGTTGAGGCTGGGACTATCCCACCATTTAAGAAACAGTTAGACAGGTACATGGGTTGTCGTTTAAGAAAGACCTGCAGATGCTGGTGAATCGAAGGTAGACACAAAATGCTGGTGTAACTCAGCGGGTGAGGCAGCATCTATGGAGAGAAGGAATTAGCGACGTTTCAGGTCGAGACCCTTCTGCAGACTGGGGATGTTTCGGGCCGAGACCCCTTCTTCAGGTTTGGAGGGATATTTGACCAAACACAGGCATGTGGGACTAGTGTAGCTGGGACATGTTGGCCGGTGTAGGCAAGTTCGGCCGAAGGGCCTGTTTCCACGCTGTATCACTCTATGACACTATCAATCTCTGCTTAAAAATATCAATGGACTTGGCCACAGCTTTTCATGACAATTAATTCCACGCTATTCTATGCTCCAGCACCAGAAAGCATAGTATTTTACTTTATTTCGGAAGATGACTAGAGTAATGCAGCAAGAAAATTGCTGTTAAAGTAACATTTCAACTCAAGGTAAAATTTGGTATTGCGAAATCAATGGATATTTGCAAGGCAGAGATAGATAGATTCTTGATTAGTACGGGTGTCTGGGGTTATGGGGAGAAGGCAGGAGAATGGGGTTCAGGCGAGAGAGATAGATCAGCCACGATTGAATGGGGGAGTACACTTGATGGGCCGAATGGCCTAATTCTGCTCCTATCACTGATGAATTTGGTGACCAAGATATATAATTTGGTGAGAATTCAATCATGGGCTACGTTGCTTAATGAAACAACTTGATCTATGGAATTGTAAACTTCTACCTACTGATTTTCCTTTACGGAATAGAAGCTGATTGCCAGCCAATGTGAAGTACCGAGTCTTCCATCTCTTTATAAATTTCCATCGCACCTGCTTTTCCTTCAGCTTGCCCTCGATGAGTGGTTGGCCGTCCTCATTTACAACTGTTGAAAGAGTGTAAAACATGGCCCGTCTGTTATAGAGTCACAGATTCACACAGCATGGAAACAGGCCCTTTGGCCCAACTCATCCATGCTGTCCACACTAGTCCTACCTACCTCACAGCGCCAGAAACCCTGGTTCGATCCTGACCTTGGGTGCTCTTTGGGTGGAGTTTGCAAGTTCTCCCTGTGACCACGTGGGTTTCTTCCAGGTGCTCCGGTTGGCTCCCACATCGCAAATACGTGCGGGCTCGTAGTTTAATTGGCCCTCTGTAATGTTGCCTCTCATGTGTAGGGAGTGGATGAGAAAGTGGGATAGCATAGAACTAGTGTGAATGGGTGATGAATAGTCGGCCTGCCGACTTGGTGGGCCGAAGGTGGACTCGAGGTGACTATGATTCTAAGATCGACACAAAATGCTCAGTGGGACAGGCAGCATCTCTGGAGAGAAGGCTTGGGTGACGTTTTGGGTCGAGACCCTTCTTCAGTCTCTCTCCAGAGATGTTGCCTGTCCCACTGTGTTCCTCCAGCAATTTGTGCCTCTCTTCAGTGTATAACGAGCATCTGCAGTTCCTACACACTCTATGACTAAGTTAGTTCCTAATTACTGCTGCTTTCTCTGTCAATTATACTTTTTACACCACTAAAAGTCCTTTCTCTAGGGCAGATGTGTTTTAGTTTCTTCTTTTAATGCTAACCTGGGGTAAGTTAACCTCTGGATTAATTTACAGAGGGATCTAGGAATAACTGTGCATAGTTCCCTGAAGGTGGAATCGCATGTAGATAGGGTGGTAAAGAAAGCTTTTGGTGTGCTGGCCTTTATAAAATGAGCATTGAATATAGGAGTAGGGAAGTAATGTTAAAATTGTACAAGGCATTGGTGAGACCAATTCTGGAGTATGGTGTACAATTTTGGTCGCCTAATTATAGGAAGGATGTCAACAAAATAGAGAGAGTACAGAGGAGATTTACTAGTATGTTGCCTGGGTTCCAGCAACTAAGTTACAGAGAAAGTTTGAACAAGTTAGGTCTTTATTCTTTGGAGCGCAGAAGGTTAAGGGGGGACTTGATTGAGGTCTTTAAAATGATGAAAGGGATAGACAGAGTTGACGTGGATAAGCTTTTCCCATTGAGGGTAGGGAAGATTCAAACAAGAGGGCATGACATGAGAATTAAGGGACAGAAGTTTAGGGGTAACATGAAGGGGAACTTCTTTACTCAGAGAGTGGTGGCTGTGTGGAATGATCTTCCTGCAGAAGTGGTGGAGGCAGGATCGATTTTAACATTTAAAAGTAAAGTGGATAGGTATATGGACGGGAAGGGAATGGAGGGGTATGGTCAGAGTGCAGGTAGAGGGGACTAGGGGAAAATAAATGGTCGGCACAGACTGGAAGGGCCGGGATGGCCTGTTTCCGTGCTGTAATTGTTATATGGTTATATGGATGATTGCGTTTAACTGGGCCTGTAGTCAAGTCAAGGTGATTGTTCTGTAAGTATGATGATCATTGGTATCCTAACAGCTCCTTTCACTCACCAGCCCAGGCCCGCGTAGGCCAGGGTAGCAATTATTCTATTAACCTATTGACAACTCTTGCCGCTTTTTGGAATATTAAGTGAGAGTTTGAGATTTAAAGTCTGACAAGAGTTCCTAATTAATTTGCTTTATTACTATTGGGATTGATTTATCCTGAGACTCAATGCCAAAATGAACGGTTGCAGCTTCCAAGATGATATAATGCAGAAGGGAGATTGGGATTGTCGGAAACATTAACAGTGCTGACTCTCGGAATAATAGGACACGGCAGGAGACTTTTCATCAGTGGAAAAGATTTGAAATTCAGCATTAAAGTGCAACAGTTCCAGGGGTAACTATTTATTTCCATGGTCAGTATCCAGAACCCGTCAGTCACAAAGATGGTCTGACGCCAATTTTCTGCACTCTTTGATTTGTTTAGAATATCTGAATAACTAACATGTTACATGAAGACAAAAATGGTGGTGCAGCAGTGGAGTTGCTACTTCGCAGCGCCAGAGTCCTGGGTTCGATCCTGACCCCTGGCCGCTGCCTGTGTGGAGTTTGCACGTTCTCCCTGTGACCATGTGGGCTTTCTCCGGGTGCTCCAGATTCCTCCCACATCCCAAGGACGTGTGGGGTTAATTTGCTCTGAAAATTACCTATAGCGCAGTGGTTCTTAACCTTTTTGGCACCAGTATGCGCATGCACGAACATAAAAAATGTATGTGGTATGTACCTTTGTTAGGTTCCTAAACATGGGCTCAACAAATTGATATATTATTTGCGTCCCTTTCATGACCCCCGGCAATGCCCCAAATGACCCCCCCCCCCCCCCCCAATAGGGGTCCCGACCCCCCAGGTTAAGAACCACTGCTCTAGTATGTAAGGAGTGGGTGTGAAAGTGGGATAGCATAGGACTGGTGAGATCGATGGTTGGCATGGACTCTATGGGCTGAAGGGCCTGTTTCCATGCTGCATCGCTTAACGCTGAAACGTTTAGCGGAGACTGGATATATCAATCACTGAAGATGTGAGGTGACTCTATGGCAACAATTGGCAGTGCTTTGATCAGACTGACTCCAGTTCTCAGCCATCACAAGATGTAGAAAAACCCACGCTAAAGGTCACAGGATAAAACATTCACAAATTAAATCATTGTAAATGTGAATCATTGTGAATCATTGTAATCTCCAGCCTGTGGAGCAAAGAGCGGGGGACGTGAGGCCTTGCGGGCGCCAATGAGGTAACCGAGCTGGCTGAGGAGTTGATCATCTCAAAGTACTGACAGACGAAGACCAGGGATACCTAGATCTGTCACTTTTCTAGTGTTTCACAGAGACCGTTTGACAGATTGAGAGACAGGCTTTCTGGAAAGAGTGCAGAGACAATATATATATGTATTAAGTAGATGGAGTCCCTTGGGTTCAGTGGCTTGATGGGTTATTGTGGATGAAACTGTTCCTGAACCTGGACGTTAGAGCATTCAGGTTCCTGTACCTTCTTCCCGATGGCAGGGGTGAAACGAGAGCGTGGCCAGGGTGGTGTGTGGGTCTCTGACGATGCTGGCTGCGTTTTTGAAGGCAATCCCTTCGATGGTGGGGAGGTCAGTACCTGTGATGGGCTGGGCAGTGTTCAATACTTGTGGGAACCTCCTTTGGAGAATGACAGATTCTCGATTAGTACGGGTGCCAAAGGTCATGGGGAGAAGGCAGGTGAACGGGGTTGAGAGGGAAAAAAATAGATCAGCCGTGATTGAATGGCGGAGTAGACACGATGGGCCGAACGGCCTGATTCTGCTCCTATCACTTGTGAACCGATGAAACACGGAAATACAGATGCTGGTTCACAACCAGAAAGACACAAAGTGCTGGAGTAACTCACCCGTTCAGGCAGTATCCACGGAGAACGTGGATGGGTGACGGCTTGCTAGCCACCATCATGGGGGTTTATGAGCTCATGGGGAACATGGGCATAAGAGGGCCGGGCGAGGAGAGGGACAACGGTTCGCTGGGTGGCTGGAATGGAAGCGACGTCTGCAACGGGCCTTTGTGTCTGGTTACAGCTCGGACTGTAAAATGGCGGCAAAATGCCACCTCTTGCATATTGACTCAATGGGCTGTTGTGTACAATCTGTACTGACCAGGTGATCGTGCTTATGTATGATGATAGTCGTGCTTAGCTGCATGCAAAAAAAAACATTCCACTGCATCTTGGTACATGTGATAGTAAATAAAGCATTGCACCAATATGAGGATGTCGCCAGGATTCGAGGGCCTGAATGTTAGGGAGAGGTTGGGCCGGATTTACGTATAAGTTTCACAAGCTTAAGCTTAGGGCCCCGAGATCTAGGGGGGCCTTGGCAGGGCCGGATTTACCTATAGGCTTCATAGGCTGGTTGGGAGGGGCCTTACATAGGCTGATTGGGAGGGGCCTTACATAGGGGATTGGGAGGGCCTCACTAGTGGAATAGCCTAGGGCCTCTCTTCATCTAAATCCGGCCCTGAGAGGTTGGGCAGGGTAGGAGTTTATCCTTCTCTGCAGCCTTCATGACATCCTTCCTGTGGCAGGAGAGCGGCTGAGGGGCCCGTTTCCGTGCTGTAGGACCCCAGGACATGTCCAAGATGGCGGCGCTGGCTTAACAGCTGCGGCCCGCCTGCAGTCCGTCTGTTATTTTATTTTTCTGTCCTGTTTTTAGTTGGGTTCGTTCGTTTTGATAGATTGTGTGTGTGTGTATGTGGGTGGGGGGGGGGGGGGGGGGGGCAGTAACGTGTCCGGGTCTCTTCCTTCTGGGGGGGGGGTGCGACTTTTCTGTCGTACTCCCCGTCTCCGTCTGCGCCGAGGCCTAATAGCGGAGCTGGCGACACAGACTTTAAGACTTTGCCTTCCATCGCAGTGAGGAGGTGTTTGGTGAACTCACTGTGGTGGATGTTAAATTGGTGTTTACTGTGTGTTCTGTCATTTTTATTTATTTATTTTTTAATTATATATGTATGACTGCAGGGGAACAGAGTTTCGTTCAGACAAATAAAGAATCTAATCTAATCTAATGTGCCAAAGGTAGAAGGAAATTGATAGCAGCTACATGTTCAACCTGGTGCGGTCACGGTGGCGCAGCGGTAGAGTTGCCGCCTTACAGCGCCCACCGCACCGGAGACTCAGGTTCGATACCGACCACGGGTGCTTGTCTGTATGGAGTTTGTTACGTTCTCCCCGTGACCTGCATGGGTTTTCTCCGAGATCTTCGGTTTCCTCCCACACTCCAAAGACGTACAGGTTTGTAGGTTAATTGGCTTGGTATAAGTGCGAAAATTGTCCCTAGTGTGTGTAGGATTGTGTTAATGTGCGGGGATCGCTGGTCAGTGCAGACTCGGTGGGCCGAAGGGCCTGTTTCCATGCTGTATTCTCTGCCTCAGAGGGCGGTGGAGGCCGGTTCTCTGGATGCTTTCAAGAGAGAGCTAGATAGGGCTCTTAAAAATAGTGGAGTCCGGGGATATGGGGAGAAGGCAGGAACGGGGTACTGATTGGGGATGATCAGCCATGATCACATTGAATGGTGGTGCTGGCTCGAAGGGCCAAATGGCCGACTCCTGGACCTATTGTCTATTGTCTGTTATCTGTATCTCTAAACTAAACTAAAGCCAGTAAACTAAACTAAACTGAGATTGATAACTTTTTTGTAAACTCTATTCCTCATTACCTGTGGTTAGGTCAAAGCTGAACTGTAAATCCGCTGGCTAAGTATGAGGAAGAAATTACTGACGCTCCTCTGCAAACTAAAGTACAAATTTAACCTAAATTATGTCTTTAGTTAAACACAATGTCATTAATTGAACCACTATGATCTTTTCTAAGGATTTTTATCGGGCAATTTCAGATTGCAGATTTAATATTTTAATGATTTGACTAATGGTTTGCAGATCAACCAAACAATAAAGTTCTTAAGATTGTGTTTGTGTCCACTTACTGGCTCAAAGAGGTCTACTGAGGATTGGCAATACAAGCAGCCCATTCACAAACTACTTCACGTCCAAGCAGGCTGCGTGGTGCAGATGAAACCGCAGGAATCCCAGGAAAACATGTTCCTGGCAACGGTCAATCCAATGAAAATGGCATTTGAAATGAGAATGCAGTTCTGGCATTAAATTCAAGCCAAACGAGGTACGCAGCCCCGAAAACAGGCCCACCTTGTCCACGGCACCCACTGCGCCCATCTCTAAACTACACCTAGGGCGGTCACGGTGGCGCAGCGGTAGAGTTGCTGCCTTACAGCGAATGCAGTACCGGAGACCCGGGTTCGATCCCGACTACGGGTGCTGTCTGTACGGAGTTTGTACGTTCTCCCCGTCTGTTTTCCCTGAGATCTTCGGTTTCCTCCCACACCCCAAAGACGTACAGGTTTGTAGGTTAATTGGCTTGGTGCAAATGTAAAAAACAATTTTCCCTCGTGGGTGTGGGATAGTGTTAATGTGCAGGGATCGCTGGCCGGCGCGGACCCGGTGGGCCGAAGGGCCTGGTTCCCCGCTGTCTCTCTAAACTAAAAAAAGCTAAAACTATAAACCTGTCTAAGCCTTGAGATTCCAGTACTTGTGTCTGAGTATGCGCTTCATTAAATTCACGTCATAGGAGCAGAATTAGGCCATTGGGCCCATCATCAACTCTACTCCATCATTCAATGGTGCCCTCTCTTTAATGGGTCTTTACTGGATTTTATCTTGCATTAAACGTCATTCCCTTTAACCTGTATCTGCGCACTGTAGACGGCTCATTGTAATCACATATAGTCTTTCCACTGGCTGGATAGCACCCAACAAAAAAGCTTTTCACTGGACCTCGGTACACGTGGTAATAAACGAAACTAAACTAAATCTAGTATATTTTATTTTCCCACCATGGGATGAAAGGTTCTGACTATCTGCTTATATCAGGCCTCCCTTCAACCTCTGATGTTCCAAAAAAAACCCCACGCCTGACATATCCCTGTAGCTAATAGCCTCTGATCCAGGCTGCATTCTTCCAAACCTCCTCGGCATCCTTTCCAAAGCCTTGGCAATTCTCCTGTAATGGGGCAACTGCTCGCAATACTCCAAATGCGGCCTCACCAAAGTCCTACAAAGCTGCGTCACGACTTCCTCACTCTTATATCCAATGCCCTGGCCTATAAAGGCAGCATACCATACTCCTACCTTTCTACTCAATCTACCTGTGTTCCCACTTTCAGCGAGTTATGGACTTGGACCCCAAGATCGCTCTGCGCATCAATGGTGTTGAGGGTCATGCCACCAATCGTCTATTTCCCTTTTGCATTCGACCTCCCAAAGTGCACTGTCTCAAACTTGCTCGGATGCCATTCCTCTGCCCACTTCTGTAGCTGAGCTGCATCCCACCGTACACTGGGTCAGCCCGTCCTCGCAGCCCTCGACCCCGTAAGTAGGTTCGCGACCCACTCCGAATTGCCGAGATATGAATTGTCCGTAGGATTGGGGGGGGGGGGGGTCAAGGAAGGAGCGTTCAACTCGCGGCCCTGTTTCCACCAATCTTTCCACCACCACGCACAAGCACAAGAAGCGACAAGACAGACCCCATGGTGTGCAGATGCCGAGGAGTGCGTTCATCTCTGGCTCAACAACTTCTAATCTTGTGTCTGGACTCGACAAGAAGTAGCTGTACAGGATCATCTAACTTTCCAACAAGGAGGCATTTTAGCTCTTGCAGCCCGTCCCAACACGCTAATTGTTGTTGCTCTCGAGTCCCTTTGCACTACCTGGCCCCTGCCAATTTTACGCTTCAAATAATTACCCTCTTCCTCTCAAAAAGTTGTTATTTTGGATTCTTCTGTTGTTCGACGGGCCGTGCCAATTGAACAAACCTCGGCGTAGAATATCTCAATCTCCCTTTGTTCCTTTGCTGATGATAGTGTTTTGATGGAGCTCCAGTTACTAACTTGTTGACCAGACTGACTTGTTTATCCTTCAGCTGCGAGGAATTGGGCCCCAGCTCACACCAGGGGAACAATGAAGAATGAAGAGTATTCATTGTTCATTGGGGACCCATCCTCCCGCTGTGTAGCCCATCCTCAACCTCAGTGAAACAGAAGCTAATGCCCCAAAACCCAACAAATATAACCAATTCCTTCATTTTATTTTAAAATATAAGATTTCTGTATTTTTGTCTGACCGTTGTACCTAATACCATAGATGCACATTCCTGAACTATATTCCCACTCATGGAATTCTCTGCCACAGAAGGCAGTGGAGGCCAATTCACTGGATGTTTTCAAGAGAGAGTTAGGTACAGCTCTTAGGGCTAACGGAATCAAGAGATATAGGGATGATCAGCCATGATCATATTGAATGGCGGTGCTGGCTCGAAGGGCTAAATGGCCTACTCCTACACCTATTTTCCATGTCTATGTCTCCATATATCTTTGAACATTATATTTTCTGAAGAGTCATAGATTCATACAGCGTGGAAACAGGCCCTTCGGCCCAACTTGCCCACACTGACCGACATGCCCCATCTACACTAATCCCACCTGCCTACGCCCATAACCCTCTAAACCTGTCCTATCCATGCATCTGTCCAAATGCTATGCCTCAACTATCTCCTCTGGCAGCACATTCCATATACCTACCACCCTTTGTGTAAAAACTTTACCCCTCAGGTTCCTAGTTAATCCCCTCACCTTAAAAACTTCACCTTAAAATTATCTCAACATTATATTTTCTGAACATCACACATTTCTGACCATTATATATTTTTTACCTCAGTCCCCGGCCCCATCGCAGAAGCGCCCACTTCGCGGGGCTGGAAACTGGAAGTTTCCCGAGCTAATTCTGCTGCCATCATCATCTATTGCAACATGTGATGGCTCCCACTGATTGCCGCCGGAAGCTTGCGTCCTTTTCAGGACGAACGATGACAGCGATGTCTACATTTGTGACAAGACGGACACGAAAAGAAGACCTCAGTCCCCTTCTTGATCCCACCAATCCTCATCTCACATTTCCTTTTGCATGTTATAGATAGTTTTAGAGATACAGCGCGGAAACGGGCCCTTCGGCCCAAAGAGTCCACGCCGACCATCGATCACTTTTTCACATCCACTCCCACACATTCACGCTCTCATCCACTCCCTACACACAATTAACCCTCAAATCCATATGTTTTTGGGATGTGGGAGGAAACCGGAGCACCCGGAGCAAACCCACGTGGTCGCAGGGAGAACATGCAAACCCACACAGATAGTTCGAAGGTTTCCAATGAGGTAGATGTAAGGACAGGACTGCAGATGAGAGGATGGTTCAGTTGCCTGAGAACAGCTGGGAAGAAACTGTCCCTGAATCTTGAGGTGTGCGTTTTCAAACTTCTGAACATCTTGCATGTCGGGAGAGGGTAGAAGAGGGAGCAACTGGGGTGAGACTGGTCCTTGATTATGCTGGTGGCCCTGCCGTGGCAGCGTGAAGAGTAGATAATTTAGTTTAGTTTGGAGATACAGCGCAGAAACAGGCCCTTCGGCCCACCGGGTCCGTACTGAGCAGTACACGAGCACTATCCAACACATTTGGAAAAAATTAAATTTTTTACTGAAGCCAATTAACCTACAAACCTGTACGTCTTTGGAATGTGGGAGGAGCCCGGAGCAAACCCACGCAGGTCACCGGGAGACTGTACAAACTCCGTACAGGCAGCGCCCGGAGTCAGTTTTAAGCCTGGGTCTCTGGGGCTGCAAGGCAGCAACTCTACCGCTGCGCCACAGTGCCGCCCAAATGGAGTCAGTGGGAGGGAGACTGGTTGGCACGTTGTGCAGAGAGTTACAACCTCTTGCCGGCACCGCTGGGGTGCTGCTCTATACTACACTACCGCCACGTACAACGTAGATGTTCTTACCTGCTGCCTTCTCTGGGTTATTGCACATGAAACATTGCCACCTTCCCACTTCCTCACTGTAGCCAAACAGGTCAAAGAACCTCACCTCGGCGAGGTGCATCTGCAGGCTGTCCAGGTCCTATTCAAATGACATTAAAAAGTTATCATGGCTAGCTTTGTATCAACTAGGAATATAGAACAGTACAGAGCAGGACCAGGCTCTTCAGCCCACAGTGTCTGTGCCAAACTCAATGCCAAGTTACACTGATCTCCTCTGTCTGCACGTGATTCCTCTGTTACCTGTGCATCCATGCACTTACGTAAAAGCCTCTTAACAGCCGTAGAGGGAAGACATTATACTATTTTTTAACGTATATTCCTGTTCAAGTTGAAGTTCAAGTTACATTTATTGTCACGTTTATTGCCAGGAAGCGAGCGGGCAAGATCATCTCTGACCCCTCTCACCCTGGCCACAAACTCTTTGAATCACTTCCCTCTGGAAGGCAACTCCGGACTGTCAAAGCTGCCACAGCCAGACATAAAAACAGTTTTTATCCACGAGTAGTTGCTCTACTCAACAGCCAAAAATCTGCAGCCTCCCTTTGATCTGGTATTTTGTTGGTTCACATGCTTGATCAGTGGTGTTTTATGTTTTATCATTAATGTTCTATAATTATTAATAATAGGAAGGGTCTGAAGAAGGGTCTCGACCCGAAACGTCGCCTATCTCCTTCGCTCCTTAGATGCTGCTGCACCCGCTGAGTTTCTCCAGCCTTTTGTGTACACCCTATTATTATTAATGTTTAGTGTTTTCTGAGTCATTCGTAACTGTCACTGTATGTCATGTTGCTACTTGTGGGCGGAGCACCAAGGCAAATTCCTTGTATGTGAATACTTGGCCAATAAACTCACTTATTTACTTACATACATCAATCGGTGCAGTGAAATTTGAGTTAAGATGCAGCCACACAAATAAAATAAAATGAACACAACGCTACAGAATTTAACATGAACATCCCCCGTGGCGGAATCAACGTTTCCCACTGTGAGGGAAGGCAATAAAGTTCAGACATCTTCCTCCAATTTTCGGTCATTTTCAGTTGCATCCTTCAATAACTAATTCAAAGTTTTCTTTGTGGAAGAATATTGGTAATCACGTCCAGTCGTCAGAAAATTGGGATAGAGCAAAATAGATGTTTGCACTTTGTAGATAGATGCAGAAAGCTGCTTGGAGTTTGATATGTGTCAGTATATAATTCCGACTAATCGAGAATTATATACCATTATTATAGGCCTCGAGAGCAAATTTGCGATTCTCTTTTTTTGTTACTGCTGGTTAGGGTGGAGAGAAGATTTACAAGGCTGTTGCCAGGACTCGAGACCTCGAGCTACAGGGAGCGGTTGGGTAATCTTAGGTTTTATTCCTTGGGATGTGGGGAAATACGTAAATACAAGGAACTGCAGATGCCGGTTTACAAAACAAAAAGGCACAAACCGCTGGAGTAACACAGCAGGTCAGGCAGCATCTCAGGAGAACGTGGATAGGAGACCGACTGTAATGGGGGTTGGGGAGGGGGAGGGGGAGAGAAAGCTGGAAGAGAAGAGGCACAGGAGTAAAGATTGGTGAGGGGTGGGGGAGAGGGGTGGAAAGGCAGATGGCTGGACACGGGCCAAAAGGTGTGAGACAAAAGGATTGAAGAGTTGCGAATAGTGAAGCTAGAGGAAGGAATGTAGATGGAAGGGAAGGGGGAGAAATAGGTACATGTCAGGGCGTGGCAGGGGGAGATATATGGGTGAAGGCGAGAGAGGGGGAGGGTTATTTCGTTATTTAAAGTTGGACAATTTAATGTTCATACCATTGGGCTGTAAGCTATGCCCGTCTTGCAAGTGTTTTGCCTTGTTGAAGCATGTTACCTGTCTAGCGTTTAAATATATAACATGCCTGCTGTTAGCTTTATCTTGATCGGTATTACCTGTTATCTTGATATGTTGCAATACAGAGAATGCCAGAAATAACCCCACTCCTGCCCTAACACAGGGCCATCTCTGATAAAGATTCCAAATCAATGAAGGTATGTTGTGCATTTCAAAACTATGTGCGGGGGCAGCACGGTGGCGCAGCGGTAGAGTTGCAGCCTTGCACCGCCAGAGACCCAGGTTCGATCCTGACTACGGGTGCTTGGCTGTACAGAGTTTGTACGTTCTCCCCGTGAATTACATGGGTTTTCTCAGAGATCTTCGGTTTCCCCCCACACTCCAAAGATGTACTGCTTTGCAGGTTAAGTTGCTTGGTATAAATGTTTTAAAAAATGTGTGTCGGGTAGTGTTAATGGGCGGGAATCGCTGGCTGATGCAGACTGGGTGGGCCGAAGGGCCTGTTTCCACGCTGTATCTCTAAATTGAACTAAAATCTAATTATGTATAGGAAGGAACTGCAGATACGATAGCGGCATTTAAGAGACTGTTGGATAGGCACGTGGAGATGCAGAGAATGGTGGGATATGGATTACATGCAGGTAGATGAGAGGAGGACTGTGCATCATGTTCGGCACAGACATTGTGGGCCAAAGGACCTGTTCTTGTGCTGGACCATTCTAAATGTTCTAACGTTTCTCCCAGGAAATACTAGAAGATATAGCTTTAAGGTGAGTGGGGCAAAATGTAAAGAGATATGCAGGGCAAATGATTTTACACAGAGGGTGGTGGGTGCTTGGAACATATTGCCAGGGGTGGTGGTGGAGGCAGACACGATAGTGGCATTTAAGAGACATTTGGATAGGCACGAGGATATGGAGGGATATGGACCATGTACAGGTTGATCTTGTCCGATTTTACAGAGGCCCAATTAACCTACAAACCAGCATGTCTTTGGGATGTGGGCTCTTCCAGCTGTGCCACTGTGCTGCTCATAATTAACTATGTGAAAAGAAATAAAAAATAGAATGACAAATTGAATTAGCTTAGTTTAGAGATACAGGCCCTTCGGCCCATCGAGTCCATGCCGCGCATCAACCACCTATTCACACTTTCTGTGTTTAGTTTAGTTTAGTTTAGTTTAATTTAGAGATACAGCGCGGAAACAGGCCCTTCGGCCCATCGAGTCCACACCAACTAGTGATCCACGCACATTAACACTACCCTACACACACTACCCTAAGGGACAATTTATGCCAAACCAAATTTACATTTATGCCAATTAACCTACATACCTGCACGTCTTTGACGTGTGAAAGGTCACGGGAAGAACGTACAAACTCCGTGCGGACAACAGCCGTGGCCAGGATCGAACCCGTGTCTCTGGCGCTGCGAGCACTGTCAGGCAGCAACTCTACTGCTGAGCCACCGTGCCGCCCTATTCTGCTTCCTATCCCACTGTGTACACACTAGGGGCAATTTTACAGAGGGCCCACTGACCTACAAACCCGCACGTCTTTGGGATGTGGGAGGAAACCGGAGCATCCGGAAAGAAGACCACACGGTCACAGGGAGAACGTGCAAACTCCAGGTAGACGGCATCCGAGGTCAGGATCGAACCCGGGTCGCTTGGCATGGTGAGGCAGCAGCTCTACCGCTGCACCACCGTGCCTCCCCCCTATGCTGGTGTATTTATGTTGCGGGGGGTTTACTGCGAAAGGCACTGGGTGGTTTGGGCATCGTGTCAGCCCAGTCTTGGCCAAGCCCGTTCAGGAATTTCTCCCCATTGGTACTGACATTTACATTTTAATAGTCCCCTTCCATTAATATTTTTATTACGAGAATGTTTCTGCTTTCATTCCTGTTGTGCTCCTCCTATCTAGTGGTGCCATTCAGTCTGCTGTTCCAGCTGCATTTGCCACACAAAACCTCCAATTCAACTCATTATCTGTTCTCCCTTTTAGAGATACACCTTGGAAAGAGACCCTTCGGCCCACCGAGTCCGCGACGACCAGAAATCGCCCCTTACACTAATTCTATCCTACATACTGGGGGGTAATAACCATATAACCATATAACAATTACAGCACGGAAACTGGCCCTATCGGCCCTTCCAGTCCGTGCCGACCATTTATTTTCCCCTAGTCCCATCTACCTGCACTCAGACCATACCCCTCCATTCCCTTCCCATCCATATACCTATCCACTTTACTTTTAAATGTTAAAATCGATCCTGCCTCCACCACTTCTGCTGGAAGATCGTTCCACACAGCCACCACTCTCTGAGTAAAGAAGTTCCCCCTCATGTTACCCCTAAACTTCTGTCCCTTAATTCTCACGTCAGGCCCTCTTGTTTGAATCTTCCCTACCCTCAATGGGAAAAGCTTATCCACGTCAACTCTATCTATCCCTTTCATCATTTTAAAGACCTCAATCAAGTCCCCCCTTAACCTTCTGCGCTCCAAAGAATAAAGACCTAACTTGTTCAACCTTTCTCTGTAACTTAGTTGCTGGAACCCAGGCAACATTCTAGTAAATCGCAAATATACAGAAGCCAATTGATCTACACACCAACACATCCTTGGAATGTGGGAGGAAACTGGAGCACCCGGAGAAAACCCACGCGGTCACAAGGAGAATGTACAAACTCCGCATAGACAGCACCCAAGGTCAGGATCGAACTCAGGTCTCTGGTGATGTAAAGGCAGCGACTCTACTGTGCCGCCTATACCTGTATCGACAAATATGCTTATTCCGGGACATATCTAATTTATACAGCTAGTTTGGGCTTGTGTCGCCTTTAGTATATTGTCAGGTGTACCGAGGTACAGTGAAAATCTTTTGTTTATTTTGAGCTATCCAGTCAGCGGAAATACTATCTTGAGATTACAATCTAGTCGACATCAGTGTAGAAATGCAAGGTAAAGGGATTAACGGTTAGTGCATGATAAAGTCCAGTAAAGTCCAGTTAAAGATCGTCTGAGGGTTTCCGTTGAGGTGGATGGTAGGTCAGGACCGCGCTCTAGTTGGCGAGGGGATGGTTCAGTTGCCTGATAGCAGCTGGGAAGAAACTGTCATATCTGGGTGATGGACACAAAATGCTGGAGTAACTCAGCGGGTCAGGCAGCATCTCCGGAGAGAAGGAATGGATGAATCTCTGGAGCGAAGGGATGGACTCGAGCCTTAACGACGATTCAGGTCGAGACCCTTCTGCAGTGAGAGTTACTCCAGCATTTTGTGTCTATCTTCGGTGTAAACCAGCATCTGCAGTTCCTTCATGCACACATGGAGGTGATACAACGGGGGCTATGAAGGCATGAGGGAGGAGCTGGCCAAGGTAGACTGGAAAGGGATCCGAGCAGGAATGACGGTGGAACAGCAATGGCAGGAATTTCTGGGCATAATCCGGAAGACACAGGATCATTTCATTCCAAAAAGGAAGAAAGATTCTAAGGGGAGTAGGAGGCAACCGTGGCTGACAAGAGAAGTTAGGGATAGAATAAAACTAAAAGAAAAGATGTATAACATAGCCAAGAGGAGCCGGAAGCCAGAGGATTGAGGAACTTTCATAGGACAACAGAAGGAAACAAAATGGGCAATACGGGCTGAAAAGATGAAGTACGAGGGGAAGCTGGCCAGGAATATAAAGAAGGACAGTAAAAGCTTCTTTAGATATGTCAAGGGAAAAAGAGTAGCAAAGTCAAATGTGGGTCCCTTGAAGGCAGACACGGGTGAAATAATTATCGGGAACAAGGAAATGGCAGAAGAGTTGAATAGGTACTTCGGATGTGTCTTCACTAAGGAAGACACAAACAATCTCCCAGATGTACTGGAGGACAGAGGATCTAAGGAGGTAGAGGAACTGAAATAGTATTGGGTAGGCTAATGGGACTGAAGGATGATAAATCCACTGGGCCTAATGGTCTGCATCCCAATGTCCTCAGGGAGGTGGCTCTAGAAATAGTGGACGCATTGGTGATCACTTTCCAATGTTCAATAGATTCAGGATCAGTGGGGATTGGAGGATAGCTAATGTTATCCCACTTTTCAAGAAAGGAGCGAGAGAGAAAACAGGGAATTACAGACCAGTTAGCCTGACTTTGGTGGTGGGAAAGATGCTGGAGTCAATTATTAAAGAGGTAATAATGGGCCATTTGGATAGCAGTAAAAGGATTAGTCCAAGTCAGCATGGATTTATGAAAGGAAAATCATGTTTGACTAATCTTCTGGAATTTTTTGAGGATGTGACAAGTAAAATGGATGAAGGGGAGCCAGTGGATGTAGTGTATCTAGACTTTCAGAAAGCCTTTGACAAGGTCCCGCACGGGAGACTGGTGACTAAAATTAGAGCATATGGTATTGGGGGTAGGGTGTTGACGTGGATAGAAAATTGGTTGGCAGACAGGAAGCAAAGAGTAGGAGTGAACGGGTCCTGTTCAGAATGGCAGGCAGTGGCGAGTGGAGTGCCTCAAAGCTCGGTGTTGGGGCCGCAGCTGTTTACCATATATATTAATGATTTGGAAGAGGGAATTCGGAGCAACACTAGCAAGTTTGCTGATGACACAAAGCTGGGTGGCAGTGTGAACTGTGAAGAGGATGTTAGGAGGTTGCAGGGTGACCTGGACAGGTTGAGTGAGTGGGCAGATGCGTGGCAGATGCAGTATAATATAGATAAATGTGAGGATATCCACTTTGGCGGCAAAAACAAGGGGGCAGATTATTATCTCAATGGGGTTAGGTTAGGTAAGGGGGAGGTACAGCGAGACCTGGGTGCCCTTGTACACCAGTCACTGAAAGTTGGCGTGCAGGTACAGCAGGCAATGAAGAAAGCTAATGGAATGTTGGCCTTCATAACAAGAGGATTTCAGTATAGGAGTAAAGAGGTTCTTCTGCAGTTGTATAGGGCTCTGGTGAGACCACATCTGGAGTATTGGGTACAGTTTTGGTCCCCTAATTTGAGGAAGGACATCCTTGTGATTGAGGCAGCGTAGGTTCACGAGGTTGATCCCTGGGATGGCGGGACTGTCATATGAGGAAAGATTGAAAAGACTAGCCTTGTATTCACTGGAGTTTAGAAGGATGAGGGGGGATCTTATAGAAACATATAAAATTATAAAAGGACTGGACAAGCTAGATGCAGGAAAAATGTTCCCAATGTTGGGCGAGTCCAGAACCAGGGGCCACAGTCTTAGAATAAAGGGGAGGCCATTTAAGACTGAGGTGAGAAAAAACGTTTTCACCCAGAGAGTTGTGAATTTGTGGAATTCCCTGCCACAGAGGGCAGTGGAGGCCAAATCACTGGATGGATTTAAGAGAGAGTTAGATAGAGCTCTAGGGGCTAGTGGAATGAAGGGATATGGGGAGAAGGCAGGCACGGGTTATTGATTGCAGACGATCAGCCATGATCACAATGAATGGCGGTGCTGGCTCGAAGGGCCGAATGGCCTCCTCCTGTACCTATTTTTTGTTTCTATGATACCAGTTAATATTGGGAGGGCTGAAATCCCCAACTTCTATCACTGCCGTTTCTCTACTTCTCTGATATTCCTCCATTACTGCTCCGCCGACTCTTATCCAAAGATATTTGAGAAGTTATGGGGACTGCATGTCGAGGATGTATGTGGACCCATCTCTTAGAGATGGCCAGATATCTCCACAACCAACCTGCACTGAAAGAGTAAAATAACATGTAGTTTAAAATTAATTTAATTTAACATTGTATAACGGCCTGGTCAGGATTTTACAAGCGACGCATTTCAATTGTATGGTAATTCATAATTAAAATCTCTGTTTCCTGTACTGGGATTCCTGCTGGCATTGGAATATTAATAAACTGGCTGATCAAACACCCTGGAGATAATATTGATGTCAATCTAATAATAAGCATTCACTTCATTCATCTGGAACTGTTTTATGGTCTGGCAGAGATTCATGAACATAGCCAAATGTTGGGAAAGTGTGTTTCAACATGAGCGGGGGCCAGAAGCTACCTTCTACTTAAAATAAAATGTTATTTCGTCTCCAAAAACACTTTAAAAAAAAATGAGGAACCAAGCTCACAATCAGAGTGATTAAAAGAATTATTACCATTCCTTCATGGGATAGAGCCATATTATTTTGTTTCCTCTCACATTCCAAAGATGTACAGGTTTGTGGATCTATAGGCTTCTGTAAAAATTGTGAATTGCTCCCATTGTATAGGATGGTGCTAGTGTACGGGGCGATCGCTGGTCGGCGCGGACTCGGTGGGCCGAATGGCCTGTTTGCATGCTGTATCTACAAAGTCTATAGTCTAAAGTACTCGATGAAAAGGTCACATCCTGATTCAATTCAGGTTTTTTGTTTTTGTGATATATTCCTAGTTTTTTTTCCAAAATACATGGAGACGATAGAATTATGAAAAAACGAGTTCTCCTCCGTTAAAGCCCTGTCCCACTGTACGAGGTAATTCAAGAGCTCTCCCGAGTTTAAAAAAAAAAATCAAAACTCGTGGTAAGCACGTAGAATGTACGAGGCGGGTACGTCGGAGCTCGGGGACGCCTCTTAGCGGCTCGTAACGCTAACGGCAGGTACTCGGGAAACGCGGTAAGCTCGGGAAGACTCGTGAAGTAAAATGTCCACGAGAGCCCCGAGTACCTACGAGCGGCCATTACCGTAAATCTCTGAGTTCGAATCAGGGCAAACTCGGGAGAGCTCTTGAATGAACTCGTACAGTGGGACAGGGCTTTAAATAGCAGTTAAATCTGAGCAAGGGACAATGTATAATCTTGAACTGAAAACAATTACATTATTCAGAACTTACTGAATTAGTCTGATAATACGAGTGTACTTGTACAAGTTTTGTGAGAGCAGCCAGAATGACAACTCAAACCACCTAGCAAAGACTGGTTATTTTAAACGGCAGACCTAAATAGCCTGAAGGGTTCTCCATCCACCGCATGGACCGTACACTGGCATCTAGGAAAGGGAGAAGAGGGGGCGTCTGCCTCATGGTCAACTCTGCGTGGTGCTCAGACGTGGCAGTCCTGTCCAACTCCTGCTCTCCACACCTCAAACATCTGGCGGTGAAGTGCCGTCCCTTCTACCTACCGAGGGAATTCACCTCCATCACCCTGACCGCGGTCTACATCCCACCCCAGGCAGACGTCCGTCTGGCACTGGAGGAGCTGCACGCCGTGGTCAACAAACACCAGACGTCTTACCCTGAGGCATTTACCACCATTGCTGGGGACTTCAATAAGGCAAACCTAAAGAAATTACTCCCCAACCTCCACCAACATTTCTCCTGCTGCACCAGAGGACCAAACACCCTCGACCACTGCTAACCACCATCAAGGATGCCTACCGCTCTATCCCTCACCCTCACTTCGGTAAATCCGACCATACCGCGGTGCTGCTTGTTCCTGCCTACAGGCAGCAATTAAAGAGCGCACCCCCAGAGGTGAGGACAGTACAGAGCTGGTCGGGGGGAGAGGGGGGGGGGGGGCAGAGGAAAAGCTTCAGGATAGTTTGGAGTCTGTCGACTGGGCAATGCTCAAGGACTCGGCAACGGACTTGAATGAATACGCCATAGTCGTTACAGACTTCATTAAGAACTGTGTGGAGGACAACATCCCCACAAAAACCTTCCGAGTGTTTCCCAATCAGAAACCTTGGATGAACTGTGAGATCCGCACTCTTCTGAAGACCAGACACCGGGCATTCATGTCTGATGATACAGTGGTCTACAAGAAGTCCAGATACGACCTTGGTAAGGTCATAAAAAAGGCCAAAAGGGAGATCTGCCCCAAGCTGGAGAATTAGACAGATGTTCGGCAGCTGTGGCGGGGCCTGAATGCAATCACAAGGCGAAATCAGGAGGCAGCTCGAATGTCGGCGAAACATCACTCCCTGATGAGCTCAATGCGTTTTACGCACGCTTTGATAAGGAGAACACCAATGTGCCTTCCCGAGCCCCCATTCGCTGTGATGGTATTTCAGTCTCAGTTACAGGGGCCGACGTCAGGAAATCCTTCAGAGGGGTGAACCCTCGAAAAGCGTCTGGACCTGATGGCATACTCGGTCGTGTCCTAAAAACCTGTGCAGACCAACTGGCTGGAGTTTTCACGGACATTTTCAACCTCTCACTTCTGAGGTCTGAGGTTCCCACCTGCTTCAAAAGGGCATCAATTATACCAGTGCCCAAGAAGAGCAAGGTGACGTGCCTCGTTTTTATTTTTTATTTTTTGTCTCGTTAAATGTAGTTGTTCTTGGTTTTTTTTGGGCCTAGAGCGGGGCCGTACATCGCCCGGCGCAGCCTCAATGGCCGTGGGACTTAACATCGCCCGCCTGGGACTTCGACATCGGGAGAGAAATGGTGCGGGGGAGAGAGAAGACTTTGCCTTCCATCACAGTGAGGAGGAGATTCACTGTGATGGATGTTTGTGTAAATTGAATTGTCTGTGTGTTTTTTTATGAATTGTTCTGTTTGTATGGCTGTAGAAACGGAGTTTCGTTTGAGCCTCTCTGAGGTTCGAATGACAAGTAATAAAATCTAATCTAATCTCAATGCCTATCGACCTGTGGCACTAACGCCTGTGGTGATGAAGTGCTTTGAGAGGTTGATCAAGGAGCAAATCAATTCCTACCTCGACAAAAACCTGGACCCACTGCAGTTCGCTTACCGCCACAACAGATCAACGGTGGATGCGATCTCGCTGGCCCTCCACTCCGCTCTGGACTATTTAGACAACAAAACCTCATATGTCAGGCTGTTATTCATCGATTACAGCTCGGCATTTAACACAATCATCCCCTCGAAGCTGGTTACCAAACTCGCAGAATTGGGTCAGAAAAGTAGTAAACACTGCCCAGTCCATCATCGGCTTTGACCTTCCTTCCATCGAGGGGATATCGCAGTCGCTGCCTCAAAAAGGCTGGCAGCATCATCAAGGACCCTACCATCCTGGCCACACACTCATCTCCCCACTACCTTCAGGTAGAAGGTACAGGAGCCTGAAGACTGCAACAACCAGGTTCAGGAATAGCCACTTCCCCACAGCCATCAGGCTATTGAACCTGGCTCGGAAAAAACTCTGATCATTAATAACCCATTATCTGTTATTTGCACTTGATCAGTTTATTTATTCATGTGTGTATGTACTTATATAATGATATATGGACACACTGATCTGTTTTGTGGTCAATGCCTACTGTGTTCTGTTGCGCTGAAGCAAAGCAAGAATTTCATTGTCCTATCAAGGACACATGACAATAAACTCACTTGAACTTGAACTTGAAATACAGTACATTTAAAAGGGAAATTAGGAGATAAAAAAGGGAACATATTTCATTGGTCTCCCATCCTTATCTTTTTTTTGTTGTCCTTTCACCACTGACCTTTGTCCAATCATCCGCCTATTCAAAACCTCTGCCCTCATCTGCATCTGTAGATCAGTCACTATATTCCTGATCCATGTCGGGTTTTTATACAGACTTCCTGTGGAATGTGACCTAGCGCATGCGTGCTACTCGGGGAGTAGCGCGGGCACGCTGATAAGGAATAGTTGGAATGTAGAGGCTTTGTTCTTGCCTCCGTGCTTCATGGCTGATAAAGAACTTTACCTGAAGTTAAACTACTTGTCGTTGTTGAGCTACTTTGCCCTCATCTGTATCCACCTATCACTCACCAGAATTTGCCCTGCCCCTCCCCTACCTCCCTTCCCGTTTCACCCCCCCTCCCTCCCTCCAATCCCCAACTCCAATCAGCCTGACCCTTGTTCTCCAGAGATGCTGCCAGACCCGCTAAGTGACTCCGGCACTTTTGTGTCTTTTTAATGTAAACCAGCACTTGCAGTTCCTTGCCTCCAGAAGCAAATGCAATTTTAGCGTTCTGGTTCCTGAAGCTGCAATGACTGTGATGCAAATCCATAATGTGCCATCCTCACTGTTCTCTTTCCTGGCACTTCACACACCAAAGGCAAGAAAACTGGTTGATCCACTCAAATATAAATGCTCCAACACAAGGTTTACTTCAGTGGGGGTGGGAGATTGCAACCTTCACCTGGTCCACCCTGTTTCGACGAATGCAATCAACCCGACGTGCACGAACAAAAGATCAAATAGAACAAGTTGGCCTTCAACTTTAGGCTGTGCACGCCACACGCAAGAAGAAGGAGTTTAGTTTAGTTTAGTTTATCGTGCAACCGAGGTACAGTGAAAAGCTTTTTGTTGCGTGCTAACCAGTCAGCGGAAAGACAATACATGATTACAATCGAGCCACCCACAGTGTCCAGACACATGATAAAGGTAATATCGTTTCGTGAGAGGAGTTTAAGAAGATCATGGTTAAAGTAGGAAATGTTGCAAATGTAGGAATAGAGATTTAGGATTGAGGAGCGAATGTAAGATGTGATTGTGAACCTGCTTCTGTGGCCAGCACACAAATGGTCGCCTGGGCTGGGCGCCATCTGGGAGCAATGTAGGTGCTACTTAGAACATGGGGGTTGGCCATTTGGCCCATCAGGTCCGAGACAGCCCAGAAGAACATCCTACCGCCCCCATTCTCTCTTTAGGCCCCTGCAGCCTATTCTCTCCCTCATGCCAATCAGTTCCCTATTTGATACATTTACCCCTTATTTCCACAAAGGGGTCACAGTGGCACAGCTGGTAAAGCTGCTGCCTCAGAGCGGGTTTGATCCTGACCTCTGGTGCTGGCTGCACGGAGTTTGCACATTCTCTCTGTGACCGTGAGGGACATTTCTGGTCAAACCCTTTCCCCGCCATCACCTGTATCCACCCATCACTCTCCAGACTTCGTCCTGCCCCAACTTCTCTTTTCCAGCTTTCTGGACCCCCACCCCCTCCCCAGTACGATCAGTAGGTATGTTACAAAACTTACCTTGAGCAGCGCTGCAGTTCTGCCGCTCCCCGTGTGCGTGACTTTGGCACCTTTCAGAGGGGGTCGGGCTTAAAGTGCCGTTTTTCTTCAGACTGGGCAAATCGATCAATGTCGGCCGATTTCGTTGTGGAAGAAAAATCGCTCCGACATTTCATGAATGAACGTATTTTTAAATTACGCTAGATTATTTATTATCTAGAGTAATTTAAAAATCACCTTCAAAAGCCGTGAGAGCCGACAATGGGAAGGATTTTGCGTAGGGGATAAAAAAAGGCACACAGTTTATTTTTATATTAAAAGTTGGTTTTTAGGGAGGCTTTAATAATATTTTCATGTTGTGAAATGGGGTCCAAAAAAATGTATGAACCAACAGTATTTTTCCTCCCGACTTCACCGCAAACCGCAACGTTCCAATCCACCGCATTCCACTAAAACCCACTCGCTAGTTGATTTAAATGGCCATTAATTTACAGGCATTAAACACTAAATTCCTTCCATTTGCCCCAGAAATTCATGAAAATTAGATTTAAAAATTATGTTATATTGTGGATTATTGTGTGAATGTTATTTGGACACTTAGGCAATTTAAAAAAGTTTATCTTTTCTTAGGAAATGGGTAAATGTTTAGATCTACTCATTGAATTTTGTAATTAGCTACAATTACATAACTAACTAATTATATGCTTTAATTTCAGGTCGCCCAAGTAAGATTGTTTCATATTTGTTTCAGAATGCTTCAATCTATAATAACTGAAAATTTCATTGAGTTATCTTAATTTTTAAGAAAGTTATGGGCTTTTAACGATTCTAGATCACAGCTTTTGAGTTAAGTCAATTGAAAGGCAACGGGGAACAAGATGCTAATGTCCGAGTATGAAAATGGTCATAACTTTCTTAATACTGAAGATATGGAAGTGAATTAGGTGTCAAATTAAACTTCTTTTTATGCTTTATCTGATGGGATAAATTGCAGACTTGATTTTTAAAATCTCAACATTTTGAAACATTGCTACCATCAGTCTGAAGAAGAGTCCCGACGTTGAAGCTCAAGACTATTGGAAAGCAGTGGTGCAGGTCCGACAGAAGACCACACACAAGAAAACGTTTTATTACTTGGACCAATTAATCCTGAAACATAAACTACATCAAAACACACTTCGTGTCAAGGAGATCCTCGATTTATATTACAGTTCCAAACAACTTGCCCAGAAGATGGTGGACTTTCTGCGGTGTACAGTTCCTTGTAAGTATAAAGCATCTCAGCGTCTTATCTGCCACGATGTCCACAGTAATAGCTACAATTATAAAAGTACCTTCTCTGTGGAAATTGTCCCAGTCTGCAAGGATAATTTGGTATGCGTGCCACCTCGTGTTGCTCAAAGCCTTGGAAACATGAGTCAGCCTATCCATGTCGTCCAGAGTTGCTGCCTGACCCACTGCAGTGCATTGTGTTTTTATCGAAGATAGACACAAGAAGCTGGAGTGACTCAGCGGGTCCGGCAGCATAGCTGCTCCAACTTTTTGTGTCCATCTTCGGTTTAACCCATCTGCATTTGCCGTTCTTTCCTACATGTAGTGTTTTTTATGTTGAGTTAACGTTCCCCGGAATAGAGCTGCAGTTTGGCTAGATCTCTTTGCAATGTTATTGCATGTTGTAAAATGTTCACCTTCTGATAATGAATAGTCTGGGTCATCGCCGTTTCAAAGCTGTGTGCCCCCCGCATCTGTGCCTTCTCCCAGAGGGCTTTCAGGACTCGTACGGAGGCGTCTCGTGTGGATAAAGGGCTCGTGGAATCGCTCTGTGAACGACAACCAAACACAGGCAGTGAAGAAAGCGAATGGCACGTTGGCCTTTATAACAAGAAGAGTCGAGTATAGGAGCAAAGAGGTCCTTCTGCAGTTGTACAGAGCCCTAGTGAGACCACACCTGGAATATTGTGTTCAGTTTTGGTCTCCTAATTTGAGGACGGACATTCTTGCTATTGAGGGAGTGCAGCGTAGGTTTACAAGGTTAATTCCCGGGATGGCGGGATTGTCATATGCTGAGAGAATGGAGTGGCTGGGTTTGTACACTCTAGAGTTTAGAAGGATGAGAGGGCATCTTATTGATACATATAAGATTATTATATGTATCAATAAGACCCGATTAAGATTCTCGACCCGAAACGTCGCCTATCTCCTTCGCTCCTTAGATGCTGCTGCACCCGCTGAGTTTCTCCAGCTTTTTGTGTACCTAAGCTTATTAAGGGTTTGGACACGCTAGAGACAGGAAAAATGTTCCCGATGTTGGGGGAGTCCAGAACCAGGGGCCACGGTTTAAGAGTAAGGGGTAAGCCATTTAGAACGGAGACAAGGAAACATTTTCTCTCACATAGAGTTGTGAGTCTGTGGAATTCTCTGCCTTAGTACCTTCTAAGGTACTAGTTCTCTGGATACTTTCAAGGAAGAGCTAGATAGGGCTCTTAAAGATAGCGGAGTCAGGGGATATGGGGAGAAGGCAGGAACGGGGTACTGATTGGGGATGATCAGCCATGATCATATTGAATATTGATCATATTGAATGGCGGTGCTGGCTCAAAGGGCTGAATGGCCTACTCCTGCACCTATTGTCTATTGTCACACATATTCGGGTCATGTGGCTGGTTTACAGCAAACAAAAGTCCAGAAGAACTCCAAGCTCCAAGGCCTACATCAAAAGTCTACATCTATTCGGCCAATCAAGTCTATTCCGCCATTCAATCATGGCTGATAGATGCATCATTCTATGACACAAACCAACCTCCCTTCCATTGACTCAATTTACACCTCACGCTGCCTCGGCAAGGCCAGCAGCATAATCAAGGACGAGTCGCACCCCGGCCACTCCCTCTTCTCCCCTCTCCCATTGGGCAAGAGGTACAGAAGTGTGAAAACGTGCAACTCCAGATTCAGGGACACTTTCTTCCCCGCTGTTGTCAGGCAACTGAAGCATCCTATCAACAACGAGAGGGCAGGTCCTGACCTACTATCCACCTCATTGGAGATCCTATCTTTACTTGGATTTTTCTGGACTTTACCTTGCACTAAACATTGTTCCCATTATCATGCATCTGCACACTGTGAATGGCTCGATTGTAATCATGTGTTGTCCTTCCACTGTCTGGATGGCATGCAACAAAAAGCTTTTCACTGTACCTCGGTACTGTTGATACTAAAACAAACTAAACAACACTAACCTCAACCTCAAATATGGACTGTCTTCAGATGCTCTGGGGTTTTTTTTTTTTGCATTAGTTTTGGGCCTATTAATTTATTGAATTTTGCTTTTATTTGTTATTTATTGTACTGCGTTTAAATTCCTGCTATGCTGCTGCAAGTAAGAACTTCATTGTTTTAGTTGGACAAGCTAGATGCAAGAAAAATGTTCCCAATTTTGAGCGAGTCCAGAACCAGGGGCCGTAGTCTTAGAATAAAGGGGAGGCCATGTAATACTGAGGTGAGAAAATACTTTTTTCACCCAGAGAGTTGTGAATTTGTGGAATTCCCTGCCACAGAGGGCAGTGGAGGCCAAATCACTGGATGGATTTAAGAGAGAGTTAGATAGAGCTCCAGGGGCTAGTGGAGTCAAGGGATATGGGGCGAAGGCAGGCACGGGTTATTGATTGGGGACGATCAGCCATGATCACAATGAATGACAGTGCTGGGTCGAAGGGCCGAATGGCCTCCTCCTGCACCTATTTTCTATGTTTCTATGTTTTTAATTTTAGTTTAGTATAGTTGTTTGTAACATGTACTGAGGTACAGTGAAAAGCTTTTTTGTTGCGTGCTAACCAGTCAGCTGAAAGACTATACATGATCAACTGAATCAGACATTTAGGCAACTGAACCATCCTACCACAACTAGAGAATAGTCCTGAACTATTATCTACCTCATTGCTGACCCTTGGACTATCTTTGATCGGACTTTATTTTGCACTAAACGTTATTCCTTTTATCGTGCATCTGTACGCTGTGAATGTATCGATTGTAATCATGTACTGTGTTTCCGCTGAGTGGCCAGCACGCAACAAAAAGCTTTTCGCTGTATCTTGGTACACGTGGCAATAAACCAAACTGAACTATGGAGTCACGGTGGCGCAGCGGTAGAGTTGCCACCTCACAGCGACTGCAGGGCCGGAGACCCAGGTTCGATCCTGACTACGGGTGCTGTCTGTACGGAGTTTGTAAGTTCTCCCCATGACCTGTGTGGGTTTTCTCTGAGATCTCCGGTTTCCTCACACACTCCAAGGACGTACAGGTATGTAGGTAAATTGGCTTGGTAAATGTAAAAATTGTCCCTGGTGTGTGTAGGATAGTGTGCAGGGATCGCCGGTCGGCGCGGACTCGGTGGGCCGATGAGCCAAAGGGCCTGTTTCCATGCTGTATCTCTAAACTATGGAGCATGATCGTTACACATGATCATGATACATGATCTCTATATATGATCATGATACATGATTATAATTGAGCACTATGCATGATCACTACATATGATCTCTATATATGATCTCCATATATGATCACTATACATGACCTCTATACAAGTAGGTATGTTACAAAACTTACCTTCAGCGGTGCCGCAGTTCTGCCGCTGGCCGTGTGCGCGACTTTGGCGCCTTTAAGGGGGGGGGCGGGGTTAAAATGCGGTTTTCCCCTTGCCATCCGGAATTATATTTTGTCGGAGTGCGAGCTATTTCTGGAGATTCGTTCCGACTGCTGGTAAGTTAATTTTTTTTTTAATCGACCGACTATTTCAGCGCTGCAGTAAAATAAAAATTAGCTCCTAATGCCGTGAGCGCCGACAACGGGGACGGATTTTACGTAGGGGACAGGTAAGTGAAAGCTGTTTATTTTTACATATAGACCTGCTTGTTTAGGGGACTTTAATCAATATTTCATGTTGCGAAATGGTGATTTAGTCCCCATATGAACTGGCAGAAACTTTCCTGCCAATATCGGGTTTAAATTCACCGCAACCGCAACGTTCTAATACAGAGCGTTCCAGAAAATCCCACTCGCAAGCTGATTAAAATGGCCATTAATTTATGGGCAATAAACACAACATTCCTTAAATTTAGCCTATAAATTAATAACAATGATTTAAAAATCATGTTATATTGTGAATTATTGTGTGAATGTTATTTGGACATTTAGGCTTTAAAAAAAATGTTAATATTTTCTAAAGAAATGGATAGATGTTTAGATCTAGTAATTGAATTTTGTAATTAGCTACAATTAGGTAACTAACTAATTATATGCTTTAATTGCAGGTCATCCAAGTAAGATTGTTTCATATTAGTTTCAGAATGCTTCAATCTATAATAAGTGAAAATTTATCTCAGTTCTCTTAATTTTTAAGAAAGTTATGGGCTTTTGACTGTTCTCGATCACAACTTTTGTGTTAAGTCAATGGAAAAGCAATAGGGAACAAGATGCTAATTTCCGAGTATGAAAATGGCCACAACTTTTATAATACTGAAGATATGAAAGTGAATTAGGTGTCAAATTAAACTTATTTTTATGCTTTATCTGATGGGATAAATTGTAGACTTGATTTTTTTAATCTCAAAATTTTGTAACATTGCTAATACATGATCATGATACATGAATATAATTTAGCTCTGCACATGATCTCTATACATGACCTCTATATGTGATCTCTATACATGATCTCTATACATGATCACAATTTTTCTGCTCTGGTCCATGTGACAATTAACCGCTTGACTGATGTATTGAAGTAAGGAACTCACCTGCTGGGAGAGGAACATGATATAAATCCACAGTTGAGGCTGCTGACTGTTGAGGAGGAAGCTGGACTTGCTGTAGAGGCAGTAAAATCCTTTCTGCGGACAGCTGAAGAGGACTTTTGCTGTGCTCCCGCCGATGGAATCTGCACAGGAATAATGGGAAAATGATAGGCGTTTTCACTTGCGTGCAACACTCGGCTGAAAACTATTCAAACAACTTAAACTAAGCAAGAAATTGTAGAGAAGATTGGCACAACAAGCTGGAGTAACTCAGCGGGTCGGACAGCATCTCTGGAGAAAAGAAATAGGTGACGTTTCGGGTCGAGACCCTTCTTCAGATCAGTCTGATGAAGAGTCTCGACCTGAAACGTCACCTATTCCTATTCTCCAGAGATGCTGTCCGACCCACTGAGTTACTCCTGCTTTTTGTGTCTATGTTTGGATTAAACCAGCCTCTGCAGTTCCTTCCTGCACAAGAAATTGTAATTTCACGAGTTGTGGATGTGGCCCAGTCCATCACACAGACCGGAATCTTGTCCCAGCTCCTGTCTAGCAGTAGTTACGGGAGCTTGAAAGCGCGCACCACCAGACTCAGGAACAGCTTCTTCCCCTCTGTTATCAGGCTTCTGAACGGTCCTTCCATAAGCTAGGGTACTGTCCGATTCACTTCTACCCCATTGCGGACATTGGGCGGATGCACTACAAGGCTGAGAACAAATGAAAACGCCAGCAGCATTTTTTTTTGTTTTTTGGGGGGTTTTTTTTGGTGTGTCTAATGTTAATTTATGTGTCTCTTAGTGTGTCTAGTGTGGGGGGTGGTGGGGGGGAAGGAAAGGGCGAAATCGCTTTTGGTCGCCTCTTCGACAGAGAGACGACTTTTTCCATGTCGCATCCCTCGCAGCCTAACAGCTTTCAATTGGAGCGGCCTTTCCTGGAGTCGGGCCCGGAGCTGCAGCAGCGGGCGCAGCGCAGACTTTTCCATCGCGGAGCGGGGCGAACCCTTGCCGGAGGTCGCCAGAGAGGAGTGCTCCGATCGCTGGCCTGGTGACTTTGACATCATGGGGCTGTGGTCTGCGGAGCTACTAGCTGTGGGCGTGGTGTGGACTTACCATCCGGAGTCTGGGACCCCTTATAATATTTGCTATGTCTATGTCTATCTGCAGTTCCTTCTGTCTTCCGTAGACTTTTGGTGTTTAGTTTGGTTTGGTTTAGTTTAGTTTATTATTGTCACGTTTACCGAAGTACAATGAAAGGCTTTTTGTTGCGTGATATCCAATGAGTGATATGGGGGCCCGTGCAATTTTTATTCTGTACCTTTCTCTTCACAGCTGGTTTTCAGAAGTCATTCCTGTAAACCTGTCCGTGCAGCCACAGGGTCAAAATCCAAAATCATCCACTCAATCCGTTTTGTTAACCGTACCCGACTATTAGCCACTGGTGTCAGATGCTTTCCTGCTTAGATTTCAAGCAAAAAATTGGCTTTCGTGCCCTTCAACTCTCAATACAGGGCGTTCAATTTCTGAGAATTTAAAGTGCTTTCACAGAACCGAAAGATCAGTTCTTTCTCCAAGGCACTTTGTTCGCAGCTATTCGTCTGAGGAGACTTGAAACGTCGTGAAGCTGGCAAATCCTTAGGAACTTGGACGTACATACATGCAGAAAGAGCAACTAAATCTCCATTGAAAAACATGTTAAATGCAGAACGTTATTGAAAAGCCCTGCAGAGAGTTCAAATATTTCTTTTTGCCTTTCAAGTGTTTTGCAAAGTTCCAGAATTGTTTTTTAAAAGTCACACGTTTTTAAAAAAGCGATACAACGTGGAAACAGACCCTTCGGCCCACCGAGTCCATCTGGCCATCGGTCACCGGGTCACACATTTCTATGCTAGTCCCACTTTCTCATCCACTCCCTACACACGAAGGGCAATTTACAGAGGGCCAATTAACCTGCAAAGTCGCAAGTCTTTGGGGTCGAGAGAAAACCGAAGCACCCGGAGGAAACCCACATGGTCAGAGGGAGGATGTACAAACTCCACACGGACAGCACCCAGGGTCAGGATCGAACCTGTGTCTCTGGCGCTGTGAGGCAGCAACTCTACCAGCTGTGACACTGCCACCCTTAAATGTGAATGCCAACAATTTTTTAGATACCTTCAAATCCGAGATTATGTGAAAACATATACACAAGACTGTCCTCCTATGGGTCCAGATATATTAGATGATTGTTTGAATAGACATGCTGATACAAGTAATTTGATAACTTACATTTATAACTCTTTTAAATATTGACACCCCACCCTCTGAGATTTATAGGTGAGCATGGGAGGACGAGCTGGGTTACCCATTTCAAAAGATATATGGGAGGAAAGCCTACTATACATACATTACTGTTCTTTAAATGCCAGGCATTGCCTGATACAATTCAAAGTATTGCATAGGTTATACTACTCAAAGACCACATTGAATAAGATTTTCCCAAATAAAAATACAAAACTTCTGGACGTGAATATTCAATATCATTTCTAAAACACTCAAAATTCAATTGGAGTCAGATTCAAAATTAATAATATTAGGAATGTCAGAGGGCTGCTTTAAGTTAACGATATTCCAAAGACGCTTCCTTGACTATGGTTTAATAACTGTGAAAAAACGTATACTTAAATTCTGGAAAAAGATAACAGTCCCTACAGTGAAGATGTGGATCACAGAAATGACCGAGACACTACATTTAGAAAAAATAAGACTTATCTTGACTGACAAACCAGATCAATTTCCAAAGTATGGACTCCTTTCATTTTGATTAGTAGGACTGGATGTTACAAATCAAATCAAACTGGACTGGAATGCTGTGGAACAGAGGGATCTAGGAATAACTGTGCATAGTTCCCTGAAGGTGGAATCGCATGTAGATAGGGTGGTAAAGAAAGCTTTTGGTGTGCTGGCCTTTATAAATCAGAGCATTGAATATAGGAGTAGGGAAGTAATGTTAAAATTGTACAAGGCATTGGTGAGACCAATTCTGGAGCATGGTGTACAATTTTGGTCGCCTAATTATAGGAAGGATGTCAACAAAATAGAGAGAGTACAGAGGAGATTTACTAGAATGTTGCCTGGGTTCCAGCAACTAAGTTACAGAGAAAGGTTGAACAAGTTAGGTCTTTATTCTTTACTCAGAGAGTGGTGGCTGTGTGGAATGATCTTCCTGCAGAAGTGGTGGAGGCAGGATCGATTTTAACATTTAAAAGTAAAGTGGATAGGTATATGGACGGGAAGGGAATGGAGGGGTATGGTCTGAGTGCAGGTAGTTGGGACTAGGGGAAAATGAATGGTCGGGACGGACTGGAAGGGCCGAGAAGGCCTGTTTCCGTGCTGTAATTGTTATATGGTTATTATATGGTTATATGGTTACAATCTCTAAGGTTCTTCACCACAACTGACACCCGGTATTCTTGGGTATGACCACCAGGTGAATGTTGCTACCAATCAGCCACATCTTCAGTTGTTTACCTCAACGTCACTGGGTGTTTTGGCCTTTTATGACAAGACACCCTCAGTCGAGGCAGGTCCACCACAGGTTGATCAGCCCTGGGTGTGTGTCTTATGGTTAGCCTCTATATGGTCACGTGGCAGCCCAGACAGCATCTGTTCTTGTCAGCCACAGCCAGTGACTGCTCCGTTCGGCTTTTTTCCTTCCATCTTCCTCTCTACCGCTGACTGTGGCTGGTTGGGCTCTGGACTCGTGTCCGTTGGTGGGACAGTACTTGGTTGAGCTTGGCCTGGGGTGCTGATACCCTGTGGACTGTGGTGGTTAACCTGCCACTGGGCGTCACTCGACTGATTTGGCCTACCCCTTAGAAAGTAATGGTCAATGCGAGGCCCCACACTGAGCTCTCCCAGGCACTTTTCCCTGCCCTGGTGGATCTTGAGACCCTTCTCTGATGTTATCTTTCCCCAGCCACAGATGCAGCTTCGTAGCTCATGTCGTGCCGGTGCTGCTGCTCTGTCAATTGCTGTGCTAGTTGTCTTATCCATAGTCGATTCCTTCCGTAGCAATATAAGGGAGGATCCAAAACGCTGATTAGCGATGGATCCTTCTTCAACCACATAATGGTTGAACACAAACTCAAAACCGACGCTAGGGTCGGGTGAGCGGGCGTAGGGAAGGGCAGTGGGATATATCTCCGCTTCTTTCGCTTCTTCGTTAGTCCTGGGGTTTTTCTTTTTTCTTTTTCGTGTCTTGTTCGAAATTCCTTTTTTTCTTTTTCTTTTTCCACGGCTATAGTCGGGCCGCCTATAGCCGTGGAAATATTCCAGTGAAAATCATCTTCCGAAATTCATCTCCTCGTCATGTCTGTGACTCGATGACAAAATGTTTGCACAAAGTTACTGTTGAAATCGTCAGCCATGATCACATTGAATGGCGGTGCTGGTTCGAAGGGCTGAATGGCCTCCTCCTGCACCTATTGTCGATTGTCTATTGGAAGTAGCGGGGGACTCCCCCAAGTTCATGCTATTCTTTTCACCCATTTCTTCTCTCCAGAGATGCTGCCTGACCCGCTGAGTTACTCCAGCTTCTTGTGTCGATCTCCGTGCTCCCTTGTTGAGTCCCATGTCAGTTTGATCAGTGGTAAATTCACGAGTGGTGCATGCGTTAACACTGCCCTTTTCCCTTTGGCAGCTTGTAAGGTTTAAGGAAGAATCTTTCCCAATCCATTTCAGTGTTCTCCGAGATGGTTGAACCGTTCTATCCAGATGCAAAATGAACCAGTGACAATGCCTTTGGCGTCAAATCCCAACTGATTAAGAACCTCTGGTTGTATTGGCACAGGGTTCTGGCCATGGGTTTTGAACGAAGACACTTTCTAGGAAAATCACAGCCTGTGCGTTCAATGTACTTCATTGCGAACGACTCCATTAAATCACTTTGATAGATATAAATTCTTTACCCTATCAAATTGTGTGGGAGAAAGGAGGGAGATTGGTTGCAGAGGAGAATAATACGCAGTCTGAAGAAGGGTCTCGACCTGAAACGTCACCCATTCCTTCTCTCCAGAGACGCTGCCTGTCCTGGTGAGTTGCTCCAGCTTTTTGTGTCTATCTTCGCTTTAAACCAGCATCTGCAGTTCCTTCCTGCACAGACTAATACGATGAATCGTTTCCGAGTGATGCCACCTTCATAAGACTAGTAGACAGAGGAGCCAGAATTAGGCCATTCAGCCCATCGCGCTAACTGCTGGTTTATTGCAGTTCCAGCAATATGACTGGAAGTGCTGGACTCTGGTCAATGTCTGCGCTTGCATTATCCCTCCATCTGCATGTGATGCAGTTTGTGGGATAATGGCTGAGTAAAGTCAGTTGTGAGAATGTAGAAATGGGTGCCCAGTGCAGGCCATTTGGCCCTTCTTACAGCCTGCTGTGCCATTCATAAATTCATAGGTTATAGGAGCAGAATTAGGCTGTTTGGCCCATCGAGCCTACTCCGACATTCAATCATGGCTGATCTATCTTTCCCTCTCGATCACATTCTCCTGCCTTCATACGGTCATAAGTGATAGGAGCATAAGTAGTCCATTCAGCCCATCAAGTCCACTCCGCCCTTCAATCATGGATGATCTGTCTCTCCCTGCTAACCCCATTCTCCTGCCTTCTCCATATAACCACTCTTACTAATCAAGAACCTGTCAATATCTGCATTAAGAATTCCCACTGACGTGGCCTCCACAGCCGCCTATGGCGATGGATTCCACACATTCACCAACCTGCCCTGAATGCCCCCTTATTGTTTACTCCGCCAATCAAAACCTTTTTTTGTAGCGTGCTGTCCAGTCAGTGAAACGACTATAAATGATTACAATCGAACCATCCTCAGTGTATAGATACAGGATAAAGGGTATAATGTTGCGTGCAAGATAAAGCACAATTAAAGATAGTTTGAAGGTCTCCAATGGGGGAAGGTGGACGGTCAGGACCGCTCTCTAGTTGGTGATAAATTAAATTAAAACATTAAGCACGTGCTGTAACACCAGGAGAAGCACTCAACCAAGAAAAACAACTTCAATGCCAAAGTAGTCTCCAATCTACCCATACACGCTTATGTCAAGGACAATAACTAACTCCAGATGCAATCGAGCGACCGTAGAAAGATAGACAATAGGTGCAGGAGTAGGCCATTCAGCCCTTCGAGCCAGCACCACCATTCAATGTGATCATGGCCGATCATACAAAATCATTACCCCAATCCTGCCTTCTCCCCATATCCCTTGATTCCGTTTGCCTTAAGAGCTAAATCTAACTCTCTCTTGAAAACATCCAGTGAATTGGCCTCCACTGCCTTCTGCGGCAGAGAATTCCACAGATTCGCAACTCTCTGGGTGAACTACGTATATGTTAGCAAACTGATGGTGTTGATGCCAGTGTATCATTGGGGTTATCAAGTGGGCACCTCCCTACACTGGTGTGTCGTTGAGTCAGGCCCACGACACCTCCGGAAGGCTCAGCAGTTAGTTCTGGAGTCCCAGAATGGATGGTGATTGGCCTCATCAGCAACAAAGATGAGTCGGCCTACAGGGAGGAGGTCCAGCACTTAGCAGCATGGTGCGCTGACAACAACCTGGCCCTTAACTCTAAGAAGACCAAGGAGCTCATTGCAGACTTCAGGAAGTCCAGGGGCGGCACGCACACCCCCATCCACATTAACGGTACGGAGGTGGAACGTGTTTCTAGCTTCAGGTTCCTGGGAGTCAACCTCTCCGACGACCTCTCTTGGACCCACAATACCTCAACTCTGATCAAGAAGGCTCACCAGCGTCTCTTCTTCCTGAGGAGACTGAAGAAGGTCCATCTGTCTCCTCAGATCCTGGTGAACTTCTACCGCTGCACCATCGAGAGCATCCTTACCAACTGCATCACAGTTTGGTATGGCAACTGCTCTGTCTCCGACCGGAAGGCATTGCAGAGGGTGGTGAAAATTGCCCAACGCATCACCGGCTCCTCGCTCCCCTCCATTGAGTCTGTCCAAAGCAAGCGTTGTCTGCGGAGGGCGCTCAGCATCGCCAAGGACCTCTCTCACCCCAACCATGGACTGTTTACCCTCCTACCATCCGGGAGGCGCTACAGGTCTCTCCGTTGCCGAACCAGCAGGTCCAGGAACAGCTTCTTTCCGGCGGCTGTCACGCTACTCAACAACGTACCTCGGTGACTGCCAATCACCCCCCCCCCCCCGGACACTTATTATTATTTATTCAAATCATTTGCTGTGTCGCTCTTCCAGGGAGATGCTAAATGCATTTCGTTGTCTTTGTACTGTACACTGACAATGACAATTAAAATTGAATCTGAATCTTCAGTTGCCTGATGATTCAAATCTGAATTTGCCCTTCTGCCCCCCTCCATCCACCCCTAACCACAATCAGTCTGAAGAAGTGCCCCAACCTGAAACATCACCCATCCACGTCTTCCAGAGATGCTGCCTGAACCGCTGATTAGCTCTTGATATTTCTACTTAAAGAAAATCGACCGTCAGATTATTATGTTCAGCGCAGTTATGAATAACCGGGGCCCGATTTAAAACCACTGATATAATTCTTATTCTAAATATCTAAACCCTTGCCAACTTCTCTCCAATTGATTTAGTGATTTGCGGTACAAAAGTGTTAGTGAGACAAAACGTATTTGTAAAGCGAATCTGTTTGGGCAAGCGCACGCATATGGCTACTGAACAGCGAACCTTCCCTGAAACAGAACTTTGAAAAACAGGATAGACCCAGTAATACACATCTGCTTAAATAACGCTTTAAAATGAATCAATACACGCATTGTAACTTTTTTGGATGCCTTGAAATTATGTCTTAACGATCGACGTTTCGAGCCAATGTTAGTCATTTTCCCCCGAGTGCAGCCATTATCAAGTGGAGGGCTAGAGTTTCCCAAAAGTAAGCCGAATTTTCCAGGAAATATATATTGGATTTCACATTTCTATTATTAGAATGTGATCCAAAAATTGACCGCGTGGGGTACATTTTATTTGGAAGAGCCTTCATGTCACTTTAAAAAACTTACAGGATGCAATAACAACCCAGTTCAGTTTAGTTTATTGTCACATTGTACTGAGGTACAGTTAAAAGCTTTTTGTTTCGAGACAATACATAGAAATTTAGAAACATATAAAATAGTAGGCCATTCGGCCCCTTGAGCCAGCACTGCCATTAAATATGATCATGGCTGATCATCCCAAATCAGTACCCCATTCCGGCCTTCTCCCCATACCCCTTGATTCCACTAGCCCTAAGAGCTCTATCCAACTCTCTCTCGAATACATCCAGTGAATTGGCCTCCACCGCCTTCTGTGGCAGAGAATTCCACAGATTCACAATTCTCTGTGTGAAAATGTTTTTCCTCATCTCAGTCCTAAATGGCTTACCCCTTATTCTTAAACTGTGACCCCCATTTCTGGACTCCCCCAACATGGGGAACATTTTTCTTGCATCTAGCCTGTCCAATCCCTTAAGAATTTTGTATGTTTCTGTAAGATACCATCCTTCTAAATTCCAGTGAATATAAGCCCAGTCGACCCATTCTTTCATCATGTGACTACAACTGAGCCATTTACAGTGTATAGGAATGGAGATTTAAGAATGTGGAGCGATTACAATTTGAGTGTGTAGATCTGCTCTGTGGCTAGCACCCAAATATTCGCCTGGGATGGACGCCATCTTGGATGTATTTGTCAGAGCATAACCCAGAGCAGAACACTTGGCTACACCATTTCGTAGGTGTTCATACTGTTTGGGCAGCACGGTGGCGCAGCAGCAGAGTAGCTGCCTTACAGCCCCAGAGACCCGGGTTCGATCCTGACTACGGGTACTGGTGTTGTCCATACGGAGTGTGTACGTTCTGCCCGTGACCTGCGTGGGTTTTCTCTGAGATCTTTGGTTTCTTGCCACACTCCAAAGACGTACAGGTTTGTAGGTTAATTGGCTTGGTATAACATGTAAATTTGTCTCTCGCGTGTGGAGGGTTGTGTTAATGTGCGGGGATCGCTGGTCAGTGCGGACTCGGTGGGCTGAAGGGCCTGTTTCTGCGCTGCACCTCTAAACTAAACTAAGCAATTCTAAATCTCATCGTACTTCAACACATCAATGTTTTTGATTGATTTAATGAAAAATACAGTATGGAAACAGGTCCCTTCGGCCCACCCAAGTCCACTCCAACCTCCCGTTCATGCCAATTCAATGCCATCCCACCTAACCACTCCCTGCACATGAGGGGCAATTTTCAGGGGCCAATCAACCTACAAACTCATTGTCTTTGCGACGTGGCAGGAAACCGGAGGAAACCCACAGGGAGAACATGCAAACTCCACACAGACAGCACCCGAGGTCAGGATCGAACCCGGGTGCTCTGGTGCAGTGAGGCAGCGACTCTACCAGCTGCGCCACCGCGGGTTGGAGCAAAATGGATCGCCTATTTCCTAACACTATTCCTCCTGTCTTCTACGCATAAGTACACAACACCCTCCCCCACCCCACAATACTCAGAAGATTCTGTTCTTTGTGAAACAATGATATTTGTGGAAGTAAAATAGATGTCCAAGGTAAAGGTGAGGTGATGGTAAGCATGACTGAAGGAGGGTCCCGCCCTGCTTTGTCATCGACCCATGTTCTCCTAAGTTGCTGCCTGACCCGCCCAGCAATCAATGGATGAACTGTGCTTAGATTCTCAGAAGCTAAAGTGCTTTGACAAAGTGCTACACCAAAGATGTTTGCAGGAAATATAAGCACGTGGTTTAGAAGATAATTTAATGATGCCTTTAACACTGGCTGGCTAATAGCAACATGACAATGGACAATAATTCTCTCTAACTGCAAGTAACCCTTGTTTTCCCTCTCTCTCCAAGGGTCTCGACCCGAAACGTCGCCCATTCCTTCTCTCCATTGATGCTGCCTCGCCTGTCGAGTTACACCAGCATTTTGTGTCTACCTTCGATTTAAACCAGCACATGCAGTTCTTTCTCACATCCCCCCCGACCCCAATCCCAGTTCTCCGACTAGTTTCACTGTCCTCCTGATTATATATTACTCATTGTATGCCTCGTTGTCACCTTCCCCTCAGCTCACAATGAACCGTTCTGCATTTCCTTGATCATCTTCCCCTTTGATCTGTGTTTTCACACTTCCATATCTCTAGTTTCCCCACTCCCCCTGACTCTCAGTCTGAAGAAGGGCCTCGTCCAGGAACGTCGCCCATTCCTTCTCTCCAGAGATGCTGCCTGTCCCGCTGAGCCACTCCAGCATTTTGTGTCTGTCTATTTTGGCAATAGTGGGTCTTGATCTAGTTGGGAAGATGCAAGTGGTGTGTTTCAGTCTCAACGTCTTACACGTCATGATTTGGATGAAGGCAATAACTGTTCGCTTCATCAACTTGTGATTCACAGACGTAGGTGGGAAAATAAATTGTGCCGAGCCCATCAGGAGGAATCTAGATAAGTTAAGTGAGGGGGGGGGGAGGAACTGGCAGATACTGTGAGAGGCAAAAAACCTGGCAAATAATGTGAGAAATGATGTGGAAACAAAAACACACTGTCTAATTGGTGATAGATTGCAGAGCTCTGGGGGTGGAGAGGGGCAGGGTGTCTAAATGCATGGTTTAGAGATCCAGCTTGGAAACAGGCCCTTCGGCCTACCGAGCCGGTGCCGACCACTGTGCCCCATCTACACGAGTTCCACCAGTGAAAAATATACATCTTCTAGATGCGCTGGGACGCATCCTCAGTGATGTGACCCGGGGTCATCGGGTGTTTCGGGTCTCACAACACCAGGCACCCTCGCCCAGGCGACCCAGCCGGGGTTGATCAGGCCCCGACTTGCATCCCAGAAGCAACCGCCAACAGATCAGCCATCTTAGTAACCAATCTGCAGGGGTTGGGAGACTCTAGTCCGTGGAGGGACTGGGCTCTGTGGGGTGACTCCCGGCCGGGCTCCTCCTGCGTCTCACCAGGTTCAAGGCCTGAGCGCTGCACCTAGTGCACCTCTACACTAGTGCCAGCTGCCCTCTAAACCTGTCCTATTCACACACCTCTCTCATTGGCTTTCAAAGGATGTTGCGTTGTTTTTTTCCTTGATTTCTTGCACTTTGCACCATCCTACACGCAAGGGACGATTTACAATTTACAGGAGCCATTTAACCTACAAACCTGCGCGTCTTCAGAGTGTGGGAGGAAACCGGAGCACCCAGAGAAAACCCACGCTGTCACGGGGAGAACTTACAAACTCCATACAGACAGCACCCGTAGTCGGGATCGAACCCGGGTCCTTGGCGGGGTGAGGCAGGAACTCTACCGCTGCGCCACCTCTGACACGTCCCTAGCCTGTGTATTCAATCAATAATCTATCTATCTCTGACTTAGAAATATCCACTGACTTGGCCTCCACAGCCTTCTTTGGCAAAGAATTCCTCAGATTCACCATCCTCTCACTAAAGAAATGTCTCCTCTTCTTCTTGAAAGAACGTCCTTTAATTCTGAGGTTGTGACCTCTAGTCCTAGACTCTCCCACTAGTGGAAACATCCACTCTATCAGAGCCTTTCACGATTCTGTACCTTTCACTGAGGGAACCGGGATATCTGACATTTTGGGTCCGCATCCTGTGCAGACTTCTCCCTGCAGTTCCTTGTATCCGCACGTTGAGGACCTGTCCCACTTGGAGGTCATTCGCGTGTCACGCAGATGGCGCGCAAAGATTTTGTACATCACAAAATCCTCCGACGCCGCGCGTGGCCGCACGTCACTGCCTATGTCATCACGCACCATGCGCGCATCACATGCGTGTCACGATGCGCGCGTCATCCGACGTGGTGTGTAAATTATGTCGCATAAATTATGTCGCATGGCGGCCAAGTGGGACAGGCCCTTTACTCTCACAGAGGGCGGTGGAGGCCGGTTCTCTACATGCTTTCAAGAGAGAGCTAGATAGGGCTCTTAAAAATAGCAGTCAGGGGATATGGGGTGAAGGCAGGAACGGGGTACTGATTGGGGATGATCAGCCATGATCACGTTGAATGGCAGTGCTGGCTCGAAAGGGCCAAATGGCCTACTCCTGCACCTGTTGTCTATCTTCTATTTTGGATGATCAGCCATGATCATATTTAATGGTGGTGCTGGGTCGAAGGGCCGAATGGCCTACTCCTGCACCTGTTGTCTATTGTCTATTTTGGATGATCAGCCATGATCATATTGAATGGCGGTGCTGGGTCGAAGGGCCGAATGGCCTACTCCTGCACTTATTGTCTATTGTCTATCATATTGAATGGCGGTGCTGGGTCGAAGGGCCGAATGGCCTACACCTGCACATATTTTCTATATTTCTATGTTTCTAGGTATTGTCTTTCCGGTGACTAGATAGCACGCAATGAAAGCTTTGCACTGTACCTCGGTACACGTGACAATAAACTAAACTAAACTGAACTGCTCACTCTAATCTATCCCAGTCGACCGGTAAATCACCACTTTCTACTCCACGTCACCCTGTCTATTGCTTGTCCATCGAAATAATTGTAAAGCCCTGCCAGAATTTAAATACATCGAGAAGTGATTTACGAGGATGTTGCCAGGACTCCATTTAGAACGGAGATGAGGAAACACTTTATCTCAAAGAGAGTTGTGAGTCTGTGGAATTCTATGCCTCAGAGGGCAGTGGAGGTCGGTTCTCTGGATGCTTTCAAGAGAGAGCTAGACAGGGCTCTTAAAGATAGCGGAGTCAGGGGATATGGGGAGAAGGCAGGAATGGGGTACTGATTGTAGATGATCAGCCATGATCACATTGAATGGCGGTGCTGGCTTGAAGGGCCGAATGGCCTACTCCTGCTCCTATTGTTTATTGTCTATTGACTCGAGGGCTTGAGCTACAGGGAGAGGTTGGTCAGGCTGGGACTGTTCGTTATACGTAGCTCAGGAGGCCGAGGGGTGATCTTACAGAGGTGTATAAGGCCATGAGGGGAATAGATAGGGGAATGCACAGAGTCTTTTACCCAGAGTGGAATCAAGAACCAGAGGACATAGGTTTATTGTGAGATGGGAAAGATTTTATAGGAACCTGAGGGAAAAATCTTTCACATAGAGGGTTGTGTGTGTATGGAATGAGCTGCCAGAGGAGGTAGCTGAGGCAGGTTCTATAAAAACATTTAAAAGACAATTGGACAGGTACATGGACATAATAGGTTTAGATGGCTATGGGTCAAACACGGGCATGTGGGACTAGCATAGATGGGGCATTTTGGTCAGCATGGGCAAGATGGGCCGAAGGGCCTGTTTCCGTGCTGTGTGCCTCTTTGACTCTATTAAAGGTTTCAATAACAAGAAAGGGATCATAAGAACAGATAAGAAATTATTTCACAAGTTCACAAGTTATGGGAGTAGAATTAGGCCATTCGGCCCATCGAGTCTACTGTGCTATTCAATCATGGCTGATCGCTGCCTCCTAATCCCATTTTCCCGCCTTCTCCCCATAACCCTTGACACCCGTTCTGATCAAGAATCTGTCTATCTCTGCCTAAAAAATGTCCACTGCCCTGGCCTCCACAGCGCTCCGTGGCAATGAGTTCCACAGATGAACTACCATTTTGATTTCCGATGATCACAACTCTAGCATTCAAATATTTGAACCAAGATATGCCTCACATATTCGGGGCAAGACCTTCAGGGGCGAAGTTAGAACATGCAACAAAAATGATGTTTTGCAGCCCAATTCACCAAGTGGGAATTGTTAATTTTATATAAATTATTTTATTATCATTTTAATAATAAAGCTGAGATTGATTTCTTTCTGACAACCAAAGGCTTAAGAGAAACGAGGAGAAGGCTGGTACCAAAAATCACCCATGACGTCTTTGACAGGCTTGAGGGAGCAAGTGACCTATTCCTGGGCTCACAATACTCTTAGGTTGCCCAAGCTATGCATCATCTGGAAAAATAATTTCCAGCATTCGGTTAGGCCTGTGTAGAGTGGATTTGAAGAGGATGTTTCCACTAGTGGGGAAGTCTAGGACCAGAGGTCATAGCCTCAAAATTAAAGGACGTTCCTTTAGGAAGGAGATGAGGAGCAATTTCTCTAGTCAGAGATGGTGGTGAATCTGCGGAATTCATTGCCACAGAAGGCTGTGGAGGCCAAGTCAGTGGACATTTTTAAAGGCAGAGATAGATTCTTAATTTGTTTGGGTATTAGAGGTTATGGGGAGAAGGCAGGAGAATTGGGTTAGGACGGAGAGATAGATCAGCCACGATTAAATGAAACGATGGGCCGAATGGCCTTATTATGCTCCTAGAACCTATGAATTTATTATTGTTTATTGCGAAAGGAATTTACTCCTACAGCAAATAACTCAAATGTCAAATATCATATGCTGTACATTATGACATGATGCACAATGCAAGAAGTGCAGCCAGTTGATTTAATGGCGGTGGGAATGCAGAGTTCAGCCATACATCATTCATCGATAAGTGAAAAGAGTCCCTTTTCCTGATCAGGGATTAACTGGAATTCTTCGAATTGCAGGATACCAGAATCGTTGAGACTATATTGAGACCAAGGACAAATGGAACCATTACCTATTGGGAAGTCGCACCATGGCTGGACCTACACAGTGAATGGTGAGGTGCAGTGGTGTAGTCGAGCAGAGAGATCTAGGGGCGCAGGTACATAAAGTGGCGTCACAGCTAGTTTGTGTGGGAATGAAGGTTCATTGCTTCATTCATCTTCATCAGTCAGGGTATTGAATATAGAAGAAAAAAGACACAAAGTGCTGGAGTAACTCAGCGGGTCAGTCAGCATCTCTGGAGAACACGGTGGTGGCGCTCTGGGGCAGCATGGTGGCGCAGCGGTAGAGTTGCTGCCTTACAGTGAATGCAGCGCCGGAGAACCGGGTTCGATCCCGACTACGGGTGCTTGGCTGTACGGAGTTTTGTACGTTCTCCCCGTGACCTGCGAGATCTTCGATTTCCTCCCACACTCCAAAGATGTACAGGTTTGTAGGTTAATTGGCTTGGTAAATGTGGGTGGAGGATCGTGTTAGTGTGCGGGGACCACTGGTCCGTGCAGACCCGGTGGGCCGAAAGGGCATGTTTCCGCGTTATATCTCTAAAACTAAAAAAACTAAAACATAGATAGAAACATAGAAACATAGAAAAATAGGTACAGGAGTAGGCCATTCAGCCCTTCGAGCCTGCACCACCATTCAATGTGATCATGGCTGATCATCCAACTCAGTATCCCGTACCTGCCTTCTCTCCATACCCCCTGATCCCTTTAGCCACAAGGGCCACATCTAACACCCTCTTAAATATAGCCAATGAACTGGCCTCAACTACCCTCTGTGGCAGAGAATTCCAGAGACTCACCACTCTCCGTGTAAAGAATGTTTTTCCTCATCTCGGTCCAAAAGGAATTCCCCCTTATCCTTAGACTGTGACCCCTTGTTCTGGACTCCCCCAACATTGGGAACAATCTTCCAGCATCTAGCTTGTCCAACCCCTTAAGAATTTTGTAAGTTTCTATAAGATCCCCCCTCAATCTTCTAAATTCCAGCGAGTACAAGCCGATAGGTTACTTTTCCATTATTTTATCTCATTTATTCTTAAATGATGGGTCCCGACCCGCAAAACATCGCCTGTCCGTGTCCTCCTGAGATGCTGGTGGACCTGCTGAGTTACTCCAGCACTTTGTGTCCATTTTCGTAAACCAGAATCTGCAGTTCCTTGTTTTTTATATTGAGTATAAAAGTTGGGGCGTAACGTTACTGTTGTGCAAGATGTCAGTGAGGCCACATTTGGAGTACTGTGTTCAGTTTTGGTCAATCTACCTCAGGGAGGACATCATTGAGGTGCAAAGAAGATCTCTGAGGATGTTGCCAGGACTCGAGAGGCTGAGCTAGATGGAGAGGTCGGGCAGACGAGGGTTTATTCCTTGGACCGCAGGAGGCTGAGGGGTGATCGGGTGAAGGGGAATCGAAAACCAGAGGCTGAAGGTGAAAGGTGCAAGATTTAATAAGAGCTTGCAGAGCAAATTTTCCACTCAGAGGGCGGTGGGTATATGGAACGAGCTGCCAGAGGAGGTAGTTGAGGTAGGTACTATGATCACATTTAAAAGCCATTTGGATGGGTACATGGATAGGAACGGTTTAGGGGGATATGGGCCAAATGCGGGCAGGTGGAACTAGTGTAGGTGGGGCACCTTGGTCACCTTTAGCAAGTTGGGCCGAAGGGCCTGTTTCCGAGTTGTATGACTCTCTGACTCCAAGTCTTATCCTGGAGTATGTTGTTAGTTCACTATGGTGCTTTATCCCATCCACCTCAGTGGGTAAATAGAGTAGCATAATATTATTATTATTATCCGGGTTCGATCCTGACTATGGGTGCTGTCTGTACGGAGCATGTACGTTCTCCCCGTGACCGGGTGGGTTTTCCCCGGGTGCTCCGGTTTCCTCCCACACTCCAAAAGGTTGACAAAAATTCTGGAGGAACTCAGCGGGTGAGGCAGCATCTATGGTGCGAAGGGAATAGGCAACGTTTCGGGTCGAAACCCTTCTTCAGACTGCGAAATCTCCTCAAGGTAAGCCTACTTTGAAGACGTTCTCCTCCTCCCTCCGAAGAGAGTCTGAAGAAGGGTTTCGACCCGAAACGTTGCCTATTTCCTTCGTTCCATAGATGCTACCTCACCCACTGAGTTTCTCCAGAATATTTGTCCACCTTCAATTTTCCAGCATCTGCAGTTCCTTCTTAAACAGGTTTGTAGGTTAATTGGCCTGGTAAAGATAGTAAATTGTCCCAAGCAGGTGTAGGATAGCGTTAGTGTGCGGGGACCGCTGGTCAGCGCCGACTTGCTGGGTCGAAGGGCCTGTTTCCGCGCTGTATCTCTAAACTAAACGAAACAACAACTAGTAACTGGAAGTCTTGCCAAGATTTATCACCAAAACAAATTAACCGGGCGCCCATTGCTCTGGTACAGTTGCGTGGCGTGGGAGATTGCAACCTTCACATGGTCCACCCTGTTTCTACGAATGCAATCAGCCTGGCGTGCACAAACAGAAGATCAAACAGAACAGGCTGTGCACGCCATACACAGGAAGAAGAGGGTATATTTGGGTCGGAGTTGTGTGCAAATTGCCTGTTGTTACGCATAACATGATAATGGCTTTGCCTCAAAAGTGACTAATTGATTGTAAAGTAATTTGAAACTCGTGGTGATCTGTCGGACAGTTTACATGTGCCAATTTTTTTTTCTCTTTGCAGGGGGACAAGCCATTAAACATAAGCTGCATTGTTGTTCATTATGAGTGGACACCCCCTAGGTCTGTCCCTCACTGGGGGTGGCACAGAGTAATGGAATAGTCTACGACCCAACGTCAATCTATTGGCCTGGAATCAGGACCACTGCTCTTCATGCCGTTCTCCACAGTGTGGCCAATTTAGTGACGGCTGTAAATGTGCTGTTCATTAAGCAGTGCAGCCGATTCTGCGAGAATATGACCAGGGTTGATTTGATTATCGTGCAGGAAGGAACTGCAGATGCTAGTTTAAACCGAAGATAGACAGAAGACGCTGGAGTAACTCTGCGGGACAGGCAGCATCTCTGGAGAGAAGGAGTGGGTGACGTTTTAGGGTCGAGACGTGAAGAAGAGTATCGGCCCAAAATGTCACCTATTCCTTCTCTCCAGAGATGCTGCCTGTCCCGCTGAGTTACTCCAGCATCATAGACAATAGACAATAGATAATAGGTGCAGGAGTAGGCTATTCGGCCCTCCAACCATCACCGCCATTCAATATGATCATGGCTGATCATCCACAATCTGTACCCCGTTCCTGCCTTCTCCCCATATCCCTTGACACCGCTATCTTTAAGAGCTCTATCTAACCCTCTGTTGAAAGCATCCAGAGAATTGGACTCCACTGCATTCTGCGGCAGAGAATTCCACATTCACAACTCTCTGTGTCTATCTTTGGTTTAACCCAGCATCTTCACCTCTTTCTTAAATTAAACTCTGGTTCTTGATTCCCTTACAACTCTCAGCGGACCAGACTGTGGTGGGACAAGTCTTTCAGATTCCTGCTCCATTCTTCCATCAATCTTTCAAGTAGACTAAAGTGGCAAGTAGACCCTCGGACTATTGATCATTGATCGGACTTTATCTTTCACTAAGTGTTATTCACATTATTCCTTTATCATGTTGCCTGGACCCAGCACTCTGATGCAATTATCAAGAAAGCACATCAGCGCCTCTACTTCCTGAGAAGATTACGGAGATTCGGTATGTCAAAGAGAATTCTCTTGAACTTCTACAGGTGCACAGTAGAGAGAATACTGACTGGTTGCATCGTGGCCTGGTTCGGCAACTTGAATGTCCAGGAGCGGAAAAGACTGCAGAAAATCGTGAACACTGCCTAGCCCATCACCGGCTCTGACCTCCCCACCATCGAAGGGATCTATCGCAGTAGCTGCCTCAAAAAGGCAGCCAAAATCATCAAAGACCCACACCATCCTGACCACAAACTCATCTCACCACTGCCATCGGGAAGAAGGTACAGGAGCCTGAAAACTGTAACGTCCAGGTTCAGGAACAGCTTTGTCCCTACAGCCATCAGGCTATTACACACAACAACAAATAAGCTCTGAACTGCAACAGATTATTATTATTATTGGACTACATTTGTTATTTATTGAGTATGTGTGCATGTGTATATATACACACTGATTTTTTTTTCTCCCGTTATATACTGTGTTTACATATTCTGTTGTGTGGCAGCAAGCAAGAATCTCATTGTCCTATCTGGGACACATGACAATAAAACACTCTAGAAACTTGTACGCTTTGGATTGTAATCATGTATTGTCTTTCCGCTGGCAGGATTGTACGCAACAAAAGCTTTTCACTGTACCTCTGTACACGTGACAATAAACTCAGCTCATCAAACCAAGCGCCGTTCGATCGGGAGAGGCAAATTCTTGCCACTTATTGGCTTTTGTTTTTTGTTTTTGTTTAGAGGTACAGCATAGAAACAGGCCCTTCGGCCCACCGAGTCGGTGCCGGCCATCGATCATCCATTAATGCTTGGTGTGGGGCAGTCGTTCATGTATCGTCTTACCTTCCACACGGCACTCATCTGGGACAGGGATTCTCTTCACCATCTCCGAGAAAAATGTCTTCACGCCATTGATATTTCCTCTCAGGTACAGGTGGAGTTGATCCCACGCTTCCGCATTCCACGGCCCCGGGCTCTCCACGCTCCCTCCGTCACTGCTGCCGTTCACAGCCCCGTCGGAATTCCTCGACGCGTTCGAGGCGAGGTTGATGTGAGAGAGGGAATGCAGCTGGTGTTTCTGCTCCTCGAGGTCTTGGCCGAGGAGTTGCGTGACACTGCCCTCGCTCAGCGACCTGTCCGAAAAGGTGATGGCCGTTTTGATGTCCCCGTTATCGCCCTCCTCACATTCAGAGCTCAGGGACTTTGCGTGCATCGCATGGAGAGCCAGACTTTTGGACCTGTCGTTATAAAGAGATGCAAGGTAATAATTAATAGACAATAGACAATAGACAATAGGTGCAAGAGTAGGCCATTTGGCCCTTCGAGCCAGCACCGCCATTCAATGAGATCATGGCTGATCATCCCCAATCAGTACCCCGTTCCTGCCTTCTCCTCATATCCCCATGACCCCGCTATCTTTAAGAGCCCTATCTAGCTCTCTCTTGAAAGCATCCAGAGAACCTGCCTCCACTGCCCTCTGGGGCAGAGAATTCCACAGACTCACAAACTCTGTGTGAAAAAGCGTTTCATCATCTCTGTTTTAAATGGCTTACCCCTTATTCTTAAACTGTGGCCTCCACTCCACGACATAGAAATTTGTAGGTTAATTAGCTTGATGGAAATGTAAATTGTCCCTAGTGTGATTTGGACGGTACTAATGTGCGGGGGATCGCCGGTCAGTGCAGACTCGGTGGGCCGAAGGGCCTGCTTCCGCACCGTGTCTCGAAACTAAACTAAATTACACCACAATTGTAGAAATCAGTAGGAGTCCATTTTAACACCCCTTCCTATTCCCGTAACTGATCTTTCTATCCGGGAAGGTGGACGCAAAATGTTGGAGTAACTCAGCGGGTGAGGCAGCATCTCTGGAGAGAAGGAATGGGCGACGTTTTGGGTCGAGATCCTTCTTCAGGCTGATGTCGGGGGAGGGGGCGGGACAAAGTGGTGGGTCTCTGGAATTCTCTGGAATTCTCTGCCACAGAGGGTAGTTGAGGCCAGTTCATTGGATATATTTAAGAGGGAGTTAGATGTGGCCCTTGTGGCTAAGGGGATCAGAGGGTATGGAGAGAAGGCAGGTACGGGATACTGAGTTGGATGATCAGCCATGATCATATTGAATGGCGGTGCAGGCTCGAAGGGCCGAATGACCTATTCCTGCACCTAATTTCTATGTTTCTATGTTTCTAAAGATAGAATGTAGGCGGAGACAGCAAGACTAGTGGGAGAACTGGGGAGGGGATGGGGAGAGATAGCAAGGGCCATCTGGAGTTAGAGGTCAATGTTCATACCGCTGGGGTGTAAACTACCCAAGTGAAATATGAGGTGCTGTTCCTCCAATTTGCGCTGGGCCTCACTCTGCCAATGGAGGATGCCCAGGACAGAACGGTCCGATTGGGAATGGGAGTGGGGGAGTGGGGGAGTTGAAGTGCTGAACAACCGGGAGACAGGTAGGTTAAGGCGGACTGAGCGAAGGTGTTCAGCGAAACGATCGCCGAGCCTGAGCTTGGTCTCGCCGATGTAGAGAAGTTGACACCTGGAACAGCGGATACGGTAGATGAGGTTGGAGGAGGTGCAAGTGAACCTCTGCCTCACCTGGAAAGACTGCTTGGGTCCATGGATGGAGTCGAGGGGGGAGGCAAAGGGACTGTCCTGTACCTCTTTCATGGCTAGAGTGAGGCCACACGCAAACTGGAGGAACAGCTCTTATTCCACTTGGGTAGCTTACAAACCAATGGTATAAACATTGAATTCTCCAATGTTAGTTGACAAACCAACAAACCTACTAACATCCCCCCCCCCCCCCCACCACTTTTCTCCCCCCCTCCTCCCTGGCCCTGTCAGGATGCACACCCATTTCTCCCCTCCGCCCACGTTCCTTCCTCCGGCTTCACATTTTGTGCCTCATCTATGTTTGTTAATATTGGCCAAAATAGAGATATATAAAATGGAGGATCATTGCATCTGCAGAATCTGTTTGGTCAGTTTCTGTGTAAAGCTGAAAGCTGCAAATTGGTGCCAGGAAGTCTAGGTCCTAGATTGTACTATCATAAAAGGTGAGGTCCAGATGTCCTCTCTATTGTTAAAATGTATGAGTACTTTGCAGAGAAACCCAAAGGTGTGGCAGATGCATTTGCATGATTGGTTGGCTGCAGAAGGATTGTAAATACTATTAATATTGTTGCAAGATGTTTGTGTTACTGTTTGATGATTGGCTGAAGTGTGAGGCCTTGTTTGAATTGTTTATACTCCCTGGGAGAATGTTGCGTTACTTGGGTCAACTGACTTCCTTCCAGAAGCTTCTGGAGAAACGTTGTAATGGGGTGCTTTGTAATTGGGTTGGGGAATTGTCAATAACGCTTTAATGTAATCGATATCTGTGATTGGTTTGTGGGTCCAGTGCTTGACCCGGTGTTTTACTGACCTAGACTAAAGGGGTTAGTTCTAGGAGCATAATTACATCTTTATCTCCATCTTGTGTGCTTTTGGTCTTTTTCATTTCTTCCTTTGTCCACCCATCTGCCAACCAACCCTCACCTGCATCCACCTGTCACTTGTGTAGGAAGGAACTGCAGATGCAGGTTTACACTGGGGATAGACACCAAGAGCTGGAGAAACTCAGTGGGTCGGGCAGCATCTCTGGGGGGAAGGAACGGGTGACATTTCAGGTCGAGACCCTATTCAGACTGAGGGTCAGGGGAGGGGGAAACTAGAGATTAGTAAAAGGTAGAAACAACAACTATCCTTTCATTCAATTGTTCTCTGCGCCTTTTCGTATCTCTTGTTACCCTCTTTCCTCACTCTCCGTCTGAAGGAGGGTCTCGGCCCAAAACGCCACCTATTCTTTTTCTCCGGAGATGCTGCCTGACCCGCTGGGTTATTTCAGCATTTCGAGCGTTTTTTTGTAGAAATCGGAGGCCCTCTCCTGCACCCCAGCTGTAACTGCAGGAGGAGTGTGCTAGGGCATGAGTTTCAGCCCAATCGATCGATTGTAAAATACAGGAGGGAAACAGGCCCTTCGGCCCACCGAGTCCACGGCAACCGTCAATCACACATTCAATCCCTTAGGACCTGTGATAAGATAATTGGCTGATTTCTTATAGAAACATTTCTTAAGGGATTGGACATGCTAGATGCAGGAAAAAATGTTCCCAATGGTTGGTGGAGTCCAGGACCAGGGGTCACAGTTTAAGAATAAGGGGTCGGCCATTTAGGACTGAGGAAAAACTTTATCACCCAGAGAGTTGTGAATCTGTGGAATTCTCAGCCTCAGAAGGCAGTGAAGGCCAAAAAGGTGCTGGCTTGAAAGGCCGAATGGCCTACTCCTGCTCCTATTTTCTATGTTTCTATGATTCTATACCCATTCTATTGCCAATTTCTTTTTTTGTGATTGAAGACTAAAACAGCATAAAACAGGCCCTTCGGCCCACCGAGTCTATACCGACCATTGATCACCCGTTCACACTGGTTCAACGTATCCCACTTTCGCATCCACTTCCGACACAACAGGGGCAAGTTACAGAGGCCAATAAAGCTACAAATGTTAGACTTTCTGCAATTGTGAGATTCTTTCTGCTGAATGGAAGAGAATTTACAAATGTCCAATAATTTGTCTTGTGGGCAGAAGGGTTGGGTAACTATATTATAATTTTTAAGCCTGTATTTAAAGTGACCTCTATTCCTTCCTCAGTTGCTGAGGTGGGGGGATGTTAAATATTATGATCATGTTCTCGGGAACATGACCTCTCGGTCGTGTCCGCAAGAAATTGCAGCGAATTGTGGACGCAGCCCAGACCATCACACAAACGGGGATCGCTGGTCGGCGCGGACCCGGTGGGCGAAGGGCCTGTTTCCGCGCTGTATCTCTAAACTAAACCAACCTCCATTGACTCCATCTACACCTCGCGCTGCCTCGGCAAGGCCAGCAGCATCATCAAGGACCAGTCGCACCCCGGCCACTCCCTCTTCTCCCCTCTCCCATCAGGCAAAAGGTACAGAAGTGTGAAAACGCACACACCTCCAGATTCAGGGACAGTTTCTTCCCAGCTCTTATCAGGCAACTGAATCATCCTACCACAACCAGAGAGCAGTCTTGAACTACTATCTGCCTCATTGGTGACCATCAGGCAATCTTCGATCGGACTTAGCTGGCTTCACCTTGCACTAAACGTTATTCCCTTATCATGTATCTGTACACTGTGAATGGCTCGATTGTAATCATCTATTGTCTTTCCGCTGACTGGATAGCATGCAACAAAACCTTTTCACTGTACCTCGGTACACGTGACAATAAACTGCCCTCTACTGAACTAGCAATGCTATCAATGCTCGGCTGAAGTCTAGTAATGATTTTTTCTTGCTATTCATACCCAACCTCTACTGAATGGTAACCATTTTCATCAATATTCTGTTGGAGGAAGAATGCTTAAATTCATCACCATTTGAATGTAGACCAGTACAGCACAGGAACAGGCCCTTCGGCCCGCATTACCCATGCGGAACAAGATGCCAACGCCAATCTATACCCCTAACTCCCTGCATATCCAAGTGCCTTGTCCAGAAGTCTCTTCAATGTCACAATCGTATACAATAATATGGTGCTTGTCCGTACGGAGTTTGTACGTTCTCCCCTTGACCTGCGTGGGTTTTCTCCGAGATCTTCAGTTTCCTCCCACACTCCAAAGACGTACAGGCTTGTAGGTTAATTGGCTTGGTGTCAATTTTAAAAGATTACCCCGAGTGTGTGTAGGATAGTGTTAGCGTGCGGGGATCGCTGGTCAGTGCGGACGCACTGGGCTGAAGGGCCTGATCCTGCGCTGAATTTCTAAAACTGAAAAAACTAAACAAATTGTAAAGAGGCGTGTGTGGGAGGAACTGCAGATGCTGGCCAGCCTGATAAAATTGTAAGTTATCCCTAGTGTGTATGAATATACGTATGTATGTGTTTATACATATATACACACGCACCGTGAATTTTGTTTCTCCTTTATTCTACTGTTTACATTGCACTATGTTATATATTCTGTTGCGCTGCTGCAAGTAATAATCTCATTGTTCTATCTGGGACACATGACAATAAAATATGACACACCCTAGACCATTGTGTTAGTGTGCGGGGGAGGTCGTGGGTCGGCATGGACTTGGTGAGCCGATCGGCCCTTTTTCCAAAACTAATCCAAAAACGAAGTTGTTTTGTGCTGTCTGTTCCCACTGAGTCTTTCCGAATCCAGTCACGGATAAGTTACAATTCCTCCAGCTCAATCTGGAATAGATCAAAAGCTGCGTCTTCAGCCGGCATCATCCACTGCGTAACCTCACCATTAACGATCGCTGGCACCTTTCAGGAAGCCCTGCTTTTGCCTCCGGCTTTGTAACGTCGTCTACAACCTCTCTGACCTATCGGACCTGAAGATTAATTTCTGAAGCCATACCCTCTCTGTCACAAGGACTGTTTACTTATCTACTTGACACTGCCTGGATCCACTCCATCCTCGAGCTGTTTGCGGTAATATTGTCGGCCACATCATTATTCGTTCCAAGCTCGAATGTTTAATGCTCTCCAGCCTGACCTGGCACCTATATAAACCCATGAGAGGCTTGCAGAGGGTAGACAGTGAGAGTCCGGTATCCCCCTGGGGTCAAAATATCAAAGACTGGAGGCCTTAGCTTTCAGATGAGAAGGGCAGAGGGTGAAGGGAATGTGGTGGGGCAAGTTTATATTTACACCTAGAAAGTAATGGGCTCCTGGAATTTGGGGCCGAGGGTCATGGCGGAGGCAGATACCACAGTTGCGTTTGGTTACATTGAAACATAGAAAATAGTAGGCCATTCGGCCCTTCGAGCCAACGCCGCCATTCAATATGATCATGGCTGATCATCCAATATCAGTACCCCATTCCCAATTTATCCCTATATCCCTTGATTCCTTTAGCCCAGGGGTTGGCAACCATTTTTTGCATAGGGGCCAGGACCCATGTTTGTGAGCGGATTGCGGGCCGCATCTATCGCCATAGTTAATAAATTGGCTGCAGTCCCCTGGTTGCCTGCGAGCCCTGGGTGTAGCTGCAGTTCCCAGGTTGCGAAAACGAATTGACATTTTTAAATGAAGCATTTTGTTATATTTTTCTTGGGTAGAATCCCTGTATATCTTGGATGGCACATTCGAGGAGCTTTAAGGAGCTTAAGGCAGAGATAGATGGATTCTTGATTAGTACGGTTAGATTCTTGATTAGAAATGCAACGGAATTTTGTTTGGAACTGCATATATCGATGCATTTCTAAATGACAATAAAGTTTGTTTGACTTTGACTTGACTTGACGGTGTCAGGGGTTATAGGGAGAAGGCAGGAGAATGGGGTTAGGAAGGAGAGATAGATCGGCCATGATTGAATGGCGGAGTCACTTATGACCATATGAGCTTCCACTGAGGAGGAAATTATCCGACAAGAAACAAAGACTTTCTTAATCTCACACACCACAGTTTCTGAGCGAGTTACAGCTAAAACAAATTGATAACACGTGGGATTTCCACGATGCAGTGATTTCTGTAGATTCTGCAGGAGATGGTTTGGAAACATGATATCCTATTTACCGTCTTTATCCCTGTACAGGACATCCCTGGGTTACAAACTCCCAGCTTATGGATTACATATGTACGAAACAGCCTCCATAATATTATTAAATTCAAATGTCTGACATACACATCTTCCTTTGATCAGTAGAACAATTTCCCTCTCTCTCCCCACCTTTCGAAATTGCTCTTTCATATCAGTCTTGCGTGCCTTTGAATCATTCATTGCAATGCGGCAGAAGTATGGTTACCTTTTAGAGATACAGCGTGGAAACAGGCCCTACGGCCTACCGAGTCTGCTCCGACCAGCGATCAGCGCGTACACCAGCACTATCCTACACACTGGGGACAATTTTCATTTTAAATGGATAAAAATAAGTTTGGAGGGATATGGACCAAGCACAGGCAGATGGGACTAGTGGAGCTGGGACATGTTGGCCGGTGTGGGCACGTTGGGCCGAAGGGCCTGTTTCCACACTGTACCACTCTATGACTGTAATTAACCTACAGACTTGTATGTCTTTGGAATGTGGGTGGAAACCGGAGCACCTGGAGAAAACCCACGCAGGTCACAGATACACAGATACATAGACAATAGGTGCATTCCATGCCCCAATGCCCCAATCTTGTTGAATATTTTTTGTGTCTTTTCTGACGATTAGGAAAAAAAAAATCAACTTATGAATGTTTGTGAAAAAGGAACTCGTCCAATAACTGGTTCGATTTGTATTCACACCCGACTTTGATGTGTAAACTATTCAACATATATTAACCCTTCTACGGTTATAACCATATAATAATTACAGCACGGAAACAGGCCTTCCTAGCCCTTCCAGTCCGTGCCGACCATTTATTTTCCCCTAGTCCCATCTACCTGCACTCAGACCATACCCCTCCATTCCCTTCCCGTCCATATACCTATCCACTTTACTTTTAAGTGTTAAAATCGATCCTGCCTCCACCGCTTCTGCTGGAAGCTCATTCCACACAGCCACCACTCTCTGAGTAAAGAAGTTCCCCCTCATGTTATCCCTAAACTTCTGTCCCTTAATTCTCATGTCATGCCCTCTTGTTTGAATCTTCCCTACCCTCAATGGGAAAAGCTTATCCACGTCAACTCTGTCTATCCCTTTCATCATTTTAAAGACCTCAATCAAGTCCCCCCTTAACCTTCTGCGCTCCAAAGAATAAAGACCTAACTTGTTCAACCTTTCTTTGTAACTTAGTTGCTGGAACCCAGGCAACATTCTAGTAAATCTCCTCTGTACTCTCTCTATTTTGTTGACATCCTTCCTATAATTAGGCGACCAAAATTGTACACCATACTCCAGAATTGGTCTCACCAATGCCTTGTACAATTTCAACATTACTTCCCTACTCCTATAGTCAATGCTCTGATTTATAAAGGCCAGCACACCAAAAGCTTTCTTGGTGTTTCTTGGTTAGGTTATGAAAAATCTAATTCCACCAATACTGATAGAGACAGAAGCAATTGCATATGGTGGAGTCTTGAGCAAAAGATTCAGCAGGTCAGGCAGCATCTGTGGAGGGAATGGATGGATGACATTGTGGGCCGGGACCCTTCTTCAGTTCAGTTTAATTTGTTATTGTTGTCACGTGTACCGAGGTACAGTGAAAAGCTGTTTTGTTGCGTGCTATCCAGTCAGTGAAAGAGACGAACATGCTGTCCACAGTGTGCAGATACAGGAAAAAGACAATACATTTTAATGCAAGATAGTTTGAGGATCTTCATTGAGGTAGACGGGAGGTCAGGACCGCCCTCTAGTTCTTGGTTCATGGTTTTTGGTTTCCTGGCCCTCCAACAATGTTCCAAATGGAATTTAAACTGGAGGTGTCGGAGGGTAGACTTAAGCAAAAATGAGTTATTGGGGAAGAAGAGCTAACTTAAATGTATTTGCGGCTGCTTGGGTAACTATGGTAGGGTGATGGGGTGGTTCAGTTGCCTGATAACAGCTGGGAAGAAACTGTCCCTGAAGTTGTACAGGCAGGTACAATTCCAAAGTTTGGCTTTTTGGCTCTACTTTCGGTTTAAACCAGCATCTGCAGTTCCTTCCTATACACGATAAGGGAACAACGTTGAAGAGATGTTGCTGTAGGGGTAGAGATTTAAGAGTGTGGAGCGATTGTAAGATGTGGTTGTCGATCTGCTTCTGTGGCGAGCGAGCAAAGTGTCGCGTTGGGTTGGGTTGGGTTGGGCGCCATCTTGGAAACTTGAATATGGATAGGACATGGTTAGAGAATTTGGACCAAACGCGGGCCTATGGTGCTTGAACTGTGGCCCCTGGTTCTGGACTTTCTGTATTTCTGTGTAGGAAGGAACTGCAGATGCTGGTTTACACCGAGTTTTGGTTGAGTTGGGCCAAAGGGCCTCTTTGGGTGCTTGGTTTAGTTTAGAGATGCGACATGGATGTGGAATTCTCTGCCTCAAGGGCGGTGGAGGCCGATATGCTGGATACTTTCAAGAGAGAACTTGATAGGGCTCTTAAAGATAGCGGAGTCAGGGGATATGGGGAGAAGGCAGGAATGGGGTACTGATTGGGGGTGATCAGCCATGATCACATTGAATGGCGGTTCTGGCTGGAAGGGCCGAATGGCCAACTCCTGCACCTCTTGTCTGTTGCCTGTTGAAAGCTTCACCTGTTAAATCGCATTGCTTTCCATTCCTCCCTGGAGGCCTGGCCCAGGCTATATCGACGGATGCGGCTCGAAGCATTGTTTTCGTTCGTCATCTTCTTCTCAAAAGCCCTTCGCTTCATCTGGAGCATCTGAACTCCGGGCCCTTCGTCGATCAGATCCTCGTCACCATGGCAACCTGCAGCGGCCTCGCCTGCTGCATCCGTTGCCATTCTGCAGAAACGGACAAGCAATGGGCAGTCGTTAGAGTAATCGTCAGAGTGCCAGTGAATTTCACTGATGGCAACAAGAATATATATATTAGGGCAGTGTATTGGAATGAAAGCTGAATTACTTTCAATTCCAGTCTGAAGAAGGGTCTCGGCCCAAAACTTCACCCATTCCTTCTCTCCAGAGATGCTGCCTGTCCCACTGAGTCACTCCAGCTTTTTGTGTCTATCTTACATTCAATTATGTTCCATAATTACAAAATGCTGGAGTTACTCAGCGGGACAGGCAGCAATTTTGTTTTGTTTAATTTCAGACATACAGCGTAGAACCAGGCCCTTCGGCCCACCGTGTCCGCGCTGACCAGCAATCACAATTTACAATTTGTTTATTATGGAAGCCAATTAACCTACAAGCCTAGCCAACAAAGTGCAACTAGTCCAGGTTAATAGCCTCAGTATGATTCACAAACATATCATTTTGAGAGATGTATCTAATCTTCACTATTTCAAACAATTCATAACAATTCATAACACAGAAGAAGGGTCTCGACCCAAAATGTCACCCATTCCATCCATCCAGAGATGCTGTCTGTCCTGCTGAGTTACTCCAGCATTTTGTGTCTCTCTTCGCATCTGCAGTTCCTTCCTACACAGAAATACAGAAAGTCCAGAACCAGGGGCCACAGTTTAAGAATAAGGGGTAAGTCATTTAGAACGGAGATGAGAAAAAACGTTTTCGCCCAGAGAGTTGTGAGTCTGTGGAATTCTCTGCCTCAGAAGGGGGTAGAGGCCGGTCCTCTGGATGCTTTCAAGAGAGAGTTAGATAGGGCTCTTAAAGATAGCGGAGTCAGGGGATATGGGGAGAAGGCAGGAACGGGGTACTGATTGGGGATGATCAGCCATGATCACATTGGATGGCGGTGCTGGCTCGAAGGGCCGAATGGCCTACTCCTGCACCTATAGTCTATTGTGTAAATGCTATATGTTCATTCACATGAATGAAAGATCGGGACACTTTTAAACTTTGAGGACTTTTAAAAGACATATGGACAGATATATGAATAAGATGGGTTTCGCAGGCAATGGGGCCAATTGTTGGCAAGTGGGACTTGTCCAATATGGCAACTTCAACAGCATGGACAAGGTGGGTCGAAGAGCCTGTTTCCACTCTGTACAACTCCACGACTCGAGAATGAATAATGTATTTTTAAATCAATTCTTTAAGTATAAGAAAAATGATTCATTTCTGGACTACAATGGCAATATGATTATGACATAAACAATTTTAACATAGAGTCCTATTAAGGAAACGTATTTTGGCAGGAATATTGGGGGAAAATTCCCCCAAATGTTCTTCAACACTATCACAGGATCTTGTGCAGGGAGGAACTGCAGATACTGGTTTAAACTGAAGGCAGGCACAAAAACCTGGAGTAACTCAGTGGGTCAGGCAGCAGCTCTGGAGAAAAGGCATAGGTGACGTTTCGGGTTGAGACCCTTCTTCAGACTTTTCACACCTCTAGTTTCCCTCTACCTTGCCTCTCAGTCAGGAGAAGGGCCTCGACCTGAAACATCACCTCTTCCTTTTCTCCAGAGATGCTGTCTGACGCGCTGAGTTACTCCGTTACTCCAGCTTTTTGTGTCTATCACAGGATCTCATTCATCTGAGAGCAGGGATGGGGACTTGGTTGAAAGTCGATCTCTTTGAACCTGCAGTGCTCCCCACTGGAACTACCACAGTGCCCGGGAGATCATTGCTGTTGGGCCAAATCAAACTTTCCCATAATATAGTCGCGATCATGCATTGAGAATGTGTGTGTGTGTATGTGTACTCTGAGCAAGAATTACTGAATAACCTCAATTGCTTTTGCCAACTTCCACAGGAGCTTCCAGCTCTTCCGTGTTCTAATTGTGGAATGACATACAGATTTATGGAATCCAACAGGCTGTCCAGCCAAGAGTGACTAACAAATGCGCTTCCACTCATTAACAAATGCTTGTTTTTTTATTTCTGCAGTGATTCAAACATGTGGCATCCTCGACTGCCAATAAATTCCCAATCGGACGAGAAGACAAACCACTACATTGTCAGGATCCGTGGACTGAGGCTTTGAAAACGCCAGTCACTTGCTGGATGTTGACAGAAGGAGGTGGCAGGGTTTCAGGTAGCCTGGCGATTATCAGAATGTACAGATAAAATGAAAAACAAATAACGTACTTGGACACACATGGATATTTCTGTCAAAGCTGTTGGGTAGGCCATTGAAACGGGAAAGGATCTACGTGTGCCTCTTGAGAAAAAAGACACAAAGTGCTGGAGGAACTCAGCGGGTCAGGCATCATCTCTGGAGAACATAGCTAGGTGACCAATGGATAGGAAGGCAAATGCAATGTTGGCATTTATCTCAAGTGGGCTAGAGTATAAAAACAGGGATGTAATGCTGAGGCTCTGTGAGGCACTGGTCGGATTGCATTTGGAGTATTGTGAGCAGTTTTGGGCCCCATATCTAAGGAAGGATGTGCTGGCTCTGGAGAGGGTCCAGAGGAGGTTTCCGAGAATTATCCCAGGAATGAGTGGGTTAATGTATGACGAGCGTTTGACGGCACTGGGCTTGTACTCGTAAGAATTTAGAAGGATGGGAGGGGGGGAACCTCGTTGAAATTTACCGAATAGACGAAGCGTCCCGACCTGAAACGTCACCTATCCATGCTCTGCAGAGATGCTGCCTGACTCGCAGAGTTACTCCAGCACTCTGTGTTGTTTCTTTGTCCATGCAGCCCCTTGAGTACCTTCCTCAACTCACTTAAGTCATGGCTGATCTGTGCTATAGACCTATGCACCTCCTTTTGTACTACATGGAACAGTACAGAAGCACAGGCCATTCGGCCCACAATATCTGTGCCGAACATGATTACCAGACCAACTTTAATTTGCCTGCATATCATCCATATGTTTATTCAAAAGTCTCTTAAATGCTACTATCATATCCATAGATAGACACAAATAACTGGAGTAACGCAACGGGTCAGGCAACATCTCTGGTGAAAAAGAATAGGTGACGTTTTGGACCAGGTACCTTCTTCTATCATCTTTATAGGTGTTAAGAAAATTCCATTCCAAAATGCACTTGGCACTGAGTCTCTTGCCCAGAATAGGTGAATCGAGGACCAGAGGACATAGGTTTAAGGTGAAGGGGAAAAGATTTAATAGGAATCTGAGATGTATCGTTTTCACCCAAAGGGTGGTGGGTGGGTGTATGGAAAAAGCTGCCAGAGGAGGTAGTTGAGGCTGGGACTATCCCAGCGTTTACGAAACAGTTAGACAGGTGCATGGATACAGGTACAGGTAGGAGGGATATGGACCAAAACGCGGGCAGGTGGGACTGATTGTAGATGGGATATGTAGATGGCCCGTGTGGGCAAGTTGGGCCGAAGGGCCTGTTCCAGTCTGCAAGACTCTATGAAAACAAAAATCAACTCAGTTCTGAACTACAGTTAAGGAACAGTTCCAGATTTCAACCATTAATTGTATATAAACGTGTTTATGCATCTTTGTGCTAAAATGGCCTTGCTCCAACTCGTGTCTGCTCTTGTTGGACATTTCCACCAGAGAAGGTAATTTCTCTTTCATCAATCCTATGAAAACCTTTCATTGAATTTCTTGTTTATGAAATATTATCCATGTTTATTGTGCTGCTTCAAGAAGGAATTTCATTGCTCCGTTGCTGGTACAGATGACAATGCAACACTCTTGACCCAATGACTCTTGCATCATCTCTGAATCATCTACAGCCGAGGTTTACAAGCCAACATTGTAGATGTTTTAAAGCGCTGTCATTCCAGAGAAGGCTGAGTTTTTTCCTCGTGGAACTGTACAGTGCAAGGATGGCCCTTTGGCCCATGCTGTAGAAAGCAGTTTATCGGGATGCATCACAGCTTGGTTTGGGAACAGCTCCATCCAAGACCGCAAGAAATTGCAGAGAATTGTGGACGCAGCCCAGACCATCACATAAACCAACTTCCCTTCCATGGACTCCATCTACACTTTAGTTTAGTTTAGTTTAGTTTTAAGATACAGCGCGGAAACAGGCACACCGTGTCCTCGCCGACCAGTGATCCCCGCACACTAACACCATCCTACATCCACTAGGGACAATTTTTACATTTACCAAGCCAATTAACCTACAAACCTGTATGTCTTTAGAGTGTGGGAGGAAACCAAAGATCTCGAAGAAAACCCACGCAGGTCACGGGGAGAACGTACAAATTTAGTACAGGTAGAACCCATAGTCAGGATCGAACCCGGGTCTCTGGCGCTGCATATGCTGTAAGGCGGCAACTCCACCGCTGCGCCACCGTGACCGCCCAACTTCATGCTGCCTCGGCAAGGCCAACAGCACAATCAAGGACCAGTCTCCTTTGGCAGGGGACCGAAACTGAACACAAAACTCCAATAATCCGTGGTTAGCCTTGCATAAATAATGGTACCAATTTCCATGCTGTTAGTATAATATACGAGTTATTGTTTTAAGTTCGAGATACAGCACGGGAACAGGCCCTTCAGCCCACCAAGTCCATACCGACCAGCAATCCCTGCACACTAACACTATCCTACACACACTACGGACAATTTTACATTTACACCAAGCCAATTAACCTACAAACCTGTACGTCTTTGGAGTGTGGGAGGAAACCGAAGATCTTGGAGAAAACCCACGTAGGTCACGGGGAGAACGCACAAACTCCGTACAGATAGTACCCATAGTCAGGATCGAACCCGGGTCTCTGCCGCTGCAAGGCAGCAACTCTACCGCTGTGCCACCGTGCAAGCTAGATAGGGCTCTTAAAGATAGCGGAGTCAGGGGATATGGGGAGAAGGCAGGAACGGGGCACTGATTGATAATGATCAGCCATGATCACATTGAATGGCGGTGCATGTTCAAAGGGCCAAATGGCCTACTCCTGCACCTATTGTCTATTGTTTATTGTCATTAGAGATCGTACATTGTCTGAATTAGCCATCGCACTCGAAAGATTAGAAAAACAGTCACACAGTCCCATGTTAGAAGGGAGCTTAAGCATTTCAATGACAGCATTCTTTCACCATATATTGCTCAATAGTAATTCAATGCACATACATTTAAGTCCATGTTAACACACGCAATATGAATTGTAGCTGTCAATTGTTATTTACTAAATCAAACCATCTGCTAAATCAAAACACCATGTGGATCATATTTTATACATTGGATTACCATTCAAAGAGCAACCTTCCAAAAATCTGCCAGCTCGACATAACTGGTGATTAACAGGTTGTTACAGTAATCGAAAGGGAAGAGAGGAAGTGTGTTGGAAGGAACTGCAGATGCTGGTTTATACCGAAGATAGACACAAAATGCTGGAGTAACCTAATGTGAGACAGGTAGCATCTCTGGAGAGAAGGAATGGGTGACGTTTCGGGTCAAGGCCCTTCTTCAGACTGGTTTGGGATCAGGGAAATGAGAGATATAGATTGTGATGCGGAGAGATAAAGAACAATGAATGAAAGATATGCAACAAAGTCACGATGATAAAGGAAATAGGCCATTGTAAGCTGTTTCGAGCAAAGATGATTGGTTTGTCGGGTGAGAAGCTAGTGCGACTTGGGTGGGGGAGGGATAGAGAGAGAGGGAATGCCAGGGCTATCTGAAGTGAAATAAATCAATATTCATACCACTGGGCTGCAAGTTGCCCAAGCGAAATATGAGATGCTGTTCCTCCAATCTGTGATTAGCCTCACTCTGACAATGGAGGAGACCGAGGCCAGAAAGGTCTGCGTGGGAATGGGAAGGAGAATTAAAGTGTCTGGCAACCGGGAGATCAGGTTAGTTCAGGCGGGCTGAGCGAAGGTGTTCCGCGAAACGATCGCCCAGTCTGCGCTAAAGTCTGGTCGATGTACTGTACAAGAGAGGAAGATTGTGTTTGCCGTTTTAAACACGGTGATGTTTTTTTCCCCTCACTTAATGCAAAGACTGAGCTTCCTGGGCCTATGTGCATGATATGTGGCGTTAGATGGATGATTTTAGCATCAAGTTCAGGGTTTTGCCAGATGTAACAGAAGAAGGGCTTTTTCCATTCTCCCCAAGGAGTCTTAATGTTTTTAAAAAAAGGCACTGACAACTTTTTGGATTGCCCGAGACTATTAGCTAATTACTAGTACATTTTTCAGCGTATCAAGGGGGCAATATTTTCCACAATTGCTCAAGACCTCTTCTGACTACGCACACACAAATGTGTCTGGATATAGGAGGAAGAAAATCAAACACCCATCGTGCACAGATAAGGGGTACAACTTTTTTAAACGGCACGGTGGCTCAGCGGTAGAGTTGCTGTCTCAATGCGCCAGAGACCCGGGTTCAATCCCGACTATAGGTGCTGTCCAAACGGAGTTTGTACGTTCTCTCTGTGACCATGTGGGTTTTCTCCGGGTGCTCCGGTTTCCACTCACGTGTCCTCGTTCTTCAGAGAACGGGGATTCCCCTCCCTCACTATAGATGAGGCTCGCACCAGGGTCTCCTCCATACCCCGCAACACTGCCCTCTCTCCCCATTCCCCCACTCACAACAAGGGCAGAGTCCCCCGGTCCTCACCTTTCACCCCACCAGCCGGCGCATACAACAGATAGTCCTCCGCCAGTTTCGCCACCTCCAACGTGACCCCTCCACTCGCCACTTCTTCTCATTTCCCCCCTTGTCTGCCTTCCGCAAAGACCGCTCCCTCCGCAACTCCCTTGTCAATTCTTCCCTTCCCTCCCGCTCCACCCCTTCCCCGGGCACTTTCCCTTGCAACCGCAAGAGATGCTACACTTGTCCCTTCACCTCCCCCATCCACTCCTTTCAGGGACCCAAGCAGTCCTTCCAAGTCCGACAGAGGTTCACCTGCACCTCCTCCAACCTCATCTACTGCATCCGTTGCTCCAGATGCCAGCTGATCTACATCGGTGAGACCAAGCGGAGGCTTGGCGATCGTTTCGCCGAACACCTCCGCTCGGTCCGCAATAACCAACCCGACCTCCCGGTGACTCAGCACTTCAACTGCCCCTCCCATTCCGTATCCGACCTCTCGGTCCTGGGCCTCCTCCACGGCCAGAGTGACCAACACTGCAAGTTGGAGGAACAGCACCTCATATTCCGCTTGGGGAGTCTGCATCCTCTGGGCTTAAACATTGAATTTTCTCAATTCTGTTAACCCTGGCTGCCTCCTCCCCTTCCCACCTCTCCCTCAGCCCTCGGGCCCTGGCATTCCCTCTCTCTCTATCTCCCCCCCACCCAAGTCGCACTAGCTTCTCATTTTCACACTACAAACAGCTTACAATGGTCCGTTTCCTTTATCATCCTTTTTTGCATATCTTTCATTCATTGTTCTTTATCTCTCCACATCACTGTCTATATCTCTCGTTTCCCTGATCCCTGATCAGTCTGAAGAAGGGTCTCGACCCGAAACATCGCCTATCTCCTTCGCTCCTTAGATGCTGCTGCACCCGCTGAGTTTCTCCAGCTTTTTGTGTAACGCTCCAAAGACATGCGGGTTCGTAGGACAATTGCCTTCGGTAAAATTGTAAAATTGTAAACTGTGCCTAGTGTGTAGGATAGTGCTAGTGTACAGGACGATCGCTGGTCGGCGTAGACTCAAAACATTTCAAAATTTTACTGCAACCAGCAGCGACTAACATCTCATCAATTGTTAAGAGAGCGCAGCAGCGGTTGCACTTTCTGCGCCGGATGAGAAGAGCTCATCTCCCTCATCCCATCCTCACTACTTTCTACAGGGGCACCATAGAGAGTATTTTGACCAGCTGTATCTCTGTCTGGTTTGGGGACTGTAGAGCCTCCGACTGGAAGTCTGTGCAGAGAGTGGTGAGGACAGCGGAAAAAATCATCGGGACCTATCTCCCCTCAATCGGGGATATTGCGACCAAACGCTGTGTGTTTAAGGCCAGCAGTATCATAAAGGACCCCTCACACCTCCATCACGGACTGTTCACTCTGCTGCCCTCGGGAAAAAGATACCGCAGCATAAGGAGCAGAACATCAAGGTTCCGCAACAGCTTCTTCCCTCGAGCCATCAGACTCCTGAATGCCATGTAAATGGGCTGCCACTATTGTCTATTTATCCTTTTCATACAAACCTATCCTTCGGTTAATTTATATTTATTGTGTTGCACAGGGAGCCAAATGCAACGTAATTTTGTTTGGAACTGCATATATCAATGTATTTCTAAATGACAATAAAGTTTGTTTGACTTGACTTGACTTTGACTTTTGAACTATGATCGGCCATGATCATATTGAATGGCGGTGCAGACTCGAAGGGCCGAATGGCCTACTCCTGCACCTAATTTCTATGTTTCTATGTTTCTAACTATGACGGGTGCCGGCAGTCGCCGAAAAATATCGCGCAAGTGGGACAGGTCCTTGAGACATTCGAACGCACGAATTACGAGCAAGAGCAGGCAACCTGGGATGGACACGAAACGCTGGAGTAGCTCAGTGGGACAGGCAGCATCTCTGGAGGGAAGGAATGGGTGACGTTTTGGGTCGAGACCCTTCTTCAGTGAAGTCAGGGGAGAGGGATAAGGAATATTAATAATGGATAAGGATAATGCATAGATAAGGAAGTCCAAGGTGTGAAGAAAGGACAATGGGGATGGGGATCAAGGAGAATGTAGAATCGATCATTGTTAGCTGACAAGCTGGGTCTGGTGAGCTGCTAAACACGATCATGCGTCATCAGCTTCACATTCCTGTCTGCCAGCAATGACCTGCAGTGATCTTTGTTTATCATCGAGGAAGAGCACTTCAGAGTACATGACCCACTAACTCAACGGTATCATAAACAGACATCTTACTTTTAGTTTAGTTTAGCTTAGTTTATTGCCATGTGCCATTACCGAGATACAGGTTTGGATAGAGTCGATGTTTCCAATAGTGGGAGAGTCTAGTACTAGAGGCCGCAGCCTCAGAATTAAAGGACAATCTTTTAGGAAGGAGATGAGGAGGAATTTCAGAGGGCGGTGAATCTGTGGAATTCTTTGCCACAGAAGACTGTGGAGGCCAAGTCAATGGATATATTTAAGGCAGAGATAGATAGATTCTTGATTAGTACGGGTGTCAGAAGTTCTAGGAAAAAGGCAGGAGAATGGGGTTTGGAGGGAGAGATAGATCAACCATGATTGAATGGCGGAGTAGACTTGATGGGCCAAATGGCCTAATTCTGCTCCCATTCCCTATGACCTTATGATACAGTAAAAAGCTTTTCTTACATGCTATCTCATCAGTAGAAAGTCTATACATGATTACAATCTAGCCATCCGCAGTGTACAGATACAGGATAAAGGGAATAATGTTTAGTGCAACATAAAGTCCACCAAAGTCCGATTAAAGAGAGTCCGAGGGTCCACAATGAGGTAGATAGGAGGTCAGGATCGCTCTCTGGTTGTGGCAGGATGATTCAGTTGCCTGATAACAGCCGGGAAGAAACTGTCCCAGAATCCGGTGGTGTGCTGTTCACACTTCTGTATCTCTTGCCTGATGCGAGAGGGGAGAAGAGGGAGTGGCCAGGGTGTGACTAGTCCTTGATTATGCTGCTGGCCTTGCCGAGGCAACGTGAAGTGTAATAGTGGGCCTGTCCTATCAGCATGCGACCTAACGTGGTCGCTTGGGCCGTCCGGCCTCGCGGGGCCGGTCCCACTTCGATCGCCGGAGCCGTATGGAGTTGTGCGGAGTTGGTCCCGACATCGCGCGGGGCTCCGAAAAACTGACTGCGTTCAAAAATTCCGCGCGGCAACGGCTTGTCGGTCCGCAGCCGCCGCGACGCATTACGCACCGCCTCAACATCGTGCCTCCATGACCCTCTCTATATGTGCCTCTGTGACCCTCTCTGTGTGCCTCCGTGTCCCTCTCTGTGTGTCCCTCTCTGTCCTTGCAAACTTACCGCGGACATCGCTCCAACTTCGTGCCACGTTGCACCACTCACCCGACCTCCGCGCGGCCCTCACTGCCGGTTTGGTCGCACTTGCCGCAGGCAGGCACATGCTGGCGGGACCGGCCCTGTACGGGAATCACCCGACCTCCGCGCGGCCCCCGCTTCCAGTAGCTCGCGCTCACCGCATGGAGTCGCATGCTGGTGGGACCGGCCCTACCTCAGCACTGGCATAAAGAGACATCTTATTTTTTAAACAATTATCCCGAGTTCCAGGCTCTCTCACCAAAACAAAACTCTTTTCCACATCGATTCGGACAGGACAATCTCAGGAAGAACCCTCATAATGTTTTTAAACTCTCAGATGATGCAAGCCTATCCCATCTATCACTTCGTCATAGAACAATCCATACACTGCAGAAACAGGTCCACCATCGATTTTCCGGCACCCTTGGTTCCAGAGCCATTCTGGATTATTCTATGAGGAGCTTCTAGCCGCAGGCGCGGCGTGGACTTAACGTCCGGAACAGGATCCCTCGCCGGGGATCCTTGGAGAAGAGCTCCGACCGCCGGCCTGCGGCCTACAACATCCTGAAGCCGCGGTCTCCCGTAGGGAAGTACCGATCCGGGACTTACCGTCCCGACGAGAGGGTCTGTACATGTTCTTGTTTGATTGTACCGCCGCTGGCAGATTCATTTATCTGCACTTTGTTGTGTCTGTGATGAATCAATCAGATTGATTGATTATCCGTGTTGCCAGGCCAACAGAGGTCACGGCCATCGAGAGGAATCCGAGATACCGGCCCGCAAAGTCCGGCCACGGAAGTCGGCCATGGGAACGGATCTTACGGCTCCGGCCAGGCCGGAGTTCCAGAGCCCCGGCCCCAGGGGGCAGATTCGACCCGCTGATCGGCCGCGGAGGTCCCGATAAGTTCGAGATCGGCCGCCTCACCCGCCTTAGGCGCCAGATATTCGGGTGGACTTCCAGGGGGGATTTCAAGTGCGCTCTCGTGACTGTCCGGATTAGAGTAGGCGCCGGACCCCCCGTTGCAGCAAAATCGGTGGAGGACCTGCATTAGCAATTGCTTTAACACAACATACCATCTTTCTCTTTCTCCCCCGAATAGATGCAATATAATAAATGCCGTTTGGCATCGGAACCCTCTTTCAACGTTGATTCAAAAGTATTTCACAAAGCAGTTTCACATCTAAATGCAGTTACTAATGTTAAAACCTGTGGCACAAACGTCAAAGGTTTCAGTCAACCCAGTTATTTAAATGTGGGTACCATTGGATAAAATGTTGGGATATGATCCATCTATATACAATTTATTGATTCATTTCAATCTCTTTTTTAAAATTACATGAAATCAGGAATTGATCATACTGTGGTTCAGAACCTGAACCATTTCCAGAAGGCACTGCCAGACTTGGTTGGCAAATGCAATGAGTTCAGAATAATGAAAGAAACAGCCTTGGACTACTGCCATATTCACAGGCAGTTATCAAAACAAGTTGTGGAGAAATCTGCCCTCTAAACTACACGATTCAGAGTCATGGAGTCATCATCATCATCAGCGGTCACTCGAAACGAGTACGACTGTCCTCTCCTCTCATGGAGGACGCCTGTGCGTGACTTTGTTTAACGTGGGGAGACTGGTGCACTGACAGCCACCACACGGTCCTTGACAGATCTGGGTCAGGATCCAGTGGCATGGAGTCCAAGACGACCGGAGACCCTTTTCTGCTGCAGCCTTCATCCGCCTTCCCAGCCGTTGTGACGCTCCACTAAGGTCAGCCATCATCCTCCGCCTATTCCACCGTTGAGGTCTTGGTTGGATTCATCTTTGCAGAGACCTCCCCCTCGACCTTACCGCCATGGGTGGCCCTACCAGGAGATGGCTCCAGACGGCATCGCTCTCAGGACCACACAAGCTTCTCCACCACGACAAGGTGACAATCGATGGAGAAGAATCCATGGAGTCACACAGCGTTGATGTGGGCACTTCGGCCCAACTTGCCCACATCGACCAACATGCCCCATCTACACCAGGCCCACCCACCTGCGCTTGGCCCATATCCCTCTCAACCTGTCTGATCCATTCTCCTGTCTAAATGCTTCTTAAACATTGAGATAGTACCTACCTCCAGAGGGCATCAGTTTAAGGTGAGAATGGAAAGATTTCAATGCAACCCAAAAGTGCAACTTCTTCACACAGAGGGTGCTGTGCGTGTGGAACGAGCTGCCAGTGGGGGTCATTGAGGCAAGTGCTATAACAAACATTTAACAGATATTTGGACAGCCACTTGGATGGGAAAGGTGAAGCGGGAAATGGGCCAAACACAGGGAAACGTGACAGGTTTAGGTCGGCATGGACATGTTGGGCTGAAGGGTCTGTTTCCATGCTGTAGCCGGCTTCGATCCTGACTACAGGTGCTGTCTGTATGGAGTTTGTACGTTCGCAGATAGTATTAGTGTGCGGGGTGAACGCTGGTCGGCAGGGACTCGGTGGGCCAAAGGGCATGTTTCCACGCTGTATCACTAAAGGGCCTGTCTAGGGCCACTAGGTGATTTTTTAGGCGACTGCCGGCGACTGTCATAGTCATAGCAGGTCACCGAAAAACCGGCCACCGGACTAATGGGCCTGTCCCACTTAAGCGGCTACGACAATGGAATTCACCGAAGTCAGCACCGGCGACAACCTAAATCACCTGGCGACAACCTACGACAGCCTACAACAGCACCTACGTCAGGAGAAGACAAGCTACGACAAGCCCACGGTCGTCGACTGTTGCTGAAAGGTTTTGAACATTTCAAAACCCAGCGGGGACCAGAAGAACACTACGACTCTATGAGTGACAAGCCCTTAAAACTAAAACTAAAGACTTTAAAATTGATCAATATATATATGACATCCTCAATACTTTTGCAGCTCGGTGATTACTGTGTGTACTGGACAATGGACAGTTGTTCAGTGATCCTTCGCGGTAAGGATCAAAGCATTGCTGAACGCAAGACGCCACAGTGTGTACAGGTATATTACAGCCCGTAAGCGCCTGCACAAACAATATACAAGAGTCGGGATGTCTTATTCACAAGGAATTTATTTTCTATCACCCCCACTAGGCATGAGTCATGTGTCTGGTGAACACAAGAACTGTTTTTTTTCTAAAGCAAATACAATGAAGAACTTGTTTTTCTGAAATTAAGTTTCCTGTTATGTTTATTGAAACGCTGGTGAAAAGCTGCCTTCAATGGTCTGATGATTCACTCCCCTCTGGACTGCATGGAAGAAGTTGTCCGTGTAGATGTCGAGGTGTGCAGTTGCCAAACAGTATTAGTACGATCCAAAAGCCTCAGCGCAGAAAGGGGATATTTATCATTATTATTGCGTATCCTTCTTTCATTGTTCTTTATCTCTCTACATCATCGTCTATGTCTCTCATTTCCCTTTTCCCTGATTAGTCTGTAGAAGGTTCTCGATCCAAAACTGTCACCCATTCCACCCTTTGGCCCAACATTGGACAAGCTAGATGCTGGAAGATTGTTCCTGATGTTGGGGGAGTCCAGAACAAGGGCTCACAGTCTAAGGATAAGGGGGAATTCCTTTAGGACCGTGATGAGGAAAACATTCTTTACACAGAGAGTGGTGAGTCTCTGGAATTCTCTGCCACAGAAGGTAGTTGAGGCCAGTTCATTGGCTATATTTAAGAGGGCGTTAGATGTGGCTCTTGTGGCTAAAGGGATCAGGGGGTATGGAGAGAAGGCAGGTACAGGATACTGAGTTGGATGATCAGCCATGATCACATTGAATGGCGGTGCAGGCTCGAAGGGCCGAATGGCCTACTCCTGCACCTATTTATCTTTGTTTCTATGTTTCTATGTTTCTAACATGCCCATGCGGACTAAGATACCTCATCTCCACCAGTCCCACCTCCCCTCTAAACCTCTCCTAACTCCTACATCCTCCCCAAAGCTTCCACCTCCTTCCTGCAATGGGGCGACCAGAACGGCACCCGACGCTTCACCTGCAACCGAACCCAAATCCAGAAAGAGTTTTATTTGTTTCTACTGAACCAACGTGA